>VZTM01009959.1:0-29958 GCA_013400555.1 Jacana jacana | reverse complement strand
TACTGTTTTCAATACCTGTATAATCAGATCCTACAGGTTATTGATCCTGTTTGAGGATTTGAACCTCAACACCTCATTAAAAAAAATGACACATGACCACCAGATTATTTTGTACCCATGATGGCTGGTATTGTTGAAATCAAGTATCAGCCCTTCAGCCATTATAATTTAACTTAACTAGACTTAGGAATTGTAACCATTTAAAAGAAACATAGATGCATCCTCCTAGTTACACTGAATACTAGCATTTGCCAGTATCCAGGTCCTCTAATGCGGGATTCTTACTGCGATGCTCCTTCACTACCCATGTCCCAATATGACAGCATGGGCAGATTGCCCAGAAATGCAGTAAATGGGGAGAGCTTCTTCCCATTGTAAGAGTAACTCTTGACCTATCTTTGTAATAGCTCCTCCTAGAAGGCAGGGAAGCCACATTTCACATGAATACAGATTTGCCAAAACACAGGTGCTAAACTCTCTTCCAAGGCTGGAACCTAGGCAGCATAGGGTGCAAGGCAAGAAAAAAAAATATCTTTAAAACATTAAAACTCCTATTTCAATCCTTTAATACAAAACAGCTCAGCCACACAAAATGTAGTCAGATTACACTGTAAACCAGCAGCTCAATTTGCAAAAAAATAACAAGCTCACAAAAACAGTGTCTGGAAATACAAATATAGACATGTACGCACAGAAAAGAGAATTACTTACACTAAAGGATATTTTCTTGGTCTCTCTCCATGGGAAGCGTAGTACAGGTGTGCGGGCACCATTGTGAACTTCAAAAATAACAACTCCTTTCGAGCACACACCCAGAAGGATACCTGTTTGGGATCTCTTCTCAGGCAACACATGATGAAGATGAACCCCATATTCTGTGAGTCTCTGACACAACTGTACAGATCAATGCAATGAAACTTTTAAGAATATGAAGTTTAAGCTATTATAAGTTTTTTTGTACCTCTATATAAATATTTAAATACATGGATTTTAGAAAAAAAAGATTCCTTTCTGCATAGTGATTTCACTTACACAGTTTACAGATGGTGCAACAGAGACAGGTGCTCTAGAAGGTTGTAAGTCTTGACAGTATCTCTTCACCTACCAAATATTACAGCAAATGAATCTAGCATTTATTAAAATCAAACAATGAAAGCATGAATCAAGTGGATGTAGGGAACACAGGGTGTGCTGCCTCATAATTTTGTCACTCCCTCCAGTAGCAGGCAATGATGCTGGGAGGAGCAGATGGATATGTCAGCACCATAACTTTGGGTACTTTGACAGTGGGCTGGCCTATAAGGCACTGGGATTATTGACAGGAAATGGAAGATGCCTCTCTCAAGGGGGAAGACTGTTCTGACCCAAGAGACTGTGGGGTTGATTAACAGTTCTTTAAACTAGATGCGAAGGGGGAGGGGGGTGAGAACATCAGGCCTGTCACTGAGGCTCCTGAGGCAAAAGGAATCCCGGAACCACAGATAAAATACCAAAAGGAAGGCCACCTGAAGAGCAACATAAAGGAAATGGATCTAATCCAGCTAATAAGTCAGCCCCATTGGGTGTCCACTGAAGTGCCTTGAAACAAATGCATCCAGAGGAGTTAGAGATATGCGTACGCCTCCAGGGCTACAATCTTATCGGCATCGCAGAAATGTGGTGGGATGGCTCTTACGACCGGAGTATTGGAATAGAGGGATACAGACTCTTCAGGAAGGACAGGTGGGGCAGACAGAGAGGGGGTGTTGCCCTCTATGTCAATGACCAGCCAGAGTGTGTGGAGTTCCATCTGGGGACGGATGAATGAAGACCTGACAGAGAACTTATGGATCAGGATTAAAGAGAGCACAGAGGCAGGTGATGTTACAGGAAGGGTCCACTACAGACCACAAGATCAGAGTGACAGAAAGGATGAGGCCCTCTATAGAGAAACAAGTGCAGCATCACGCTTGCACTCCCTGGTCCTCATGGAGGACTTAAACCACCTCANGGAAGGACAGGTGGGGCAGACAGAGAGGGGGTGTTGCCCTCTATGTCAATGACCAGCCAGAGTGTGTGGAGTTCCATCTGGGGACGGATGAATGAAGACCTGACAGAGAACTTATGGATCAGGATTAAAGAGAGCACAGAGGCAGGTGATGTTACAGGAAGGGTCCACTACAGACCACAAGATCAGAGTGACAGAAAGGATGAGGCCCTCTATAGAGAAACAAGTGCAGCATCACGCTTGCACTCCCTGGTCCTCATGGAGGACTTAAACCACCTCAATATCTGTTGGAAGGACAACATAGCAGGGCACAAGAAATCCAAGAAGTTCTTGGAATGGGTTGATGATAAGTTTCTTCTTCAAATCATTGAGGAGCCAACAAGGAATGAAGCTGTGCTGGACCTTGTCCTTACCAACAAGGAGGGGTTGGTGGGGAATGTCAAGCTCAAGGGTAGCCTAGGCTGCAGGGATCATGAAATGGTAGAATTCAAGATTCTTAGAGGGCGAGGAGGAGAGAGTGAGGAGGGCGTGCAGCAAGCTTGCTACCCTGGACTTCAGGAGAGTGGACTTTGGACTCCTGAGAGATATGATTGGCAGGGTAGTGTGGGAAAAAGAACTGGAGGGGAAAGGGGCCCAAGAAAGATGGTTATTATTCAAGGATCACCTCCTCCAAGCTCAGGAGAGGTGCATCCCAAAAAAAGAAGTCAGACAAAATAGCCACAAGGCCTGCAGGGTTGACAAAGGAACTACTGGACAAGTTCAAAACCAAAAAGGAGACCTCTAGAGGGTGGAAGCAAAAACAGGTAAACTGGGCAGAATATAGAGAAACTGTCTGAGCGGCCAGGAACCAGACCAGGCAAGCAAAAGCCCAGATGGAATTGAATTTAGCCAGGGACATCAAAGACAATAAGAAAAACTTCCATAGATATGTCAGGGATAAAGGCAAGACTAGGGAAGTTGTGGGTCCTCTCTGGAAGGAAACAGGAGACCTAGCCACCCGGGATACGGACACAGCTGAGCTACTGAATGACTGCCTCAGTCTTCACCGACAAGGGCTCTAACCATACTGCCCAAGTCACAGAAGGCAAAAACAGGGGCTCTGAGAATGAAGAATTGCCCACAGTAGATGATCACGTTTGAGACCACCTGAAGGTGCCTAAGTCCATGGGACCTGACGAAATCCATCCATTGGTTCTGAGGGAGCTGGTGGATGAAGTTGCTAAACCGCTTACCATAATATTTGAGAAACTGTGGCAATCTGGTGAAATTCCCACCATGTGGAAAAAGGGGAACATAACCCAGGTATTCAAAAAAGGAAAAAAAGAAGACCCAGGGAACTATAGACAAGTCAGTCTCACCTCTGTGTCTGGCAAGATCATGGAGCAGATCCTCCTGGAATCTCTGCTAAGGCACACATTAAATAAGGAGGTGATTGGACACAGCCAACATGGCTTCAGCAAGGGCAAATGGTGCCTCACAAATTTGGTGGCCTTTTACAATACTGCCATGGACTTGGTGTCTGAGCACCAAGGCAGAGCCGGCAGAGCAACAGAGCATTTGACACTGTCTCACGTGACATCCTAGTCTCAAAACTGGAAAGTCATGGATTTGATGAATGGACTACTCGGTAGATAAGGAACTGGCTGAATGGCCGCACTCAAAGGGTTGTGGTCAACGGCTCAAAGTCCAAGTGGCAGTTGGTAACAAGTGGTGCTCCTCAGGGATCAGTACTGGAACCAGTGCTATTTAACATCTTTGTCAGAGCCATGGACAGTGGGATACAGTGCACCCTCAGCAAGTTTGCCAATGACACCAGACTCGGTGGCACAGTCGACATGCTGGAGGGAAGGGATGCCATGCAGAGGGACCTGGACAGGCTTGAGAGGTGGGCTAGTGCAAATTGCATGAAATTCAACCAAGCCAAGTGCAGGGTCCTGCACCTGGGACATGCCTATCCCAAGCAAAAATACAGGTTGGGCGGAGAATGGCTGGAGAGCAGCCCTGACGAGAAGGTCTTGGAAGTGCTCGTGGATGAGAAGCTCAACATGAGTCGGCAATGTGCATTGGCAGCCCAGAAAGCCAACCATATACTGGGCTGCATCAAAAGAAGCGTGACCAGCAGGTGATTGTATCCCTCTACTCTGTGCTCATGAGACCCCACCTGGAGTACTGTGACCAGCTTTGGAGTCCTCAATATAGAAAAGATATAGAACTGTTGGAATGGGTCCAGAGGAGGGCCATGAAGATGATCAGAGGCATGGAGCGCCTCTCTTATGAAGAACAATTGAGGGAGCTGGGCTTGTTCAGCCTGGAGAAGAGAAGGCTCTGGGGAGACCTTATAGCAGCCTTCCCGTATCTAAAGGAAGCCTACAAGAGAGCTGGAGAGGCACTCTTCGTCAGGAAGTGTAGTGACAGGACAAGGGGTAATGGCTTGAAATTGGAAGAGGGGAGATTTAGATTAGATAATAGAAAGTCTTTACTGTGAGGGTGGTGAGGTTGCCCAGGGAAGTTGTGGATGCTCCATCCCTGGAAGTGTTTAAGGGCAGGCTTTGAGCAAGCTGATCTAGTGGGAGGTGTCCCTGCCCGTGGCAGGGGGGTTGGAACTCGATGATCTTGAAGGTCTCTTCCAACTCTAACCATTCTATGATAATCGTTAGAGGAAACTCAAGGATTAATAGTTGCTTTTAACTAGTTTGAGCTAAAGCAGGAAAACTACTGGTGTGGAAGAAAGAAATAAAAGGACTTCCTTCCCATCTATTAAGATTTCTCTTCACTTGTCATGTGGCTTTTAAGAAGATCTTTAGATCTGTTCAGCTTTCCTCCTTTCAGTATTGTTCAGAATCTGAGCTGTTTTTCTGTGCTTTTGGTAGAAGTCCATGCACCCATATGCCCACAAGGAATTTCTTAAGTCACAGATTGAGTAAACTGCTGCCCGCTTACCTTAAAAAATTCTAACTCTATCTCTTTCTCAGATGCACCCACATAAGCACGATGCAATTTTGGCAGCTCTTCCTTGATGTAGGGCAGATCTAATTTCTCCATCACTCTAGCTGGGACATAGTGTTCTATTCTGAAATAGGACATGCCATGCACCTAAAACAAGAAAAAAAATTGTGATAGCCTCTCCATATACTAATTTATGAACACAAATCAAGCATTTTACAGAGAATTGTATGTTACAACTGAGTAACATACTCAGAATCTCAACCCTGATGCAGAGCTTAATTTCACAGTTCAGTTCCTGCCTATTCAAGTGTGACTCTACTTCCACTGAAGAGAGAGGGTTCAACACCTGGATCTTGAACTAGATTCTGCCACAGCCCTGTGTTAGACTAAAAGAAAACTTGCCCACAGCAAAAACTGCCACAGCATATCAGCTGAGCTTGCAGTCCAGGGCAGAGCAGAACTGTGAAGTGTGTAGCAGTTCACAGTCCATTCTTTAATTAAGCAGCAAGAATGCAGTTTCTCACACATGAAATTGGTTGTGTACCTCTGCCTGGTAATCTCCATACTCAGCTTGGAGAGCTAGGGATGCTAATAATAAGGCTGTCTCATCATCACAGTGTATCCTGTCTTCCAAGATGTCCTTGCGCAACTGTAGATAATACTGGTGACAGGTCAGCGTATGCCTAGAACAGGAAAACAAAACAAACCCCACAAAACACTCCCATGCCATCTTTGGTACTTTCCTGTTAGAGCAAATATCCAGTATTTGATTAATATCCAATTTCTGTCCATACATTTAGGGCTTAAGGGGTGGAAAAGTTTTTCATACACTCACTGTATAAGACTGACATCATCCACAAAAAACTTTATGCGAAAAAACAGAGTGAAGTTGACAAAGGTCTTGTTCTTTTTCTTTGGTTCTTCTTTCCATCCTTCTGGAGCAACTTTACTTAGCTTTATATCAGGATCAACGAAGAAAAATTCATTGTCTGCCATGAATGTTAAAGGGAAGTACATGGGTAAAAGCATTAAAACCAAGTATTTTCTCCAATTGGAGGATCAAGATCAGATTTACAATGGTGAAATTTGGTTCTGAACAGTAAGGTTTTCTGTTGACTAACAATGGCTTTTAAGTACAATAACTATTAAAGAGAAGACTGAGTAAGGGCAGAAGAAATAATTTCATAGTTATCGCAAAGACATCAGTAAAAAAACCCCAAGAAACCTTCTGTGATAGCTACAAAATAGGAGCTAGGGTTTCTTTAAAATTTCAATTTTCTTATCCCATAGGAAAGCTAAAATTTGTCATTACTTCCCTCTGTTACTATTTCTGTCCTACCTACATTTCTGCAAAATGTTCTCAAGGCTTTCTAAACTGCCAAGAGCACTGGGAGCCTGCCATGGATAGTGTAAGCAGCTGCTACGAGCTTCTATCTCACACCAATATTCTGAGCACTACAGATCTGCAACAGCCTATAAAATATGCCAACAGGAAACTTGGGTCTGAACAAATTAGTTCTGCCACAATGACCTTCTACCCAGTGGGGAAAAAAAGAACTCCAACTTCTGCTCTGTTCTAATAACAAAAAATTAACAGCTCAGGAGCAAATTCTTTTTTCTTAAGGCAACACCCTCTATACAATGGGCCCTCCTATACATCCCAATGGGTCTGCCTCCACATGGGTTGCAACACTGCCTAGGGCACATTAACGGAACTTGAAGCCCTTTCATGTCCCCTGAGAGAGCCAGAGCATCAGAGTGAAGGCAACATACAGCAGGGAAGAAAAGTCAGCAATCAATGGGAAAAGGCTGCCCAAGATGAGCTGCCATTACTCGGTTACATGTAGAATTTGATTGTGCAAAGTTGTTCATTGTTGAAGAATGTATTTTGCCTCAATACAAGAGAACATAACTGAAAGTAAATGCTTTGTACACGCTAGGCAGTCTCTGCTTATCTTTTCTCAACACCATGTAGCTAAATTGTTCTTATTCTGTACTTGTTGACTATATTGCATCATTTTTCTTACCTCTTAAAGTAGCCAATCCAAACAAGTGATGCTCCACCAAGCCAATATGGGCAACTACCATATCAAAGACATCTTTACATATTGTTTTGGTATCACAGGTCAGCTCCAGCTTCTGCCCACTTAGAAGCATCACATTCACTTTTCGCCTGGTGTCATCATTCTTCCCTTTCTTAGTCTGCATTTTGTGAAATAACATATCCCAACATTACAGTTGTGATAAAACTGCATTTTGTAGTTTAACATGCTTCCCTTCCACTGATTACTGAATAGACCCTTTCTTACCAAGATAGACTTTGGCAGATCCAAGGAGATGAATGGCTCAATTGTCATTTTCACAAACTCGGGGCCAAAGAAATTCTGCAAATCACAAGAGTATCAATGAGAACTGTGTTGCTGGAACAACTGCCCTGAACTCCTGCCCTGAAAACACTGAAGAAGAACCAAAGACCAAAAGTAGAAAATGGAACTAAAATTCCTTCCATGATCTGGTAAGTCTAGAGAACCCGATTTTGCCAGCATGCACGCCAGATACCACTGGCAAGCTACAGTGTTGGTGACATTCTTACTCTGCATATTTTCTTTCCTCTGCTGGGCAAAAAGCCAACACTGTAATATTATTTATCTTCATTTAAAATACATGGGTTGGATATTGGGACCATCTGGGCTTACCTCAGTAAGCAACTACCTGACATTACTAAGGTTTTTTGCCTTGGTGGCAATTCTTCATCTCCTGAAGACTGAAACATTTCAGTCTAATTCTATCTGCTGGGTTCAAGTAGAGAACCTGGCCAATTTCTGTCTGCCTGTAGACAAATAAACATTCTAATAATTCACCTTCTAAATTACAGGAGTTACCTGTCCAAACTGTTACAGGAAATTTTCTGCAGAATACTGACTTCAATAGCACATTAAAGTGGCCCAAGATTCACCTTTTGATTGAAAACCTTCATTGAGTATTGCCTACTATGTACTCTATGTAAAACATCCACACCTAAACCTCTTGAGATTAGTTAAAGCCTACATGAACTAAAAGGTCAGTGTTATGGACTGGAGACAGATACAGGAACTACTACCCTGGATTAGGAAAGCAAATTCACTTGAGTTTCATTTCATGTTTTCCCATCCTTAAAAAAACAATAATAAAGAAATTCAATTCACTGAAAGCAGCAGCAGAGGGCATCAAGCCATCACCGCTCCTGAACATGAGCCACTCTTTACCTATACCTCTGTCGTCTACTTTCTCTGCAGCCTTATATTTCATCCAAGAAGCCGGGAAAGGAAAGGTGAGTTTGCACAAGTGATTTAATGTGAACCCAAGGGCCAAAAAACAATCCTCTCTGCCTTTCTTTACCATCCCAATTTATTAATTTAACAACATTTGATGCTGGTGGTACACATCTACATTCCACTAAGAGAAATAAATGCAAATCAAAGTGGTTGAAAACACTACAGAAGAAAGGAGAAAGCAACACCTTACCTTTCTTAGGAGGTACATTGTTTAAACAATGCAGTCTTTAGTCAAGGTTGCTGTCTAGTTTAGCTCCTCTTGATACTGCTTTAGGCTACATAGCCACTAATGCCGCAAAACCTCCGAATTTTACCCTGTGAGAGTATGTCTTTCCTATCAGTGCAACACCAAACACCTAGCATTTAATCTGTGGATGACTGTCTATTACAGGACCTAATTTATGAATCACACATATTAGAGTTTCAGTCAAGATACTGCACTGTTTCAATAAAACTAAGAGCTCAGGGCATACCCTCAGTTTTCTTTGTGTCATGGCTGTTTCCAGGGCTATTTCTCTCAGTGGATCTCTGGTGATGTCAAGCATTGAGGACCTAATTACATCTCCCGAGTAGAGATTATGTCGGGACTGCCTGAGAGCCATTCTAGCTTGCAGTTGCATCATTTCTTCTTCCTGATGCTTCAGCATCACTTCTTGACTTATTAGATTGCTTTCAAGTGGTGCTTCTTGTTGCCTACAGTATAGTCAGAGGAGATGAAAGACATTAGCGGGCATGTGTAAGACATTCTGCTGCTTTAAGTACTTAAGTGGAAACCCAGAATACAAAAACAAGTTATCAAATACTAAATTAAACACAACATTTATTCAGCAGTCATGTCCTGGGTTGAGAGACACAGGACTAATTTTTCTTCTAATGCTGGGAAAATTGCACTGTTAGAAGACTCTAGTGTCTGAATTCATGAAAATATTTACTTTGTGGCCAGCCAGGCTCTGTGAGATTCAAGGTCTTAGTGTTTTCGAGCCTTGCCAGTTGCAGGGATGAGGAGAAGCAAGGCCTGGGCGTTTGACCCAGACCGGCCAACAGGATTATTTCATACCATGAACATCACATTCAGTATAAATTAGAAAAGTTTGATGCGTAGCTCTCTCTCCCTTGATGGCAGCAGTCCAGACAACTCCTTGCCCCAGTGCAAGACCCTTGAGGCCTTCCTTTCCTGCCAAAGCTGTTGCACTTGCAGTGTCTGACATTGGCAGTCCACTGCTGGGAGAGTACAGCTTCCTGCTGATACACCAGAATTATACTCACCTAAGTGTATCTTACATGAGTGTGGGGATTAATATTGGTACTTAGCATTATTGTTAATTATTTAGTCTCAGTTTATTAAATCTGTTTATATTTCAACCCTGTGTTTCTTTGCGTTCCCCAATTCCCCTTTCCTGGGTGGGGAGGTGTCATCAGGTGATAAAATAATCGTCTGAATGACACTAAATTGTTATGTGTTTTCTCAAACCATAACAAGACAGGTTAGCTCTCTGTAGCAAGCCTTCAATACAGAAAACAAGCAAACATGCCAAGTTTCTAAAGCTGCCTGTCATTTATTCATATGAAAATAAAGGCTCAGCTGCGGTCTAAAAAATACTCGACACTACAAAACCAGTGAACACACAGGAGGAAGAAAAAGATTAATGATTTGGAAATATCTTGATCTTTCTTTTCTGTGAAAAAGACACACTTGAAAACATGTTGTTAAAGAAAAAAAAAACGTACTTTAAATATTGCTCCAATCATTGTCTCTGTAACAATTCTTTACAAACTCTTTGCACAGTGCTGTTATTTATTCCCCGATTTTTCCTGAGCAGTAGAAAGGTTATATATATATGTAAATACTTTATGTTTCAACATCCTATATACTAAGTTATTCTAAATATTATACTCTAATGTTTTCATTATCTTATTTTTCTGAAACATAAAATTCCCTTTTCTTTTAAATTCATAGAAATGGCTTGGTTGATACACAGCCACACACAAAAAAAAGAGTCTAAATTAAATCCATGTTCTATTTTGCTTGAACAAAAGCCATTTTTTATTTGAAAGTCAGCAGGTCAGGAAATATGAAAAAAGGAGATACCCAAGAAAAATAAAACCAACTTCCATTTCCCTCCCTCTGATCCATACTTACAGAATAACACCTTTAAACCCCAAACTAAATGTAAACTAATCAAGGCTTCTTTAGAAGTCTTAATACAAGAAAACCAATGTTTTCACTCTATTAACAGAGCATTACAGAGGCCATTTTAAAACAGATGGCTAAATGTTAGTTTAGACGGTACACTAGAGCAATGAAAAACATGAAAGAGCAAATAAAGTGTTTTGAAGCCTGTGTATCATTGCACTGAAGTTTAGGAATACAGATAAATGTAGACCAAGTCCTGTACTGACACTACCTTTTACTACAAAAGTCTGTATGCCAATCTACAGAGTTTTGAAGACATTAAATTTATATACCTACTTTTTAAAAGAACGTAAAGATAGGTGTGGTGAATGCTCATCAGTTAATAAACTAACAGAACTGTACCAGACAAGACAGTTGTCTACGCTAACTGGTGGACATGATTTAGAATTTTTTTCCCCATCTTTTTACAGCAAACTTTCTAATGAATGCCAACAGTATGAACAGTGCACTGCATTCTCAATTTTTTTTAATACTAAAGTTTCATTGGTTGGCATACAAAAGCGGCATTAAAATAAGAAGAGTTATCATGAGAGTCCAAACAATAAAATGCCAGTAAGGTGCCACAAACAGGCATAACAATGCTGAAGTTCCTCAAATGAACACTCCGACAAGATACAGAGTAGTTACGAAAAAGGTATTAACATAAGTCCATTATCCTTTCCAATACGGAAATAAAACGAACACTTTCTGAACATAAATATATATGAGTTATCAAAGATCATAGAAAATGACAAATATGTTGCAACTGGCTGTATCTGAAAACACTTGCTAACATGAAAACCCCTAATGCAGAAAAGAAACCCCACATTGCCTTTTTAATAACAAAGTTCTGTAGACAGAAGCAATCATAAGTTTTAAAGTATTAAGTTTAAAGCATTATAATGTTGGTTTATCATCTTCATTGATATGTTTTAGTTTCTCTGGAAATTAGAGTGGCTGTAGGATGTTCAAGGAGGATGCTCAAAAAAACCCAATGGTTTAACAATTTTCCTAACTTCACACATAATCACTATCAGCAACCAGAAAACTGCACACTTCAGCATCCTGGGCAAATAAAGCTAGCTCTGGTTTGATCAGGCTGTCAATTTTCTATGGAGGGTATCATCATGATTCACTCTCTAGGTTCCAGTAAATGAATACACCTCCCATTCCACAGAAGTGGAGATACTGTTGACAGATAAAGGTATAGCTTTTCTGTGAAGTTCAGAATACACAAGTATTATTACTCTAACAAAAAAACCCAATCCAACCCAACCAACCAACAAAAAAATTCTGATAACATGATAAAAGTATGTTTCCCATGGTACTTCATCAGACAAGTACTTGGCTGCTACTCCATATTTTCATCAATGTCAGACTGCAAACCAGAATCTTGCAGTTACTTAGTAACCCAAAGATGGTAGGTGAGCAGTCGCTTGGAAGGCTGACTCCTACAAAAAAGGGAAGCTAATTAACTCCTCGGCTAGTGTACTTACCATGAAATTAGCAGGTATTAGATCAGAGAAGGAAGCTGGAAGAAGGGAAGCAGGTAGGCATTCTCTAATGATTAGTGCAATGGAAAAGTCAGGAACACAGTTAGAAAGATGGATGCCTTTTGGTGAAGTAGGAAGGATACAGAAATGAAATCTAGTGCAAGGAAAAGATCTGTGTCAGCTACTGTCCTAGAGAAAAAAAAGGAAGAAATAGTAAAGGAAGGGAAAAAAAGGGAGTGGACAAAAATAAGGAACACAAGAAGCAAAGAAAAACAGACACGAGTATCCATTGCCACGAGGAAACCATTCCAAGAAGTTAAAAGGGTAACAACAGTCACAGACCACATGAGGGGTTTGAGTGTGCTACTGAAAAATCTATTGCTTCTGCTAGTTTAAGAGCAGGGCAGCCCATGCAAACTGCACAAATCACACTGACAACTCTAAACAGTTTCATTAGTTTTTTTAATACTGGTGGCAGACTCACTCAAATCAATATCTCCCTATTTGATTTACAACCCAGTTTTACAAGGATAATTCTGTGGATAATTAAGTAGAGGCAAGTCTTGCCTCTAAGGACAGGACAAGAGCATAGAGGAAAAACATTTGTTATCAAGAGTTTTACATTCAGAACTTATGTTTCCGAAGTTACTAAAGTCATGGGCTTCTGCAACACAGTACTCTTTAAAGAAACGTAAAAATATTTGTTATATAAAATATTGGATATATAAATTAAATAATTATATAAAAATAATCATAAACCTAAATTAAATTATTTTTATACTTAAAATATTTTAAATTAGAATCATAGAATCATTTAGGTTGGAAGAGACCCCTGGGATCATCAAGTCCAACCATCAGCCCTACTCTACAAGTTCTCCCCTACACCATATCCCTCAACACCACATCTAATCTACTCTTAAACACAGTCAGGGAGGGTGACTCCACCACCTCCCTGGGCAGCTGATTCCACTGACTGACCACTCTCTCCATGAAAAATCTTTTCCTAATGTCTAGCCTAACCCTACCCTGCTGCAGCTTGCAGCCATTCCCTCTTGTCCTGTCGCTCATTGCCCGTGAGAAGAGACCAGCACCAATCTCTCTACAGTGCCCTTTCAAGCAGTTGTAGAGAGTGATGAGGTCTCCCCTCAGCCTCCTCTTCCTCAAACTAAACAACCCCAACTCCCTCAATCGATCCTCATAAGCCTTGTTCTCCAGGCCTCTCACCAGCTTTGTTGCCCTCCTCTGTACTCGCTCCAGCACCTCGATATCTCTCTTGTGCTGAGGTGCCCAGAACTGGACACAATACTCAAGGTGTGGCCTCACCAGTGCTGAGTACAGGGGGACAATCACCTCCCTACTTCTGCTGGTCACACTATTCTTTATGCAAGCCAGGATGCCATTGGCCTTCTTGGCCACCTGGGCACACTGCTGGCTCATGTTCAGCCGCCTGTCGACCAGCACCCCCAGGTCCTTTTCTGCCAGGCAGCTCTCCAGCCACACTGCCCCAAGCCTGTAGCGATGCATGGGGTTGTTGTGGCCCAAGTGCAGGACCTGGCACTTGGCCTCATTGAAGGCCATGCCATTAACATTGGCCCATCTATCTAGTCTGTCCAAGTCCCTCTGCAGAGCATCCCTGCCCTCAAGCAGATCAACACTCCCACCCAACTTAGTGTCATCTGCAAACTTACTAATAGTGTTTTCTATGTCCTTATCTATATCATCAATGAAAATATTAAAAAGGAAAGGCCCCAATACTGAGCCCTGAGGAACACCACTTGTGACCGGCCGCCAGCTGGATTTAACTCCATTGAGCACCACCCTTTGGGATCATCCTTCCAGCCAGTGCTCGATCCAGCAGATCGTACGCTCATCCAGGCCATGAGCAGCCAGTTTTTCCATGAGAATGTGGTGGGAGACAGTGTCAAATGCTTTGCTAAGATCCAGAAATATTATATCCACTGTCTTCCCCCCATCCAACAATTGGGTTATCTTATCATAGAAGGAGATCAGGTTCGTCAGGCAGGACTTGCCTTTCATAAACAATAAATAAATAAATGTCTTTAATAAATAATAAAAAATAAAATAAAATGTATTTGACGTATAAAACTATATGGATAAACATATCAAGTTACTTTCTTGGAAATTTCCCTGCTTAACCAACAAACAAGTTTGATGGTATATGTTTTTACATTTGTTAGCACTGGAAAGTTTCGAGAGCTGTTGCATAAAAAACAAAGAGAGCTTGCATTGTTCTCCTCTTCAGCACACATAATTAGCAATGATGTTATCTAAATACTATGTTAGGACCAAATTCTTGTGACTGCCTTCTCAGTAAGTCTACCAAAAAAGCTAGTAAAATAAACTTTCAGGAGTTCAGCCTCATTTTTCTGACTTGGATATACTTACTAGTCTGGTAATTAGATTTCATTATTTTTAAGGAAAAAAAAGAAAAAAGAAAAAAAGAGAAAAAGCTTTTCACATTACAAAAATGGGGGAACAGTTATGAAAGTCAGTAAAGAACTATATATGGTACCCTACCATGACATTTTTGTGCAAGTGCAGAGGGGTATCTTTTAGCAAAGGCACAGAGAGAAGGCCAAACAGAAACAGGAGATTAAAAAAAATAGTAAGCATTGAAGTAAGACTGTATAGTTACATACATGTAATCATTCCATTGCTAAGCACAACAGATAAATCTATGCTGCATTTACAAAACAATGTTTTCCTTCTAGATTTCACACATATATAAATTATGTCCATTGAGGGTACTAGTCTTAACAGAGCAATATGAAGCAAAACAATGTAAACTGTGAGAAAGTATGGTTTGTTTTATTATGGCATTTTCATTTGCATAATAGGCTGAATTCATTTACAACAATGTGACTCATGTACACATTCTACTTTCTGTTTCTGAATCATTTTGTAAATAGAAACAAAAGCTCTCTACCAGCATCTGCAAATTACTGCTGGTTTATTTTGAACCATACATTCTTGAATTGGCAACTTTGCCAATGGAAGGATGAAGGTTGACCTAGCAGTATTCACAAAAAAAACCCAAAACCAAAACAAAAAAAACCCAACCAAACAAAAAAACCAATGACAAGTTAAGAAAGCTATATGATCATCCTGTAGACTGTAGCCACAGTCTACTTCATCATTATAGTCTGGTGTTAACACAGCAATAAAGGCAAAGCAGAAATTTACAGCTCTTTACATGGAACTTAAACTTGTAACCTGACTCCTTGAAAATTTGCCCTAAAAGCTCACACAATAGCCAAAATTTTCTTGTGTCAAGACATGCTGGATTTCTCCAGTTTGAACACTGCAGTTTAACACATACCCTGTTACATGAATAGATAACATATTCCTGCCAACAAAGCAGTGTTAACCTAGCTAAACTGCCTAAATACTTCTGCCCTACAAGAAATACCAATACATATTTTTCTAAATGACTTCACATTTTTCAGGCAAAGTGCAAGTAGTAAGAAAACCAATGCAGCTGCTCAGGTGATCACTGAAAGCTGCAAGATCTCAAAATAATTGTTCTCTTGTTCATCTACATTCTGATACACGTGTCACCTGAGCCCCAGCCTTACTCAGATCCATTTAACAAAGACATTAGTTTATTTTCACCTGCATATTTGAAGCACGGCTTTAAGCCCTATTCACCGCACATCACTCAATGTTAAATGAACAGAGGACACATTTGAGAGCCTTGTCACATCAACTGAAATGGCTCCAGTGTTCAGACACCTCCAAGTTTCTTTAATAGGCTAGAGCAGGATTCCAGTCCAACTTATGCCAAAACCACAAAAATATCCTAAAATACTGAGCACCACAACAATCTTTCTCCTGGTCTACCCCAAACAAAGCAAAATGCTGCTGAGAAGGCTTTGTTGTTGTAATGTTATGAGGGAAGACAGGTGAAAACACATGTCATTTTTTTCCCCCTTTTTCACTTACCACAAAAATTGTTTTAAATTATCTTGACAGAATATTCCAAGGTGATTCATTGTCTAGCAGAGACCAGAAGAAGAAAATTTTCCATTGAAGGCCAATATCAATGAGAAGTCTCAAACATTTAAAAAGCACTCGTAAAATCTAACAGGTAAGTCAAGATGTACTTCCACCGTACAAAATCCTGCATTCAGGTGCTGTACGTACAAAGCCGAACCTACTTTTTAAAGGAATACTGATGAACAGCACTTGAAAAAATTAAACCTCAAAAGATGTAATATTAAAATACATAGCATAGCAAAATAAATTTCAAAAAGCACAAATTATTACTGAATTGGCCTGCCTAATCCAACCACAAATACATAAACTAAGAGTTTGCCATAGTAACCAATGAGATGTATGGCTTTTGGCTTAAATAAACCAATAAAGGAATAAGCATGCTATCACTTCCTTCTTAAATTAAAAGGCAAATAAATCTGTATTAATATCAATACTTGTCAAAACTTTATTTTAGAAAAGTACAATTAAAAAAAATAATTTAATATTTCCAAGCAGAACATAAGCCCTAGCATTATGATAAATAACAGCAAGTTGATAGAGGACAACACTGGATGACAGAGGACAACAGATATTTCACCATTAAATGTGAGAACAGATTTTGGACTTACCTCTACATCACAGTGTATCACAAGACTATTATTTCAGGCTGCACTATGTAATTCAAAATGTAATTTTATTTCAAGTACAACATGCCATTTTTTAACCTTAAACAGAACCTGGGATGGGAATGAAAAATTTGCTTGCAGATTTAGAATACTTTTTTAAATAAAGACAAAGCACTAGAAGACAAATTTTCACAGGGTTTACCTTGCCCTCTGAGACTTAGCTTGATTTGATGTGGAGAAATCGTCAGCACCTGGCAAAGCATCACTGGCATTATCTCTCTTGAAACCTTCATTTCTTCTCACTAGCAAACCAAAAGACAAATTAATACCTGACTGGGTAACAAAGCATACAGAGTATTCTTGTCTGGAAAATCAAGGATCTATCAGTCATGAGATTACTTATAATTAATCGGATTACTGTGTTCTGCACAGTTCTGCATTACAGTATTAGACAAACCAGCATTATGAAATTTACTGTAATTTTCAAAGCAATCTTACAGTTTCCCCCAACGAAGACAGCTGTACTTCACAAGTACAGAAGAACAATACTAAGGAAGTCCTAAAAGAAACCACACACACACACAAAACCCCAACAACACACACACAATTGCATAGACACCTTTCAAGGTGACCCATTTCTTTGTCAGCCATGTCAGCCACTACAGAACAGAAATAGAGCACTAGGGTAAAGTAATTATGGATTTGGTTGAGGTGAGTTAAGAAACCAATATATACATTGCTGAGCTCCTGTGTTTACTTTTTGTCCCTGTGTCCTGTTACAAGGTAAAACAGAAATAATTTTCTGTTCAGTAATTTTACTCTTTTTGCTGGGTCTAGAAGAGACTAACTGAACTCTGAAATTAACAGCATATTGATCAGAAACTGTTCACTCTCACAGTGATGAGACCCGATTATACCAAGGAATGGTGTACAGAGGGACTTACTGCTTTAACAGCCAAGGTCAGGTTATTTCATTATTTGCCCCGTTGCGGGGTTGAAAGTGGAAAAGCATAGAGGGCTTACTCCTGTGGGGAGGAGCAGACAGGAGAGGTGACCCAAAATTGACCAACAGGGTATTCCATCCCAGCTGCATCATGCTCAGTATAAAAGCTGAGGGATCAAAGGGTCAACTCTCTTTCCTTGATGGCTGATGTCCATGTCTGTTCATCTCCCTTTGATCCTGATCCAAGCATTCCTGACTCCAGATCTGGAATCACCCAGTCTGGTCTGCAACTTTTCATGATGCCTGCTGGTATCGTCATCATCACTATGGGAGCCTGAGACCATTTTGTATATACTATACACTTTTTTCCCTTTTAAAAAAAAATCTTATTATTTATTGTTTTATTATTAATATTTTCAGTAGTTTAGTTTTTTTCTAAACTCATATATCACTTTATCTCTTCCTCTCCTCTCTTTTTCTTAGAGGGAGGAGGAAGGGGCCATCTGTCATTCTGATTGGTCAATCTGGCCAAAACCATGACAGATTTATCGGTGCCCAATGTGGGGCTCAACTGTGGTACAACTAGAGCTCTGGTAGATTGTCCGAATAGTTTATTTCAGCTTACTCAAAGATTAAAACAGAGAGATCACGTTTTTAGACAGAATATTCTATCGTATCTTGATGGGGATTTCTTTCAATTTACTTGATATGGCACTGTATAATTTACCTTATGTTTTGTATAATTTACTTGCTCTTCGTGTTTGTATGTGGTGGTCCAAACGTAGTGGGATTGAACAGACCGTTTCTTTACCTAAATTACGTGGGTATTTTGTACTGGATTCTGTTGCTAACTATACTTTGAATTTTACCTTGGAAATGTTTACTTTACCCTTTACTGCTCAGGCTAAACTGCCACTATCAGAGATAAGGGATATAGCCCCTTCAGAATAGCGTGAAAGTCAGTTACATTCTTAAAATCATTATTTTAGTGTTGATATTCCTGAATGGGCTGCAGGAATAGTTTCTCTTCAAATCTCAGAGCAGGAATAAGATGCACTGACTCTACTCAGACTCCATTGGCATCAGTACTAGTACAAGTTCCCCTGGTGGCCGGAAGGGAAAGGAGGTCAGCTCAGCTCTCTGTCCCTTGTGCCAAAGGCCAGGTAAGGCAGATAGCAGGGGAGAGGACCCTTCCGATGAAGATGCAGAAAAGGGTCCTCCTAAAGACTATAGGGGAGATGCTTCTGCGCCGGAAAAGGAGGAGGACTCAGATACAGAGATGATCATTACATCCTTTCTGTGAAGGATTTGCGAAGTATAAGAAAATATTTTAGCCATAATGATGGTGAGACACTTGTCTCCTGGCTGCTCTGATGCTTGATAATGGAGCTGGTTGCATGGAATTTGATGGTGCAGAAGCTAGGCAGTTAGGAAACCTGTCCAAAGAGGCTGGTATAGATAAAGCTCTTTGGAAAAAGTCACCGACTCTCAGTCTCTGGACAAAATTCATATCAGCCACAAAGGACAGGTACTCCTTTAAGGATGATATTGAATGTTGCCTGAGTAAATGGACCAACACAGAGAAACAGGTTAAGTACCCAAGAGAAATGGCTGTGAAAGAGGTTATTTATGGTGACCGGGATAAAACCGTAAATCCTGAAGAAATGCCATGCAGACAACCTATATTGCGGAAGTTTGCATGGAGTGCACCACCAGTGTATTCCCACACTTTGCCGCTACTGACCTGGGCAGGAATTGATGATGATTCACTAACTGTAAGTGAAACAGCTAGCAGAATGCAACAGTATGAAGACGACAACCTCTATCATCCCCTAACTGTAGCAGCTGTAGAAAAATTGACTGATCAAACGGAGAAAATGATTAAGAAAAATGGGAAACTGTTTGATAAACTGTCTAGGACAGGGGAAAGATCCTATTCTTTCCCTCCATGGACCAATGTTGCAGCCATCAGGAGAAGATGCCCTCCTACGAGACCCACTCTAAGGAAACAGAACACACTACAAAATATCCTGTAGTTCTGCCTCTGTGACTATGGAGAGGACATGAGTAAGTGGGATAAAAAAAACTTACCTTGGCCCTGCAGGCATAGGTGAGTGAGTTGCAAGGTAAGGCAGATAGAAGACAGATTTATTCCAGGAGGACTCCTGCTCCAGTCCATAGGGGNCAGGAGGACTGCTGCTCCAGTCCATAGGGGGCAGTTCTGGTCCAGGTAGAAACTCATCTGCCAATTACAGACACTAGAGGTGCCCTGTCTCCAACCAGAAGGAGGAGAGGGATAACAGAGTTTAATGGACTGCATGGATTTGATGGCCTGGCACATTAGAGCCATGAAAGCATAGAGCTCTGGTGGACACAGGTGCACAGTGTACCCCATTGCCATCAAATTATAAAGGGACAGAATCTGTTACTATTTCTGGAGCCACAGTAAGTCCCAAGAACTGAATGTACTGGAGGCCAAAGTGTGCCTAACTGGGAATGAATGGGATAAGCACTCTGTTATCACTGGCCCAGATGCTCTAGGCATCCTTGGCATAGACTTTCTTAAGAGAGGGTATTTTAAAGACCCAAAAGGGTATCAATGGGCTCGAACAAGAAAACCCAAATCGCCCAGGAATAGTAAAAGTGATCACAAACTGGCTCGAAGGCAGAGAATTCACAATGCCATTAGACAAGGTGGTAACATGTGCCGAGAAGGTCCTGCTATATAACGAACTCTCAGATGATGAGAAACAGTGTTTTGTTCACTGATGGATCTTGGTGTGTTGTAGGAAAACATCGAAAGTGGAAAGCTGCTGCATGGAGTCCTACACAATTACTTCCAGAAGTAACTGAAGGAGAGGATCAATCAATTTGCAGTGGTAANACACAATTACTTCCAGAAGTAACTGAAGGAGAGGATCAATCAATTTGCAGAGGTAAAAGCTATCCAGCTGGCCCTAGACATTGCTGAATGAGAAAAGTAGCCAATGCTTTACCTCTATACTGACTCATGGATGGTAGCAAATGCACTGTGGGGATGGCTGAAGCAGTGGAAGCAGTGGAAGCAGAGCAACTGGCAACGCAGAGGTAAATCCTTCTGGGCTGCTGAATTGTGGCAAGATATTGCCGAATGGCTAGAGAAACTACCTGTAAAGGTACATCACATAGATGCTTATGTACCCATGAGTTGGGTCACTGAAGAACATCAAAACAATAAGCAAGTAGACCAGACTGCTAAGATTTTCCAGACAGATTTGTACTGGGAACATAAATGTGAACTATTTCTAGCTTGGTAGGCTCATGCCATTTCAGGTAATCAAGGAAGGGATGCAACATACAAATGGGCCTGTGACTGAGGGTTAGATTTACACATGGATGCTATTGCACAGGTTACCCTCAATTGTGAAACATGCACTGAAATTAAGCAAGCCAAAAGGCTAAAACCTTTGTGGTATGGGGGATGAGGGTTGACATACAGGTATGGAGGGGCTTGGCAAGCAGACCACATCACAGTCCCTCAGACTCACCAGGGTACGCGTTACATGCTTACAATGGGGGAAGTGAGCACGGGATGGTTGGATACCTGTGCTGTGCTCCGTGCCACTGCCCAGAATACCATCCTGGGCCTTCAAAAGCAAGTTTTCTTGTGTCTGGCAACATGGTACTCCCGAAAGGATTGAGTCAGACAATGGGACTCATTTCCAAAACAATCTTATAAGTACTTGAGCAAAAGAACATGGCATTGAGTGGGTATAACATATCCTCTGTTGTGCACCAGCTTCTGGGAAAATTGAGCAACACAACGGACTATTGAAAACTGCCCACAATGTGGGGTGGAAACCTTAAAAATTAGGACAAGTATTTAGCATAAGCTACCTGGTTTGTTAACACCAGGGAATCCAACAATCTAGCTGGTGGTGCTCAATCAGACCTTTTAGTGTAAAAGGGGATAAAGTCCCTGTAGTGCATGATAGGAATATGTTGGCAAAAACTGTTTGGGTTTTTCCTACTTCAGGCAAAGGCAAACCCATCCGTGGGACTGTTTTGGCCAAGGACCTGGTTCTTGGCAGGAGATGCTGGAGGATGGAGAAATTCAATGTGTACCTCAAGGAAATTAACCCCTTGGTGAGAATGCTCTCTGACTCCTCCTTACAATTTATAATTTTTTTTCTTTTGGCAATATACTATTACTATGAACCAAACCTGCTATTCTGTTTGTAATCCTCATCTCCTTTGCTGGTATGTCTTTCTGTAGCACCTGAGATGCTACACTTAGAACCTAATTTTGCAAACTCCTTCATTTTCATCTCTTTCTGTACCCTTCATAAACAGAGCTAGCAGGAGAGCTTACAGAACACATTACAAACACAATGATTTAGAAATAGCCCTATTTGACAGTCATTTCACTGAGTCCAGAATACTACTAGTACCTAGAAAGCTGCTCTCTCTTGCCTGTACAAACTTAGGAGTCACTGACTTTGGACCGGAACACAAAACCAGCCTGTTCTAAATGGTAAAAAATGAAGGGAAACGCTCTATAGGAGCTTTACTATTTCCTAATGCTCCTTAGGCTTCTGGTTCAGGACAACAAGGAAGGTTGCAAGAGCAGTGAGGACAGAGAGGCTGGGTTGAAATTCTATGCATACAGAATACATATGGTGCAGCTATACAGCTTCCTAACTATTCCTTTATTTCTTCATTTTCATTAAATGGTTTGGCTGGATCACTTATAATGATTCTGTGAAACTGTTTCATCAGCTGTGCTCTCCGCTTGACTTCTTTTCACCATTTTAGCAGTTCTTTCAAAATAGGCTCCAGGCATTTCCTTCTGTGCTGTGCTTCTGCTACCTAAAGTCCTTCTTGCCGTATGTCAGTGAACAACTCCTGCTTTTCCAAGCCATTGATTTCATAGAACTTACCTAAACTTACAATGCAAACACCCTGTATTACTTTTACACTACACTGAAACCCCTTGCCTATAAATTATCAACCATTTAACTCAGGTATTACCCACTGATATGAAAAGAATTAAACCATGTATATTCCCAAAGATTTTGCAATTTACTATTATTGTACACTAACAACTCAATCATTTTTGCTATATAAAACAAGCACTCCAGTAAAAAGTTAACCATTTCCAGCTATTCCTACCAAGTTCCTTTCCAGACTGCTCAATGTAAGACTCACTTCACAGCAGACTGTCAGTTGTACTGAGCTGTACACAATGTTGTAATTACACAAGATCATCTCACAACTTTCTATTAGCAGTAATTATCAAGCCTCCTACTACAGATTTAACTTCATACTTTTGGGGTCTATTATTCATCTTGAACGGTCTTCTTTAGGCTTTTTGTTTGTTTGGGGATTTTTTTTGGTTTTGGGGGGATGGTGGTTTTTATTTCTTAAAGACATCTCTTACCTTGCCTGAAATCTGGTTCTGAAGAAATAGCTGATGGACTTCCACTCGAAGTACTATAAACATCGCTGTGGTAAGATTTATACCTTCTCAAAGGCTCTGAAAATTTAAATCAGGGTATCAGAAGAATAAGACAGCAACAGTTCTAATGCAAAAATCAAACACAAATTAACATTTGAAATGTTTTGAAATCTTTTCAAAACATTTTAAAATATTTATCTGTGGCTATGGAGTTGGAAAATGAACACTCAGGGGATGCTGTGCAGTTCCATTCTGTCTTCCCACAGCCTGAGTGTTCTGTGTCCTGCCTGGCCTCTCTTGGCTATCCTAACAGAGCCACCTCCTCTGAACTTCTCTCTCATCATCTCTTTCAAGTTAAAAGTATTTAACGAAAATAACAAAAACCAAGGTAGAAACCAATCTCTCCTGCAAACAAAACCGATGAAAACACTTGGCGCACACCTCATGTGTAGAAAACAACCAGAAGAACTCAGTCCCTGGTTCCTTCACGATGAAAAAGGAGAAATATCCACAGAGAAAAAGCAGAAGCTAGAAAATTATAATTAATTCTGCTCATCTTTGACACCAACAAAATATAAATCAATTAATTGTTAAAATCAATTAATAAGCCCCTACAGAACATTTAATTAATCTAACAGAACAGCTAAATGCGTGTGATGAGAAATCAATATAACAGTCTCAGTTCCTACTCTCAGTGGATTCTTAAATAACACACTCCACGGATTTGGTACGCACTTGACATTTGCAACAATTTCCCCAAATGTTTGTATGCACAAGCCAATGATCAGCCACATAGTGTCAAAAAAGCAGAAAACAAAACAAAAAAGCACCCAAATTTTGGGATTAGCAAATGTTCTAAGTGAGAGAAAACTTCAGGTGTCCTTATTTGCAGAAAGCTGTTTCTGGTCCAACTACAATTCATGTTTTTGAAAACAAAAATGATGATGTAGTAGAAACACATGTAACTGCTGTGAAGAAGTGCAAATCACTACAGCAAAGAATACAAAATCTATGTCTACAAAATGCAGAATACACGAGCAGATGAGTCTGGTGGCTGCAAAAAGCAAGGTTGAGTTTCAAACTTCCCACATCCAGAGAACAAAATACCTGCTCATAAATCCCGCGAGAACAATAAACTTGAGGTCAGAGGACAAGTTAGACATGAAGTTAACGGCACTACTGATTCAGACTTCCTACAGAAAGACGGAAAAGTCCAATGAGGAAAAAGGAATGAAAAGACATAATGCAGTCAACCAAGACTAAAGACTAGTTCATGTTAATTTTGGAACATGAGTTTCCAAAATCCTTTCTCCTTGAAAGGTAGCATTTCCTCCTTTTCTACCAGCTCACTTGGGTTGTGCCGCTGCTGTCCCACCAAATCATAGAATCATAGAATCATTTAGGTTGGAAGAGACCCCTGGGATCATCAAGTCCAACCATCAGCCCTACTCTACAAGTTCTCCCCTACACTAGATCCCTCAACACCACATCTAATCTGCTCTTAAACNTTGGCCCATCTATCCAGTCTATCCAAGTCCCTCTGTAGAGCTTCCCTGTCCTCAAGCAGATCAACACTCCCACCCAACTTAGTGTCATCTGCGAACTTCCTAATAGTGTTTTCTATGTCCTTATCTATATCATTGATGAAAATATTGAAAAGGAAAGGCCCCAATACTGAGCCCTGAGGAACACCACTTGTGACCGGCCGCCAGCTGGATTTAACTCCATTGAGCACCAATATATAACATTCTTTACGAAAACTGGGAAAAGTAAGCAAAGTTGCCAATCAGCCTGTGAAACCAACTGCTTCTACCATCCAGTAGCAGTTGCCCAGCTTAGCAGCATAAAGCGCAATTAATTCTAAAGACATATCATATTACTCTCAGAAAAGAGCAATATGTCTTGCACATTTGCAAAACAACCCATAGCAAAATGAAAATAATTCACTGGGGGTGTGAGGGTGGGGTTACTTCAGTTTTTCACAATGGCTACTTTCAGCTTTCTGGATTTTACAACAAAGAAATCCACCATCAGTCTAGCAATTACTTGCTTAACAAGGGAAATAAAAACCAAATTCAGTGGGCAGCATCTGGGGATGCATTTTTAAAATGCTCCCATCCCTTTAGGTGAGGCATCAATCCAAACACAATACTAGTACAGAAATGTTTAACTGAAAATAGACCATTTCCCAGGGGTTTTCGTTGTCGTAGTTTCTTCAAGTCTGCTGAACTGACTCTGAAGCCAGAAAATAGAAAGGGAACAATAAAATACAACATGACATTTTAAACATATTTTTTTTCCAAGTCAGCAGGTTGGGCTTCACAAACAAATTGTGGCTTCATCTTGCTTTTTCAAGACATGAAATTTTGGGAAAAAAAAAAAAAGTAAAGGAGTAAACCAGAAACATGTAATTAAAATACAAAACAAGTGTTTGTATGTGGTGGCATGGTATCTGACTCTGCAGGACATTTAACTTCTCTTGCTTCATCCTGTTAACAGGAGTTGGCACCCTGCTGTATGCCAACAGGTAAGCTCAGGAGCCAAGAAATACAAAGCAAGATTTCCTATAACTGTTTATTTAAATGTCTCCACATGAGGCCCAGCTAGGTTTCAAGCCATTCTCCAAGCATTTACAAAGTAGAGACAGAGATGGGACCACCCTCCTTTCTTGTCACATCTAAGCGAGACCACGCAACTTATCCCAATAACACAAGCAAAGGGCTTCTTCTCATCTTCTGGAGGCATTTTACAACCTTTCCACATAGAGCTGCATCAATGACTCTCAGCCTGTCCAGCCTAGGGACAACAGTTGAAAGGCAATGAAGCAGCTACAGGCTGAAATTCAGCATAAACCTCTATATTTTTCTTTGCTTTGCCTAGTTTAGGGGAAAAAATATACATCTAGATGTTTGCTGCTGGGGCATCTTCTCCTTGGCAGCCACCTTCCAGTTTCTCTGCTGGTATAGACACATGTCTGTGCATACTCCCTACACATCTCCCCAACACAGCACCTCCTCTTAACCAAACTTAAATCTTTCCTGGGGCATGGGTAGGATATGCACTGCAGACCTGCAAACGTTCATTTAAATTGTAAATATTTAGACTACTTTATCTATAATGCTTGCAAAATTATCCGAATAATTTAGATTGTCTCGTCTCTTCCAGCAAATTCTCCTCAATTCCAACACTTCATATTATGATTTAATTTCAGAGAAGAGACTTGGATCATATCCAAATCCTAATTAAGTAGTGGCTTCCAAAGGTCAAGAAGTCCCAGATCTGGGATCAAGTTACAACTAAGCTTCATACAGTATTTTCAAAAACAAAGACACACTTCTAGCCTGTCTGGACGGGAAGGAATGGAAAGATGACATCAGTAAGTGTCCTATCCAATGATAGGACAAGGGGTAATGGATGCAAGCTGGAACATAGGAGGTTCCACCTCAATATGAGGAAAAACTTCTTCACAGTAAGAGAGACTGAACACTGGAAGGGGCTGCCCAGATGGGTTGTGGATTCTCCTTCTCTGGAGACATTCAAAACTTGCCTGGATACATTCCTCTGTGATCTGATCTAGGTGTTCCTGCTCCAGCAGGGGGATTGGACTAGATGATCTTTCAAGGTCCCTTCCAATCCCTGATATTCTGTGATTCTGTGATAAAAGCTAAAATAACTACCTTATCTTGTATATATAAAGTCTTCCTTGGGATTTTTGAATGGCCTTGGTTTGTAGTTTGGGGTTTTTTTGTGTGTGTGTTTTTGTTGTTGTTGTTTTGGTTGTTTTTTTTAATGTTTTAGTGACTGAGGAGAGACTTCAGAATTTATTTAACTTCTAGGAACATCAAGCACATGGTAGCAAAAATCATTCTACCAGTTACCATTCTACCAGTAACCATCGTTAACAATTCAGTGTTTAGATTGCAGCCTCTACAAGTACACTTCAAGTGAATTTCCTATCTTTGTAGAAAAACAAACCTGAGTTTAAGCATGTAATGAGTCTGTAACTAAAATGAATATATAAAACCAGTACTAATAAAAGTTAACATGCAGTAGTGCCACAGTGTAGAGATAAATGAAGCATTACAACTTGAAGAATTTGTGTTTGTGCTGCTTAGCACTGCAGTGATGCTTTTTTTAAAGCTCCCTATCAAAGCCAGCAGAGTACAGCCTCATAGGCATAATGCAGTGTAAGGTAACAAAATACAATACTTACACACAGCAAAACATGCAAGCCCAGACAAGTAATTTACAGAAAGCCTCATCTCAGCCAACTTCAACAGAAACCAAAGAATCACATTTCACTTGGAATTTAATTACCCTGAATATATGACTCACATTAGATACACAGGTTTTCAAATCTACATTATTACAGAATTATTACTGGCTGTACAGAGAAGAACAGAGAAGAAGGCATTTCTGGACAGGAAGAGAGCTCTTGTTTGCTCTTTGAAGTTTATTGGTAGGTTTCTCTATTATGCAAGAGTGTTACTATAACACCATTTATAACATATTATTTGTCCCTTAGGAGAGGCTGGGACTTGCTTCTTTTGACAAGAGTTTTACCAGTAAGTTATAGTCATATTTAGTCTCCTTTTTCTTCTTTTAATCTAAGAAAACGTGAATTATCTTATGCAAGGCAGCATAGGTTTAACAGGAAGAACATACAGATCCAGAATGAATCCCTGGTTAGGATTCTTATGCAACAAGTGCACAAGGGCAACAAATCCATTCAGCTTTCTTGAGAAGCAGGCTCATTTTAACTTGTGACATTTTCACTACCCATACTCTAAATGAAAAAGCTGTATTGTGCAGGCAGCCCAAGTGACTCCCTCGGGAGCTTATCTGATGCATAGGGTCTAGCAGGATCCGAGTTACAGGAAGAAACAGAGCCATGTAAAATTGCCAAAACCACGGATCTCAACGCCTAAGGTGGGAAGGAAAATAGCAAGATTGAAAATAACAATTCCACGGTCTGGTAAGAACTTGGTGTCTTGTACTTAGAAAGACACTCCTTCCCGCCCACCCCCAGGCCAGATCATGCTATCTAGGACAAGGTATGTAAATGCACACAGACTCAAAGTGTGGCAAATAAAGTTGTTTAATTTAAATGCTTTATCCAACTGAGAATGTAATGTGGTCACTAAGAACTGATAATCCCAGACTGCGAGATGCTGAAAGCTTGAAGAAGACTAAGCAGATGCCACTTTACTGGGCAATTATGGAGTTTTAAGAGCTGTTTTACTACCTTTATGTTAAACTAATTCAGAACAAAATAATAGTGGCTGATGCCAGAGAACTTGTACTTTACAGAAATCCCACAAACATTTTTTTTTCTGTGAAAAGCCAACTTCTGAAGCCTCAATAAAATTAGCAGTGGAAATTTTTTATATAAAATACTATTGCTCCATTATCCTAACCCTTCAGCTTCATAATATGATTTCCGAACATTGTTCTGACTGGACCTTATCCTTAGCAGACATACCAACCATATGAGAATCCATTTTGTCACCACTCAGTTTAAATCATACTGCAACACAATGATCATAAGACATGTGCAAACTTAGCCGTATGCAAACAGCTATGCCATTCTGGATGACTCTCAGTTTCTCTGCTTAGCCTACACATGAACCGAGTCCACACACTTCATGAGAAAAAGGAAGTATACACAATTCATTGAATTTACGGATGTAAGTTTGTAAATTCTTCTTTTGCCCTAAATCCAATCTCCAATTTAACTAACTTCTAAAGAAGCTCCCAAATTTATATCTCTGGGGATCCATTTGCTGGGATAAATTTACTACCAACAATTGCCTCATTACCTGCAGAGATTTTCCCTGATTCAAGTATACAGCTTTAAACTAACACAGCTTTTATAATCGTGACATTTTGAGTATCCCTAACTGGAACTCCCCACCTAACACATACAGTCATACAGTCCTGTGGTAAACAAAAGCCTCCCGGAGACTAGGACTAGGGCAGGACTAGTCCCTGCCCACACAGTCGAGAGCGAGGAACCAGTGTGTATGTGTGCCAGTGTGTAAGTTCAGCCCCTCTAAGCGGTCTGGGGACAAGGTTGCCCATCCCAGCTGACCCCTGAGTTGCAAGGTATTAGTCGCTAGTAGACATGCAGCCATGGTTGATACTCGGTCAAAAGCAGTTGCTTGAAAAGCTGTAGGCACTCAGAGCCCCACACAAATGCGTGGGTGTTCAAGCCTCTGGATGCAGAGAGTGCTGAAGCCTGGCACTTGCAATGGAGAGCAGTGGAGACAGTGTCTGTGTCAGCTATGACCATGTGAATGACCTTCTCAGTTAGGTGGCTGAGTGAAGGATGAAGTGGAGGGGTTGAGGAGTATCAGGGAGTGTGAGAGAGAAATCAACTGGTGGACCCACTCCCTGAGAGAAAGTGAACAGGTTAAGGCCCCACATAAATCAGAGGACCCTCCCTCCTCTTGTCACCAGACAGCAGGAGGGAATCTTGGGAAAGGCAGGGAATGGAAACAGGTCCATGCTCGGGGAAACAGGTGAATCCCCTCCCAGCCCATCCCTCCTTCCCAGTTACCCATGCAGAACAGGTATGGAGTACTGCAGAAGGAACTGGCTGTTGGAGAGAAGGATAGCACACCTAGGCCAGAAGTGCCAGAAAGACTGAATTGACATCAATCTGGTATCAAAACTGTCTACAAAAGGAAAAGGAGACAGGTCATTGTGGTGGGTGATTCTCTACTGAGAGGGGCAGAGGGACCAATATGCCGTCCTGACCCGCTTCACAGAGAAGTTTGCTGCCTCCCAGGGGCACAGGTTAGAGATGTGCATGACAAACTTCCTGCCCTAGTAAAACCCTCTGATTATTACCGCCTTTTAGTATTTCAGGTGGGTAGTGATGAAGTGGGTCAAAGGAGCCCAAAATCAATTAAAAGAGGTTTTAGAGTCTTGGGACGGCTGCTTAGGGGATCAGGAGTGCAAGTTGTGTTCTCCGCTATCCCTTCCACAGCAGACATGAAGAAATTAATAGGAAGGGGCAACAGGTCAACCTCTGGCTCTGG
>VZTM01009957.1:36045-46354 GCA_013400555.1 Jacana jacana | reverse complement strand
AATAGATTGTCAGCAATAAACTTTTTTTTTACTAAACACATTGTGGGTCTTTTAAAATTGTTTGTTTGAGTCATTATTAATGTTTTTTCTCTTCCAATGTGGCTAACAAAGCAGTTGAATGTTTGAGTAGAACATGAATGAATAACTGGGAGATATTATGGAGGAAGCATTGTATGAAAAGATGTACGAAATAAAAACAGTTACAGGACAAATAAATATAAACTGCTATTTAACTCACCTTAGAATGTAGTAATAACCCTTCCCCTTACCCCCCAAAAAATTTCTAGGAATTACACAATAGGTATTTTCTCCTTGAATGGCTCTGGATAATTTTTAAAATGTTTCTTGTTTCTTTCTTTAAGCTTTTAGAGTTCAAGTTCTTTTCCATATGGGGAGGAGAAGGAAAGAAAATGTTACTTTCAGGTAAGAAGTAACTTAATTGGTTCATATTTTTGTAGAGTTTTAGGTCAGATAGTAACATTATCTCTTCTAGCCTGATCATGGACATGATAAATCATTAAGTTTTAATTTTTACCCAACCAAGCACTTACATAGAATGCACCAGGAGAGGTGGTGTTTTAAACAGAGACCAAATTTTAGCCAGTTGGGCATTTGGGAAACGGATTTAATTAGAATCAGTGTCCTAAGGCAGAACTGTTCAGTTATGATCACATTCAAAGCATTGAGAATGCTCAGAAGGGCTATAGAAACTTAGTAAGTTAAGACCCATGGAAGGAATAAATAATAAGGTCCCAATGTTGCAGTGGTCTTTCAGGTTTATGTAGCTCATGAACTACATAGTCTAATAGAATGAGCAGATCAGCCTACTAGAGCAGAGAATAGATTCCTTCTTTTTGTATGAAAGCAAGGATTTTCTCACCTACCTGCAGTCAGTAGCAAAAATGCCAGACCATCAGGACGATGGGTGGAGCACCCTCTACTCCAATGTAGACTGAACTGCAGATTCCAAAGATGAAATAAGAGGTCACATCCATTTTCCCAACCCACTTTCACTAATAAACCATACAATTAGTCTTTAAAATAGTACCTGATTTTGTTCTAAGGACTCATAGTAGTACTTTTTATTTCAGTTCATATCTTCTAGGGTATTTCTTAAAGCGAGGCAGATGTGTGCTAATATCATGTTTTGGGTGGTCTAAATTAAAGTTCTAAGCATTTGTTTTTTGATCAATCTTTGAAGCAAAGCTAGTCAACTCCAGACAGCACCCTCAAAACAAAAAAATAACTAGTTGTTTTTAATTTTTACCACTTTTATAATATCTAAATTTTGTAGGGTGCAGTAGGAATACTGAAATTATTGTGAGATTGACTGTCCTGTTCAGATCTCCAGTCCAGTTTTGTTGATTGGGAAAAAAAATGTATAAATAATGGAATGGTGTGTATTTTGTCTAACTGGACCTCCAAATACTTCAGGTTAATCTTTGATGACTAATGAAAACTACAGCAAAATAAAATTGCTGACTTCAAAGAAATATTTGCTGATGTTTTATCAGTGAGTCCACATCTGTAAGGGTGTCTGCAGTGTTTTCCATTTGATTTACTCTCAAAAGACACTCAAACTAAAGGATAAATAATCTTAAATATGGTACATTTGGGAAGAGAATTCTGATGTTTTATATGAAATAAGGTAACATTGAGATAAGGGTTTTAATATTTAGTAATAATTAACATAAGCTAACATAACATTATTTTCCTTAGGTCATGGCTAACCGGAGAGGTCCCGATGGACTGGAAGGTAGCAAAAGTAATGCCCACCTAAATGAAGGGCAAAACGGAAAATCCAGGAAACTATAGACCTGTCAGTCTGACCTCAATACCAGAGAAGGTCATGGAACAGATCATCTTGTGTGCTATCACTAAACATGTAATGGACAGCCAGGGGATCAGGTCTAGTCAGCATGGGTTTATGAAAGGCAGGTCCTGCCTGACAAACCTGATCTCTTTCTGTGATAAAATAATCTGATTGTTGGATGAAGGGAAGACAGTGGATATTGTACACCTGGACTTTCAAAAAGCATTTGACACTGTCCCCCACCACATTCTCATGGAAAAGCTGGCTGCTTATGGCCTGGATGAGTGTACGATTTGCTGGATCAAGCACTGGCCGGAAGGACGATCCCAAAGGGTGGTGGTGCTCAATGGAGTTAAATCCAGCTGGAGGACGGTCACAAGTGGTGTTCCCCAGGGGTCAGTATTGCGGCCATTCCTGTTTAATATCTTTATTGATGGTGTTGACAGGGATATTGAGAGCACCATCAGTAAGTTTGCAGATGACACAAAGTCAGGTGGGAGTGTTGATCTGCATGAGGGCAGGGAAGCTCTGCAGAGAGACTTGGATAGACTGAATCTAGGTGTTCCTGCTCCAGCAGAGGGATTGGACTAGATGATCTTTCAAGGTCCCTTCCAATCCCTAATATTCTGTGATTCTGTGATTCTGTGTGAATCCATGGGCCAATGTTAATGGCATGGGCTTCAACAAGGCCCGAATGCCAGGTCCTGAACTTGGGCCACAACAACCCCATGCATTGCTACAGGCTTGGGGAAGTGTGGCTGGAGAGCTGCCTGGCAGAAAAGGACCTGGGGGTGCTGGTCGACAGGAGGCTGAACATGAGCCAGCAATGTGCCCAGGTGGCCAAGAAGGCCAATGGCATCCTGGCTTGCATAAGAAATAGTGTGAGCAGCAGAAGTAGGGAGGTGATTGTCCCCCTGTACTCAGCACTGGCGAGGCTGCACCTTGAGTATTGTGTCCAGTTCTGGGCACCTCAGCACAAGAGAGATACTGAGGTGTTGGGGTGAGTACAGAGGAGGGCAACGAAACTGGTGAAAGGCCTCGAGAATATATTTTACAAGGAATAATTGAGGGAGCTGGGACTGTTTAGTTTGCAGAGGAGGAGGCTGAGGGGAGACCTCATCGCTCTCTACAACTGCTTGAAAGGACATTGTAGAGAAGTTTGTTCTGGTCTCTTCTCACGGGCAATTAGTGATAGAACAAGGGGGAATGGCTGCAAGCTACAGCAGGGTAGGTTTAGACTCCACATCTTAACATCTCCACACACTTCATATTGCAATTTTGTCATCTTCTTTTACCTTTCTGGATTCAACCTATGCAGAGGTATCTACTGGCTAGAGAAAATACCATTAATTAATGCTAAGAATTGATCAGATAGGACCACCGAAGATGAAAGATAAGAAGACATGAATGAGTCCAGTTTAGGTGAGCAGTTTCTGTTTGAATCCCTACAAACCAAGAGTTTGCAGTTAAGTGAGGCGTTACAACCATATATCCACTTAAACGTGACAGGCATAGCTGAAATCTTTCAGTAAAACCAAAGGTATACCTGAACGCAAACTGAATAAACCAGCTGAATAAACCAGAGGGGCTTCTGTGGAAACTAGAGTCTGTATGCCTGCAAACTGAACTTCCGCAAGTACTGCAACCCTGAGAGAGAGGGCTGGTGCAGTTTTATGGTTGAATATCCAGTATTCCAGAGTGCTGTTGCATCCTTTCCAACATAAAAAGAATGGATGGTTTGGAATGGTTAGAAAGCCAGAAAGTCTTGCTGTCCTTTCCATACAGCTATTCCTAGTTGACAGAGAATTATGATAGAAGGTGGGAATTGCCTAATTTTCCCTCCTGCACCTCCTTCCCTCTCTCAAAGACAATAGAAGTCTGATTTAAAGGAAGTGCTAAGGTGGTGATAGGGAGATATTCTGCTCTTCATAGGTGATAATAATCCTTCCAAATCTTCAGCCTCAGTGGAGTAATCAAAAAAACACACATTAATGGAAATTGCTTATATTAGTGAGGATGGGGTTTGTTTTCAAGTAATAATGTTACAATTAACATTAACAATTGAAGTCATTACTTATCAAGTAGCACTTGTAATGCATTTCATGCAGTCCTTGAGTTCTTCTGACTGGTTTAGTTGACCTGAGAGGAGAACCCAGACAACTTTATAAAGTGGTGGCAGTTTCCTCTTTAAATGTAATGATGTAACTTTGGAATACAACATTGCTACCTGTATACTATCAGTATACACTAGGTTTGTGCTGTCACAGCCTGCTTCTAGACAGTCTGTTCACTCCTGCTGTTGTCCTTTTCATCTTGACAGTTGTGCTGCTTGCACACCTTGTGTATTACACCTGTGGTTCCTATCTAAAGTCATGTCACCTATGCAGAGACTGGCAACTGGCTCCTTCTTCATTTACTGAGGCATGAATTTCAGTCTCCAATCCCAGTACATTTATATGAAGAGGGCGGGGAAGGGGGCAAGTCCCTGCTGGATCCACATTTCTGGTCTTGTTCATTCTTCTAGCACCAAACTATAAAATTTATAGGATGCAAAAAGTAAGAAATAACTTTTCAAACCAAATAGTTTCAATATACATCTTCACGTACTGTAAGATTTTGTTGGCTTCATTCTTTCAGCTTGGTGATCAAGAAGGTTTTATGTTCAATATTGTCATTAAATAAAATGAGAATACTTTATCAATTACCTGTAAGAGCTAATCTAGGCAAGTCAGGTGTTCCTGTTTTCTTTCTGTTTTGTTTTTTTTTTTTTCCTCCTCCATATTCACAAAGATCTTTATAAAATACAAATCTTTTAACTAATATGTCTACTTCCAGGAGAGTAAGCTTGCCCAAACCAAGTTTTAAAAAGGTGTATTGGATTTTTTTTAAGTTCTTTTTAAATCCAAGTCCTGATTACCAGAAGTGCTGAGTAAAAGCATTTAGAGGTACCTGTATAAATAAGTAATCTCGCAGTTATATTTGTCAAAGTTCTTTAAAAATGTACTACTGTCCTTCTGAATGTTAAATATGGATATGTTACAGTTCTTCTAGAATATTTTCTAGATGTATTCTAGAAGAACTTTTCTGCAGTTCTTTTAGACTATCTTTCCAAGTGTACAATCTGAATGATGAGTAGAGATGAGATAGGCTTACGAAGATCATTCTAGGCAAAGATTTGGGAGACAAGTTTCATACTTTATCCTGATTAATGCAGACAGATGTGCCCGAGAAACCTGTGGGTCTGATCATCTCAGATCTATCAGGCAGAGAGAAGCCTCACTGTGAGCAAAAGACATGAAAATACCATGTCTGAAAGCACCTTGATATATTCACCACATTTTTTTTCCTCCCAAGACTTTTGCTGCCTTCTCTCCTCATTTACTCCTTCCCTTTCTCTTTTTTTTTCCTACCCTTTTCCTCTTCATTCTTAAATGGCCTTTGCAGTAATTTTAGACAGTTTTTAAACTAACATAAAGGCTTTTGGTATAGTACTCCTTTCAAATAACTACCCCAATCAAATGTTTGAAATGGCATTTCTTAATCATACTGACGTGGAAGTAAGTGTAAGCAACTTTGCTAGCAACAAAGTTAAGATTAGATCATCTGTGAGAAAAATAATATGAATGGAAGGAAAGGAGAACACATTGGATTTTCAGAATATGTACTAATTTTTTAAGATTCTGAATTGAGTATGTCTTCAATCATAAGGAATATAGTGAAATAGAAGTTTCATACAGATGTAATCTTATAGCTGAATTTTCTAAGGTGATTAGATACTTACTAATAAAAAAAGAAAATGGAGCACCAAAGAGTAGTTTGGGCTTGTGATTCATATGTCACAGTCAGTGTGAGCAGGATGGGGTGTTGGTGTTTGTTATCAACTCGTGCTACAAGACTGTAACTTACATATTCTACGTGAACTGGAAATAACCAAGGACTGGTTCCAATAGCATTTACCTCACTAAGTGTGTTGTCACTAGAGGATATCTGCCTATACAATAGCAATTCTGCCTATGATTGAAATGTAGCAGGAGATAAGGACAACCCTGCCTATAAAATGGAGTTTCAGTTAAAAACTTCAACTTCTGCATAAAGTTGAATCCGGCTTTTGGGGTCAAGTGAAGAAATTTCAAATCTAAAATCCAATTGTCTGCATTGCTTTATCTCTGTTTTAGTAGCACTACAACCCTTTTATGAAATAATTTGCATCCAAGGCATTGTGCACATGAATACTTAGTTCCATCTTCTACAACCCCTTGTTTCTCTTCACATGATCCTCCATTGAGAACCATACACTTGGGTTGGCATGTTCAATTTTAAGAGATCTTTATGAAATTAATTCTTCTGCCTAAGAAAAGACCTAGCAGCATAAGCTTGCATGGTGAGATGAAAGAGAGGAGTTTCATGCCTACTGGTTGGGTGGGGATTCTGAATACTGCCTACAATAAGAGTGTCTTGGAGTAGTAAGGAGGACATGGCTTATTTTTGGAATAAGTTTTAAATGTATATATGTGATTTTTTTCTGATGCTGTTAATACTGCTTTTCCTATGCAGGCACACTTTTTTGGAGACATTGAACGTCTAGGCTATGAGAACATTATGTTTCATTTTAGTATGATATTTTGGTGCTCAAGTAAATATTTGCTATAGTTTTTGAATTTCCTTTTTGTAATTGTACCTTGAAAATAACGCATTGTAATAACTTTTGCTATTTAAAAGCATTACATTTTAAAAATGCAGCTTTAATAATGTTTCATATGAGCTTCTGTGCTACATGAGCTTACCATGAGCTTACATTCAAGCACAAAAAAAATACAACAGAAGATACATATGTGTGTCTAGGAATCCACCAGCATCAAATATAAATGAGGAAGATTGCTATAATTACTGGCTGGAGCATTGCATTCACTTTTGTGCCTGAGTATAATGTTATGAGAAAATTAGTTGGGAACTGACACTTTACTAGGCCTCTACTCTGCTTTTTCTTACAAGTAGGGCATTACTTAACTAATACTAGTTAACTGGTTAATTAGTATTAGTTAATGAGATATTTTTTAATGCTGTAATGTCAGGTTGTATTCTTCTGTTTTGGAATGTACAGTCAGATAGAGATGCCTTTGAATAATGCAGTGAGACAGTGAGAAGGAGTTCATCTTTGCAGAGTAGACATTAGCTTTTCAAACTTAAATCAGAATGAAAGGTGAAATTTATCTCAATTTTGAATCAAAGATTGCTTTCCTAAATTAATCTCTGATATATAGCAAAGATTCTACAGAAGAAAGAAAAGATCTTAAGATGATTTTTTGGATACCGAGTAGTTTGTGTTGGCATAAGAATAAATTATTTTCTTGAAGCTAGGAACTCCATATTTAGTCAGTACATCACCAAGATCCATTCTTTCAATGAGAAACATCTCTTTTTAAAGCCTGTGAAGACTTTTACTGAGTGGTTTGTAATGAAAGGGATGATATAATATTGACATGAACATACATTTTCCTGACACGTTTCCGTACTTCTTGTGTTATATAGGGGTAAAATAAAGGAAGACAGATGCACTTATGTGTATAGAAGGACCTACTATATAAATGGTTATGTGCAGCATTTTCTTTAAAAAACATTACAGAAGGCCTTTTCTCTTCTTCCTATACTCCTCTTAGCTTAGTTCTTATATATATGTTGAAAATATGAACGAAATTCAAACCTGTGTTCAAACTTACATTTATATAACAATTTCTAACACCAGTCTCCTAAGCTTTCTGTAGGTTTCTTGGTCAACAATGATAGTGAAACTCCAGGCTTCGAGAGCTGAGCTTTTTAGTTGAATGACACCTTGCTATCCTGCTACTGCTTCCCACAAAACAAATGAAATCTCCTCAGTGTAACTAGAACTTTGTCATTTCTAATCGCACCTTGCAGATCAAAAATAGTGGCTCTGTCATGAAATACCATATAACTCTTGCCAGTATGGTGATAAAAAATATATGTGTGTGATGGCAACATTTTTCCTGCAGAAGCTGAACTGAAACGGCATTATTGAAAGCCAGCTGAAAGAATTACTGCTTTTGGGTAACTTCAGGCACACTAAGACAGAAAAAAACGCCTGTGTTGAAAATTTCTATTTGGGCTACTTAGTCAGAAGTATTTTCTGCTTTCTGTGGGACAGTGGCGTATGCAAGATTTTGGTAAATGTTTTATCCCTGTCTCCCAGTTTATCAAAAATGAACTTGTACATGATAGTCTGTTTTTTGCTTCATACTGACTGGAGGCAATGCCAAGTGTGAAGAGTTCTAGGCTAAATCAGCAGATGGGGAAGTCACGATAATTAGTTCTCTTGCTGTCCTCAAACCTCATGCAACTGGATTTTTAATTATCCTTTCAGATTTATGAAATCCATTTTTTAAAGCCTAAAGTGGAGAAGCAGGTGGACTGTGGGAGTTGTTGATATCTGTTGTCTGGCTTGCTCCAGAATTTTGCTAGTCTCAGCTTTTCTGTTGGCTCAAGTTAATATTTAAACACTATGTCTGTCCCATAAGAATTAGGTTAATGCATTTTATTTTTTGATTGCTTTTCTGGGTAATACTTTCAATTTGCAGTCTAAGACATTGCACACATTGTAAAGTGGACAAGTAATTGGTTTAACTGAATTCATGACTTGTCACATTTTGAAAGCGGATCCCACTTTGAACTTTATTCTTTGTGTTTAAAAGAAAAATAATTAGCAGAGTGCATTGTAGTTTGTACTCCAAAGAGCTCCAAAATAAATAAATAAATAAAAATAATATAATGTCAAGAGTTATTTCGCTTTAGACTTTCTAGTCTAGTATTCTGATAGGCATGAAAGAAATCATTAAGATGTCCTCATGAAATTGTAAATTGTCTTCGGTACTGACAGCTTTTATTTGAAGTATACATAGGACCTATTCCTTTAATGATATGAATAGAGGTAAGTAATCCAGAATTAAATTGCTAGTAGCTTAGATTCTTTAAGAGTCCTCATAGCATCATTCTGGACAAATTGTCCAACCATGAGATGAATAGGTAGATGGTGTGGTAGGTGAAGAATTGGCTGAACAACAGGTCTCAAAGAGGTGTAGTAGGATTACATCTGGCTGTTCAATGGTCACCAACAATGTTCCTCAGGGCTCAGTTCTAGGGCAGGTATATCTAATCTTTTTATCAATGTTCTTGATTCTGAGGCTGAAAAAAACATTTGGACAATGCCCTTAATAACATGTTTTAAGGTTTGGTCAGCCCTGAAGTGATCAGATAGTTGGACTTGATGATCTTTGTAGATCGCTGCCAACTCAGCTATTCTATTCTATTCTATTCTATTCTATTCTATTCTATTCTATTCTATTCTATTCTATTCTATTCTATTCTATTCTATTCTATTCTATTCTATTCTATTCTATCCTTATTCCTCCCTCCTTCTTTCAGTACATGCTGAGGAAATCTCTGATGACATTTCTTCACAGCCATGCATTAGAAGAAGGTATTTTAATAAATGGTCCCATACCAGGCAATGGCTCTGTCATATTGTGGAAGGAGGCATGTACCTTCTGATGGGGGTAAGAGATCATTTAGAGATATTTTGACCATCTGAATAAATTTTCAAACAGCATGCATGAAGTGTGATTTTTTTTAAAGTCTTCAATGCTCATCCAGTTTTGCTGGGTTTCCAGAGGACTGCAAAGCCCCACATCTCTAACACTAGAGAGATTCAAAGCTTCTCTTAGAAAAACAAAATAAAAGAGCCTCAGAACAACATTACTCCTTCAGAGCAAAGGTACATCTGGCCTCATAATCTGTCTCCACTGTGGCCAACCCACTGTAAACTGGGGCGGCACTGTTCCTAAAGGGATCCCCTTTCATGGTTGTTCTTCCTTGCAAGTCCTGTACCCGTGCCTGCAGGATTGAAGTAGGCTGTCCATCCCACTTCCTCATGTCCTCTCCATGGTCACGCAAGTAGTACCAAAGGGTGCTTCGTGGTGTGTATCCTCTGTATTCACTATCTTGAGTGGAGAAATTTCTGCTCCTAATAGCTGAGACTGTACAGATGGAGAGTAGGACATACTCTCTTCAAGTTTCTGGACCTTCCAGGACAGTTTCTCCACGGCTGAACACAAGAGGGGAAGAGAGGTTTTCTTCATATTGCTGGAGTTGGGCAGCTACCTCATCCACCGTTGGTCCCTCTTCACCTTTCCATTCTATCACTGCCAACCAGTTGGCATATGACGATGGTGCACTCTGTACAAACTTCCACCACATGGGCCTTGAACATTGGATCTCATCAGGATCTGGACAGCTGTGCATCATCCAGGTCATAATAAATTAACTCCAACGCAGCTAATTCCCTCTAAAGAGGTACTGGATACCTCTTTCCATGGTGGTCCACTTGCCCACATGACATACAATATCTTCACTGAAGAGGTACCTTTCCCTCACACCTAATAGGAGTTGCTTCCAGAGACTGAGGGCTTGTGTCTTTTTCCCAAT
>VZTM01009957.1:0-15008 GCA_013400555.1 Jacana jacana | reverse complement strand
GCCAGGGCACAATTGAAAGGGGCCAGACTTGGATCAAATGCAGCTGAAAAAAAAAGCATCTAAACTGTTTAAAAGATTTCTGATGAAAGGAAGATGCATTTCAGGTAAACCTGGCAGTGCTGGTTCTCAAACTCAAGGGGTCCTAGCTCAAGTTACCCAATGTGTGGGTCAATTGTCAAGAAAATACTAAGTCATGCCTGGCAGAAAAGCTTCTGATTGAGTTTTTCCTGGGTTTACTGGGTGGTTTGCATAAATGGAGTAACTTCCAGGAATGGTTTTGATGAACATGAGGGAAACTCCCTCTTTGTTAACAAATTCCAATGGGCTGTGCTTGTCCCTAATATGTTAAACAGGAAATAGCTGAAATTCTAAGGCAATTGCCTGCTTGTCATTCTGGCTGTCCGAGATTTTTAAAGGTTAATTTTTGAACTTTAAATTTGGTCTTATTCCTCTAGAAGCCACTTCCATCTTTTTGCGGATTTTTGAGCTAACAATCACATTTTGTGTTGTTATATTTAATAGAAAAAAATAGTATGTTTGCCTAAGATAACCAATAGATTCTGTTATATTGTCTATATTTTCTGAATTGCCTTTTTTGTACATGTATGTGTGTGTGTATGTTTATAAATACATATGTATCATAATAACTGTTCCACACTAGACCAAAGTTATATTTAGCATAGGATCCTATTCCTCATGTTGCCAATGCTTAGAGACAGCATGTAGGGAACAGAGTACTTTCACAGCTAGTGAAACATAGAAATAAAAATCATAGAAATAAAAATGATAGAAAAAAAATCACAATGCTACATTCTGGTAGTCGTTTGTTACATTGTCTTTTTTTATATATGCCTTCCTCAGGTGGGGTGATGAAATATGTTCATGTTTGTAATGCAAGAAGTGCTCAAAAGGTGACAAAACTGAAATGAGACATTCAGTGATCTGCTTTCAGTGCAAACTCAGTCATACACTGAAAAGCAAACAAATACTTTAATTATCATTAAAACTTTTTAAACCACAAAGGTCCTGTAGATAACCTAAGGTCAAAAGATGAGCTTGGAATACTATTGAAAGTTGTTCCTAATCTGCTGACCACAAATGTGAACTTGTTCATAAGAAAATACATTTAACTTATTGCTCTTCATCATTTTGCTAAATACATCGTACACTACAAAACAAATTCTGTCTGTACAATAAGGTCATTACTGGAATTTTTTCATTATGCAATACTTTACTTGGAATGAACTGAAAATGTTATAAGAGTTTGTTGGGGTTTTTTACCATTGTTTCAAGAGCAATAAAGCAAAAATAAGGCTTTGAGAATTTTTTTGTCTTTCAAAATTGCTATTGTCTAGTTAGCACTGATTAAGTAATATGGTAAGAGTCTAACTTTCATTTTTAGTGGACTTGCACCTCTGTGTTAAAAACTTATGTTGACTTCTAATATATAAAATAATAATGATTGCCCTGGGAAATGCATTGGCACTAGGCGAAACAGGTGTGAAATCAGCTATTTTGGGCCATCAATTACAGCAGCCTAAGGGTGAACTATAATGAAATTACTCCCCAGAAGCTGTTTGAAGAATGAAATTAAAGAGTTCTTCAAGTCTTCCTCTCTTGAATGATGCTTTCTTACAAAAAAAATCCTCTGTGAATAATTTGGTTCGTACATATAAAATTGTTTCATAAACAATAATAATATGCTAAGTTCCTAGATGTACATTTTCTTTTCTTCTTTCTCTGAAAATCATGTAATTGATACACTGATCCTAGCAGAATGGGAGATGACAAAAAGAATGACGGAAAGTGCACATAAGGACCAAAATGCAGAGCAGATCACTTGGGCTGCAAAGCTAATAACCGATTATGTGTTTAAAACTGTCACTTGGCAAACTGACCTTAGCTTTTTATCACTTCTGTTCATCATTTCTGTTTTCACATGACATCACACTGTCCCAGCAGTTAGAGTATTTCAGTAGTTTCCCTCTTGTTTCAACTTTTCAGTAATATTATACTGTTAACGGAACAAATATAGCCAATTATTCCTGTTATATTGTACCACAAAAGAAAAGTATTTGGAATTATGTTTATATAACCTGATGTAAAAGTTCTTGCTTATTTTGTTTCTAAAAGAGCTAGGAATATGTTGAGGAAATCCAGCACTTTCTGGAAAAACTTTTCAGACTGTAATAACTCTTTCTATTGTATACAAATTTTAAACCTTCTCCATTCCAAATATTTTTATTCTGAATAATATCTGGTATTTTGAAAATTTATTTGAACTTATTAAAAAATGTTCTGGCATCTTGGAGATAATTATTTGAATTTTTTGCATATTTAGCAAATTATGAGTTCAGCTTGTCAGAATACCACTTCATTTAAAACTGGTATTGTTTGACTGAAACTTCTTTCCCACCCAAGAATTCTAATTTGTCAACTGAAATGTTTCTCAAGAAAGTGTCACATGGAGATGGTGGTAGAATTGAGAGCAGCAAATAACCAGCCTGTGACTGGAATGTCTTATAAAACCCAAAACAGTTTTCTAACTAGGCCAAAGCTAAGGATTTTAAATGAGGTTCCTGAGTACCATATTCAGTCTCAAATAGGTATATATGCAATATAGAACTCTCTAGAATAGAAATGTCAGTCACCATGATTTCTGATTGATATAGTCCTAAAATCAATAATACCTAGACCATGTAATGAACTTAAACACACTCCCATCAAATAGGAAGATCAAGTCAAACTGACAAAATTCTACCATGTGAACTTCTAATTCAAGCAAAACCTTTGCAATAATAGCCTTTTTTTCTCACACTCCTGTTTTATGGGTTTTAACAATTTTATTTTTTTTTTATTATTATTTAAGCAGAAAGTTGATCTCTTGTATGTCAGTCATACCCATCACCAACTTTGCTATTTGCACTTTTTGTTTTGGGGGACAAAAGACACGCATTCTATTTTTAGGGATTTCTCTAAAAAACACTTTTGTTTTTGTCATCTGTTTAAAAGTGTTTAAATTTAAAAGCCATTTAGGCTCATTTTTACATCAATAAAGATACTGTGTGTCAGAACAATTGTACTCGATGATGCTTATGAGTCTTTTCCAACCTGAGATATTCTACAAATCTGTGAATGAGAAGTCTGCACTTCTGCAGACTGGCTGTGGTGCATTTAAAAACAGATAAGAAACATAATGACAGAGATTTTTAAGGGAAAGAGGACCAAAAAAAGAAAGGACTCAAGCAATATTTGATGATCAGTTCCTGAGATATTACACAATCACAAAATTATATGGGGTTGGAGAGCACCTCTAAGATCATCTAGTCCAACCCTCCTGTCAAAGCAGGTCCACCTAGAGGGGCTTGCACAAAAATGTGTCCAGGCAGGTTTTGAATATCTCCAGAGATGGAGACTCCACCACATCTCTTTCTGGGCAGCCTGTTCCAGTGCTCTGCCATACTCAAAGTAAAGAATTTCCTCCTCATGGTGAAATGGAACTTCTCATGTACAAGTTTGTTCCCATTTCTTCTCATCCTCTCACTGGGTGCTGCTGAAAAAAAAAACTGGCCTCATCCTCTTGACAACCACCCTTAAAGTATTTAAAGATCTTTTCATCCAGATCTTTGACGAATATATTGAAGAGAATTGGACCCTGTACTGACCCCTGGGGAACACCAGTTTTTATGGACCTCCAACTAGATCCTGTGCCTCTAATCATGACCCACTGAGCTCTGTCTTTCGGCCAGTTTTCACTTTACCTCCCTGTCCATGCATCTAACCCACACTTGCTAAACTTACCTATCAGGACGCTGTGGGAGACTGTGTCAAAAGCCTTGCTGGAGTCAAGGTAGACAATATCCACCACCTTCCCTTCATCTACCAAATCAGTCATGCCATTGTAGAAGACTATCAGGTTGATTAGACATGAATTCCCCTTTGTGAATCCATGCTGACTACTTCTAATACCTTTCATTTCCTCCATATTCTATGAGACGACACCCAGAACTAGGTATTACATCATTTTCCAGGGATGGAGGTAAGGCTGACTGGCCTGTAGTTTCCTGGGTCGTCCTTCTTGCGGCGCATCCCACCTGCCACCAGCAGGCCAGACATCTCAGATGACAGCCTTTGATCAAAAATCCCAAAGCCCTGGCAGCGACACCAGGCCCAGAGACACGGGTTGACTTGTTGCCTCTTCCTATTAATTTCCTCATTCATGTTTGCGATGGAAGAGATAGAGGAGAACACAACTCGTACTCCTGATCCCCTAAGCAGCTGTCCCAAGGCTGTAAAACCACTTTTAATTAATTTTGGGGTTGTTCTACCCACTTCATCACCACCTACCTGAAATACTAAAAGGGGGTAATAATCAGAGGGTTTTACTAGGGCAAGAAGTTTGTCAGACACATCCCTAACCTGTGCCCCTGGGAGGCAACAGACTTCCGTGTGAAGCGGGTCAAGACAGCATATTGGTCCCTCTACCTCTCTCAATAGAGAGTCACCCACCACAATGACCCGTCTCCTTTTCCTTTTGCAGCCAGTTTCAATACTGGATCAATTTCGACTCGGTCTTTCCAGCACTTCTGACCCGGGTGTGCCATCCTCCTCTCCAACAGCCAGTTCCTCCTGCAAGACTCCATACCTGTTCTGCAGGGGTAACTTGGAGGGAGGCATGGGCTGGGAGGGGATTCGCTTGCTTCCCCAAGCAGGGACCTGTTTCCATTTCCCCCCTTCCATGAGATCCCCTCCTGCTGTCTGATGACAAGAGGAGGGAGGGTCCTTTGATTTATGTGGGGCCTTGATCTGTTCCCTTTCTCTCAGGGAGTGGGTCCACCAGACAATTTTTCTCTCACACTCCTTGAAACTCCTCAACCTCTCCACTTCATCCTTTAGCTCAGCCACCTGGCTGATCAGGTCATTCTCCTGATCACATCTGACATAGATGTGGTCTCCACCACCTTCCATTGTAAGTGCCAGGCTCCTGCACTCTCTGTATCCAGAGGCCTGGATGCCCACACGTTTGCGTGGGGCCTCCATCTGAGTGCCCACAGCTTTTCGAGCAACCACCTTTGACCAAGTATCAACCATGTCTGGATGTCTACTAGCAACTCAGGGGTCAGCTGGGATGGGCAACCTAGTCCTCAGACCACTTAGAGGGGCTGAACTTACCTTATACACTGGTCATGCTCTGGTGTGTGCACCACACACTGGTTCTTTGCCCATGACCGTGTGGGCTAGTTGCTGTCCCCCTGGAGGCCTCTTGTTTGCCAGGGGAGGTGCTGGCTCCACCTGAGCTCACTCAGCAGCCCGCCCACGAGTTGACAGGCCCCTGCAGAAGCACAAGGCTTTTCCCAGCTTCAAAAAGCCTCCGAAAGGGCTTTTTTTGTTGATCTTTCCTGCTCCAGATCCCTTCCCCAGTACAGTCTTACCTGCCCTATAGCTGGTCTCAATGGCAATGACCGCGGAGTATCAGTAAAGACTGATATTTTTTTTCTCACTTCAAAATTTGTCAAAATTTTCCAATTGTGGTGTTTGACCTTGGACAGGTGCCTGACAATCACCCAGCCACTTTCTCACTCCTCCTCAATGGGACAGTGGGAGGAAATACGGTGAAACATCTTCTGGGTGAAGGCAAAAATGGGGATGTCACTTACCAATTACCTTCATGGGCAAATCAAACTCAGTCTGGGGATTATTAATTTAATTTATTTCCCGTTATAAATATATCTGGATGGTGAGAAACAAAGGCAAAAACTAAAACTAACCCCAGTAGCCCTCTGCCAGCACCTGGGCAGCTGCACCTGGTACAGCAAAAAACAGCAGATGAAATTATAATAATTAATAATGAAAAAGACAAGTGAAAAGACAACTGTTAACCACTGCATACATTTTCTTTTCTTTTCTCTGTTTGTACTCTTAAGCCATCTATAGATTTATGAAGCTTCTATGAATGTTAATTGAAAATTAAACATGCAAATAAACATAACACATAAAACCGGTGATCTATCAAAAGTAGAAAATAAGAGCTAAGAAAAAATAGCTAAATTATAATTGGTGATTAATTTCTGATAGGACTGGTGAAGCATTTCCCAACAGTGTTTTTCATCAGACAATGCCCATCAGATATATTTTGCACATCAAAAGTTGCTGAAGATTTTTAATAGTATTTTATTTAGTATGAATTTGTAATCTTTAGTACTGTCATTTTACTTCTACATTCCTGAAATAATGGTTTCTGATTTATGAGATCTTTACACTTTTGGTTTTGACTTTGGACCAAAATAATTATTAGAAATTCTGGATTTCACTTGCCTCTAGCTTTTTTCCATCTGTATATGGGTAAATCAGAACAGCAGCTCCACATTCACAAAGATGCCTTAGATGTCCTGACCTCACTGCAATCAAATGATGCAGCTTACAGGTCAATGCAAGGTTATTAATAGAGGAAAACAGGTTCAATATGTTTAATAGTTACCAACATGTAACCCTGTGTCATCAATCCTCATAATCTGTGTAAGACAAAGTATTCTTACTCATTGAAACCTGACAGGTTTTTTCTGTGTGCAAACGTTACTGTATTTGAATACCCATGTTTTATCCAGAAGTATTCCTCAGAGATGCAGCTTTGATCTGTGGGTTGCTTGTACTCGTAACAACATAAGCACTAGGTTAATTTAATTACCACGTAATGGTAGAAATGAAAAAGCCAATTTGCTTAACTGTGTTTTTATTCAGGTATTACAATTGATAGGGCTCTTACTTATAGAATTTACAATTTTTAAAGGGCATTCCTTTTCCCATTATGTTCAGTTAAATACCTAGTATTAGAAACATAATTAAATTACTAGATAAATTAAAAATAGAAATGTGATTTATACCTGCTGCTTAAACACATAATTACATTACATGAACACTGCTGAATGACATCATTTTAGCACTCATTTCTCCTAACACCTTGCTATCTCCTGGGAAAATGTAATTTAAACAGAATATTATAAATGTACTGAATAAAATATTTTACAGAAGGGATCTACAAAGCTGTAGAGAAAAACTTACTAATATACATATACTTCAACGCAGATGGGCATGGAGTTAACAAACATAACCAATTAGGGAAAAAAAAACTTTCTCATCTTAAGCTTTAGATTTGTGAGCATCACATATAGTAGATTTTGGCAAAGAATCAAGAATCAAAAGAATCTATTCTTTTGTCCAGAATTCTGCTAATAAATATAGACATAGAACTTGATCATTCCTTTCCATAGAGAACAGATACACAACTGTCTTTGCAGTACTACTGCAATGCATATGGAAAACAGATGTCTACATGTTAGAGAATATGCAAGCAAATCTCTGCATTCCAGTGCAACATCATAAATCAAATACTGAAACTGGCAGGAAAAAACCCCAACTTACAATAAAGGCTCTTCCAGGATAGAGTGATGTTGTGTTATAAGAATCTGGTTTTATATATGGTCTACCAGGAAATTCTGGTAGCATCAGCAAAACTAGAGAATTCATCATAAATTTTTCAACTAGCCATGATAAAAATGAGATCACAAGACCACTGTGCACTTCAAAGGAGTCAAGAATTGGCGTTATGTAAGAGAGTAATTTTTAAAAGTGGAATTGTATATCAGCTCCCAGTTGCTTCATTTTGGGAAGGTTGTATTTTTGTGTCTTATGGTGGTTAATTATTTCCCTTAATACTTTAGTTAATGGGTTTACTCGTGTTGATCCTTTACCAGTTCCACTGTACACCTGCAGCACAGAGATGTAATAATCCTTGTAGATCTAATTCTGGTCTAGAAAAGTCAACTGCCTACACTCGCTGTAGGATAGGTCTTTGCAGATAGTACATAAACAAGAAGAATTAAGAGCAAAAGTCATGGTGAATAGAAGAGAAGGGAATGCAGACCAAGGATCTGGGAGGACTGCCAGAACTTACAACAGCTGCTATAGAACAAAGGACCATTGTAGCATTGTGGTCTGCATGTATTAAAGGAAAGGCCACAATGCCATGAAACTAATCCTGTAACTCAGCCAGCAGTTAATCCATGTAAGCATTTGCATTTGTTGGCTATGTTCATACTATCAAATTAGTATTTAAGTTAAAGTATTATTTAAGTATTTGTTTTATTAAATAATAAACAATATTACATAAAATAATACAAAATATCAAATAATATTAAATAATAAACTGCTATTATTGATTATTTATATGTTATTAGCTTTAGTATTTAGTATTTATTTATTATTTATTCATTTGTGGACTATTTCTGCCAATAAGGCTCATACCCATATTATAAGAACTCTTTATTTTCCAAAACAGGCTGGTTATCTCCAAAAAATGCATAGGGAATAGTTATCTGCCAAATGATAGCTCTGATTTGTTTGGGACAAAGCCATGCAAGGGATTGTTCTCACAATAAGTATAAGCAAAAAGACATTAATGCACAACTAACAGCGTGTCTGGTTGATTTTATTTGTGGAGATTTACTAATTTTAAATGATGCTTGAGTTTGTAGACTTTAGAAACTTATGTAATGAGAAAGATGTACAAAGACAAAGCCAAAGGGCCTTTGTCTGTGAAGAGACTAGGTTTCTAGATAACACTTTTAGGTATAAATCCTGCTCAGTTCAGCTTCAATTTAGCAATGGAAATGCCTAATTTGTAAGCAGTCATCTATGTACTATGATTCTAGCTCTGGTGAATCGAAAGCTACCAAATTGGTCAATGATCATACCAAATTGCTACACATAAAACCCCATCAAAAATCTTCTTTTGACATCCCTGTACCTTTCTTACTGTAAGGAAGTCTGGATCTTGAGACTCCTAGGTGAATATCCTAGCAGCTAAATTATGCATTCATTTTAATTCCTTTTATAGATTAAGAAATATGTGATAATTTTATACACAATTGAATTGTTCCAGTAACAGGAGAATTTATAAAAGCCCTGTATCTCTCACATGTTTATGATCAACAAAGATTCAAGAAGATAGAAGGATTTTATAGCATATATATTACATTTCTTTCAGGTGTGCTAAGCAGTGGGACACTGGATATAAAATGGGAAAGAACACCACAGTTGTTTTCAAGGTTGGGTTTTTTTGAGCTAGGGTAGATATAATTTTAACACATAACCCATATAATGTTTAAGATGGTGTATTCTGCATGTATGAAGTGCAAAGTGGTTGATAGAGTTTGCTGGTTAGTTCAGGTGACTTTGCATTCAGGGTAATAGGCTTTGTGAATCCCGTTCTATGACTCACAGCTGTTCTGACATATTTTGTAGGGAATCTAGACACTTGAATTTGGATTATATTTTCCAGTATAACAGATCAGCTCCAAGTTAGGCATCACTATATTAAACATAATTCTTATTTTATTGATTTAATTCTAGCTCACTGAAAATTATTACAAGTGCAACCTAATGTAAATGCAAATAATTTTTGCATGTAAACTTCCTCATATTTATATGTTGTTATTGTAATTAACTTGAAATTTATTAATAGACTTATTTATAATTCACCCTTTTCTAACCCTGAAGAGCCTTCATGCTGAACTGTACTAGAAATTAACAAGTATAGAGTAGAATCAGAGAATCATTTTGGTTAGAAGAGACCCTTGGGATCATCGAGTCCAACCATTAGTCCTACTCTACAAGTTCTCCCCTACACCGTATCCCTCAACACCACATCCAATCTACTCTTAAACACAGTCAGGGATGGAGAAATCTACACCTCCCTGGGCAACCGATTCCAGTGACTGACCACTCTTGCTGTGAAGAATTTTTTCATAATGTCAAGCCTAATCCTACCCTGCTGCAGCTTGCAGCTGTTCCCTCCTGTTCTATCGCTAATTGCCCTTGAGAAGAGACCAGAACCAACCTCTTAACAATGTCCTTTCAAGCAATCGTAGAGAGTGGTGAGGTCTCCCCTCAGCCTCCTCTTCCGCAAACTAAACAGTCCCAGCTCCCTCAATCATTCCTCGTAGGATTTACTCTCCAGGTATTTCACTGNATCCCTATCAACATCATCAATAAAGATATTAAACAGGAATGGCCGCAATACTGACCCCTGGGGAACACCACTTGTGACCGTCCTCCAGCTGTGACCTGTGGACCACATTAGATATACTGGTTATGGTAATGTGATCTGTAATTCTCAGCATTAAAAGTGTTGGTTCATAATGGCTAATCTTGATCTCATTGTAGAAGTGTGCAGTCAATGTGAGCTGGACTTGAAAGGGAGGAGCAATTAATTTGCAAATAAAGCTTGTGCCCTCAGGCTTCAAGAATATTGTTACTGTTATGTTCTGTGGAGTACCATGAGGTTGGGTACCTTGTCCACATACTTATTCTAAATAAAGCAAGCTAATGACATTGATTTAATGCAATTTCAGACCTTTTGCAATTTTTCCAGTTGTTCTTTTGCTTCTCTCATTTTATCAGTTTGTTCTGAATATGTGGAAATTTGCTTGAATATTTTTTAGTATTTAACAGTACAGAATATGTGCTATTTAAATGCTCACATGTAATTTTGAAAATATATTTAGTTGACTTCAGGACTGACAAAAAAAATCATTCCAGATGTTTTTCTGTGAGTAAAATAAGTTTTCTTTATCCAGAAGGATCTTCCTTTTGGGTCTCTGTTGGGATCCGTCTGCCTCTCTGCAGCTTCTTTCTTTTGTTAAAACTATAGGATAATTATGCAAATCTGTCCGCCTCAGGTTCTTTTGTGCACAAAAGGAGAGAAGCAACCCACAATGCGTCATCTTTCCCAACAGTGAACGTAGAAGGTTTTGGTTTCACATGGGAGGGAATGTGTTAGTCTGTGGCTGTAGCACATAGAGAGAGGAAAGGGGGTCACCTGGCATGCAGACTACTGATTTTACAGTGTGAAAAAATGCAATGCTGTGGTTTTAAATCACAGGGGGTTGGTCTTTTTTAATTAAAAAGTCCAGATGTGATGGTGTGATCAAAATATTATCTTCGCCTGTTCAGTCCTCTGCTGATGCAGTTCTGAGGAAGACAAGAAATTTTGTGGTAAAGTGAGGCAACTGCTCTGTCTGCTGACCTGATGGGGATATGAAAAGCAGGAAGAATGGTCTGGGAGACTAAGACACATATAAAGTTATAAGGCCAGAACTATTTTTCTATTAAAAGTGATGGTTTCTTCTAGCACTTTTGTTTGTATAGGTGCAACTATAAATCAAAAAATACATAATAAAAAGGGAAAAAAAATAATCTCAAAGGTTTATTGATGTAAATTAAATCTTTAAAAGCAAACAATACTGGGTGTCACACACAGAAGCTGTAATTATAAAAATTATAAGGTTTATAGATTATTAGATTCTACCATCCCAATATAAATAGGTTTATAACTATTTAGATACACATTGATGGTCTAGATTATTGTTGGGTCACTTTCAAATAAACTATTCTATTCTAAACCCAACTGAGGCTTTTACCCATGTAGGCATTTTGTCTCACATCAAAGTTAGGCATCTTGCCTAAGTTTGTTATGTAGACTTTTTAAGGATATAGTGGAAAAAACTAACTCAAAAGAGCATTTATCTGTAGGTGTTAATACCCTCTCCGAACCTCTCCGAACCTCTCCGAACCTCTCCTCTCCAAACCTCTCCGAACCTCTCCGAACCTCTCCGAACCTCTCCTCTCTGAACCTCTCCGAACCTCTCCGAACCGAACCTCTCCAAACCTCTCCTCTCTGAATCTCTCCGAACCGAACCTCTCCAAACCTCTCTGAACATCTCCGAACCTCTCCTCTCCAAACCTCTCCGAACCTCTCCTCTCTGAACCTCTCCCCTTCCCTCCCCTTCCCTTCCCTCCCTCCGTTGTCTCAAAGTAATAAAGACATATCTCATACAAGGACACAAATTGAAAGCATCCAAACTCAAATGAGATGCAGCTGAAATTATCTACTGATTAGAGCAATTAAGGTCATGTCTTTATTAGCAAACACTAAGGGAAAAGAGCAGCAGATAACTAGTATGAAACAGTTGGTGCTGAGAGTCAAATACGGATTATTAGTGCAAGATTTGAGGATTTTGACCAGCTTCAGACCAGCTCTAGTCTGGTTCCAAGGACTGAAGTTCCCTTAGTAGCTTGGACTTTTGGATTGTCCCTACTGGATTAGTTTCATCCAAAAGTATTCAGTTTGCATGCTGTGAAACTGCTCCACGAAGAAAGCGTAGTAAGAGATGACTATCAGGAGATTAGCTTCAGAGAAGCAGTCATGATCCAAACTAAAACTTTACTGTGGGCATGTTTGCAAGTATGACAAATAGAATTCAATGAATCATAATTCAGTAATTTATTAATTAGGTTAATGGAGCTGTGTTTGCTGATTATAGAATGTACTACTTAACAATTTAATGTCTTTGCTTGAGACATGAAACTATATGAAGAAATAAGTTGTTTGCCAGCATTTTGATTGTGGCAAAGCTCCATTTGAAGTTAACACATACCCCTCAAAGTCTGACTGAATAATGCTCCAGTTCTGTAACAGGGCTCAGCATGTTTAAATATCTGTGAAGTCTCTGTGTCCTTTGCAAGACTGGGGTATATGGGGAGTCGTTAAGTTATATTTCTTATCAGAGATTTTCCTCTTTTCCAGTAAGAGCAGCAGTACAGGTATGACTCATATTTTGACTGAAGTAGCAACTTGATTATAAATATTATTTACTGTAAGAATAGAAATAGATAGATTACCAAGAAAAAATATTCATCTAGTACTGATTCATAAGATAGCGGTCTTCTACAGATTTATGGATGCATATATGTTGAAATGAGTTTTAAAAATAAGAAAAAGGTTGCTTAGCCCTGCAAGTCACAACATGAGACATCACAAGTATTAAGGTTAAAGCAGTTCATGATTTGATCCTTCTTCTTTTTGAGGCATAAGCTTACTTTTTCAATATTAAATGTATGATAAAATGGGGAAAGCAAAATTAATGACAATTTAGCAGACAGTAAATTACTCATGAGCCAGACGAAATATGGCTGCTTGCAGTTTGAGACATCTCAAGCTCTTCCTATTTTGCTTTTCCCAATGAAGGTCAGTAGGGATTTGAGAATTTTCTGTAATGGGGATAACTTAGGTCAGAAGAGATTGCTGGACATCATGTAGTCCAAACCCCAGCTCAAAGAAAGGCCCATGTAAAGCTGTTTCAGCTTGCTCGGTGTCTTGTTGGTTGAGTTTTGAAAATATGCAAGGATGAAGGTTCCACAATATCTCTGAGCTTGAGACTATTTTTCCTTACACCCCATCATAATTTCTTGCTGCAACATCTGTTGTCTCTTACTTTTTTCTGAGCACTTCTGAGTACAGTCTAGCTGTCTCCTCTCAACTTCATCTTAAGTTACTGAAAACAGTAATTAGATACCTCTTTTGCCCTCTCTTAAGACAGAAAATCCAATTCTTCCAGACTCTCCTCCTATGTCATGTACTACAAGTCTTGACCATCTCACTAAACTTGCTCCAGTTTTTCAGGGAGTTTTTTGTGCTTGAGAGACCTGAACTAGTCATTGCACTCAGATAAGATTTTGTGCAGAATAAAGGGGATTAATGAGTTCCCTTCATCTGATGGTTACACTCCTGTTGATGTGCATAGCCTTCATCGCAGCAATGACGCATTGTTTACTTATGTCCAAAGAAGTATCCAGCAGGACAATGAGGTCCTTTTCTGCAAAGTTCCTTTCTAGACAGTCATTCCTCTGCTGATACTGTTATGTGGGGTGTTTCTGTTGTAGGTTCAAGTCATTGCATGTATCTTTGTTGAACTTCATTAATTTCCTTTTGCCCCAGTACTAAAAGCCTGTCCCCTGGATAACAGCCTTGCACTCCAGGATATGAAATGCCTCTTCAGATTTGGTATCATCTGCAAACTTCCTGAGAAGTATTCTGTCTCATTTTCTAGATTATTGATGTAAACGTTAAACATTAGCAGCACAAATAGCAGGCCCTGAAGAATGCTACTTGTGACAGCTGTGAGTTCTTTGAACAATAATTACTAGCTTTTCAAATGAACAATCGAGTTAATTTTTCACCTGTTTTACAGACCCCCAGCCTAATTTGTGTCTCAGTTTGAATAGAAGGATACTTGTAGGGAGATTGTCTTAAAATCCAAGGCCAAGTTCCTAGTAAATGATATTTTCTGCACTTTCCTCGTCCATGGACCAAATAATTTCATTACGGAAAGTAATTAGGTTTGACAGGAAAACTTTGTCCTTGGTAAATCCTCAACATTATTCTCCTCTATTTATTACCTGTGGGTCCACAAGAAACAGTATAATTCATCTGAGAATTACTAATTAAAATGCTTTGTATACAGGATATCAGAGCAGATCATCATAACTGTGGTTCTTCTTGGCCTTAAATTCCATCAGCCTGGTATAAATTTAATAGACATGTTCTTGTTGATTTCAGTTAATTTTTAATTAATCCTAATGTGCAGTGGTCTTGAATCTTAGAAGATGTAATAATTATTATAGAAGATGTGGTTGTCAGTATTTATATGTAAAGTGTAGCTCCTGGAACTATTCTTTATTCACCAGCACCAACAGTTTAAATAAAGTACTTTTCAGTACTTCCAGTGCCATGAGTAATGTCAAAAACCCTAAAAAAGGCACCTTTCTGCAAGATGAGTGAAGACCAATCAAATAATGGCTAGAGCTGAAGTAAAAATTGTTGTCTTATCAGGTCTCCCTGAAAAAAGCTTCTTCAGAAACTAAATTCAGATAAACTCTCATTAATATTTTTCTCAGATGTGGAAACTTTAGTTAATAAAGTTGCACATATCTCTCAGACATTGTTTTTTAGGTGGAAAACTGAAGTAAATTTTGTTTCTGGCTTGTTTTTAACCTCCCAACTTTCTTGCAATTGTTTGCAAAGCTGCATGAGTTGAAAAAAAAGATGGATCTAGGCTTCCTGCAGAAAGTATTTATGCTTAAAGCTAAATATTTTGGATAAACCCAAAATA
>VZTM01009956.1:0-69207 GCA_013400555.1 Jacana jacana | reverse complement strand
GGCACCAACCTCTCTACAGTGCCCTTTCAAGCAGTTGTAGAGAGTGATGAGGTCTCCCCTCAGCCTCCTCTTCCACAAACTAAACAGTCTCAGCTCCCTCAATCGTTCCTCACAAGCTCAGTGTGACATCCAGCCACGTTTTTCTTGGTTTCAGACAGGAGCCAGCAGACAGTGTGCAGTTCTCTGCTGAAATTAGCTGAAGTATGTTTGAGAGCTCCTTCTGGCCTGCTAGAAGATGCCAAAGTATCAGCCAGCCTTGTTTGAATTTGTGGCTTATAATTAAACTTAAACCCACATCTAACAAAAGTCCTAATATTTATTTAGCATGGTTTCTTTATTGCCACTCACATGACAAAAAAAAAAAAATAATTAAAAGCTCTCAATAGGCCAAACTCTCAATACTGGTAGGACTCTGGATTTAAGAGAGCTTTAATGCTATAGCACTTGTTGACAGCATGTTGTTTCATTTAAATGCTACCATAAAAAAGAAAAGCAAATCAAGCTATCGAACAACCATTCTCCAGTGTGTTGCAGCCAGTACACAAGGAAGGGAAACCTTTCATTTACAAGACTGAAGCAGGAATCTGGAGATACAAAAATGTCTGTAATAAAGGGGATCAGATGGAGCCAATTACTCATGTCCCTACTAGTCATGAGGAAAGTACCTTCAGTACTTTCTGGAGCTATGTTACTATTCAAGCTCTTTGACAACAAGGCTCCTTGACTTTCTGCAACCAGGTCAGATTTTCCAACAACCAGGATGACATAAAAGTGAGTGAGGACAAATGCTACATTACTGAAGTAACAACTGTAAAAGAGGTGGTTATTTTTCCCATAAGCAAACATACTGATGGCAGCACAGAGACTTCTACGTATGGCTGTCCACACTAAAATGAAGATAAACATTGTATGGACAGCTCAATTGGCTTTGAAATAAATCAGGACACTTAAACACTAATCTTGTCCTTACCACAAAGGAGGAGGATCTTTAAGAGACACTTAAGAAATCACAAATTCTGTGGAGGATGAGGAAAGGGACCGATCTTACATGGCAGAGATAGGAGGCAGCCATGGTAATAATCAGACAGCAGGTCTAAAACAAAATAAAACAAAACAAAACAATAAGATGCATTTTTTAATTCAGAACAGCTGAATTCCAGATGTTACAGAAGTTACAGTTGCCACTACATTTACAAGGCCATTTCATTCACAGAAATTCATGGAGAATGGGTTCATCATTTGCTATTATGCAAAATCCAGTTTGAAATGTTTGAAATCTGTGAAGCTATAAGGATATACTAGGTTTTTCATCTAGTAATTACCCAGTTGACAATAAATTTTCTTTAAGCAGTCATTGCGAATGTCTGCATATTGAGCTTTTGGTCAGATCTGGTAGAGCTTTTTGCCGCTGGTCTGCTACAGGATCACTTTATCCTTGAAGCTCTACTTCACCTTCTGTCCTTACCTTGTCTTGTTGTCTCAGCCAGTAAGTTTTTTAAATCAAAGACAGTCTCCTACCATGGACTGTCAGTACCTGGCAGACTGGAATGTTAATCTCAATTAGGAATTATGAATACTGCCAATATAATTTGAAGATAATAATTTGGAATTCTTTCTTTATTATTATCTTATTTTGCTTGCACAGAGAATAGGCACTCTCTGCCAAGAAAAGTGTCTGAAAAACAGTGTTTAATTGCTTATTGTACTTTAAAATTTCCCTTGTGCCTCACTGCTGAAAATTATACCTGTTCCCCTTCAGATAGATACTATCCACCTATGTTCAAAATGAGCATTACTGAGAAATTCCTCAGCTCTGAGCTTCCCTGGGATCCTGATTTCCCATGTAATCTTGGCTGACAAATCAAGTAATTTCTCCAATGCCTCCAAAAGTCCTCTCCAACAGTAACAAAGAATGCATGTTTGATATACCCTAAATGCAGCCAGAAACAGTTACGTTTCATAGGACCAACTTCCAAGTGCAAATGGAATTCTATGGGCTTACGTAGTTACTGCAAGAAATTTTTTTTACTTGCTTTCTGACCCCTAAAAGCTATAAGCTGAGATCTCAAAGAAATGCAAAACTTGTAAAATTCCAGTAAGAAAGACCATAATTGATCGGTTGCTGTGGTTATTGTTGGTCTTCTAAGGTCTTCAGAAATGCCTATCATGAAATGTTTTGGTGCCACAGAACAGCTTGTTCTCACCTTCTGCACATAGGTCCAGGGACAGGCGTAAGAGAGAAAGTTAAGCAAGCATTTTAACCTCAAGTCAGGCTTTTCTTGCTTTAGTGAGTTTCAATCACGGAATTAATGTTGTTTGTAGTAGCTTTTGTATACTTTAATAGTCTAAGGGCTCCAGCCACTAGAACTAGGTCAAATATACACAAAATCTTTCAAATCCAGAACTCAATGGAGCAAAAGATTCAACTTAGTTCAAAATGTTAACATCTTCCCATAATTCACTTTGGTGTCCTTTTGTAAAACCCTGGCACTGATGTAGCCATAAAAAAGATGCATATATCAAGTGCAGCATAATGGACTTCCAGAAATTAAGTCATTTAACAAAAAGAAACCCCAGACAAGTACTTTACATTATACAGTTATGACTTAGTTTGCTAATTAAAACAGATAATAAATATGTTCACATGAAAGGCATCCCATATGATTTCCTGTCTCAACTCAGTGACTTGTATTATTTCACTGCTCTAAAGCAAAATCATATTTATCACAACTAATTATCCAGATAATTCCTTGAAATGGTCCTTTCATTTAATTATCCTCTAACTCAGGGTCTTCCGCAACTAACAACAAGAAGCGAGCTCAAGAAACAGACAATAACTTGCATACTATCAAAGCTGCACAGCTACAAGGCCTTGATAAAGAAATATCATCCTTTATAACTGAGTGCATCAAGAAGAGGCCCACTGTGCAAGCATTTCAAAGCTGTCATTTCCAGTAGTCTTCGTGTGTTTGTTTCAATACTTCTTAATCACTGATTTTACCGGCAGTTGCTTTCTTTTATTTGATGCTGAATTCTCTGCTTACCCTGACCCACGAATTTTCTATATAAATTAGATTTATGGACCTCGGGTACTGTGCAGGGGACAGAACGTTACACATCAACATTTTAGTCTGATTAACGGGTTTGTGCACCACATTAAAACATGTTCCTTTGCTCCTACTTCTATTACCTTAGTCAGTCCCTTTATATATGTTAATCTTGCTCATCATATCACATTTGTCTCAGGGTGACTATTTTCTTCGTTCATCCTCTTTTCTCTGCTTTACTTCTCACACACCTCTCAAAATGTACTGGGAAGGTTGTGCTGCAGGTGGTCGTTTGCTGTGCTCTTTCCACTGCTGGGAGATGCTAATAGGGATGTAGATACAACCTGCTCAAAGCATGGACAAGAAGCCATATCTCAGGTCAAGGTTCCAGAGATGTCAAGCAGCACACATTAACCATCAGCAAACTTGCAGGACACCTTGACTGTACTCTGACACAGGGCAGAGCAAAGAAAGTGGAATGGAGATCATGGAGGATGTTTCAGACCACCTGATGCAAGCATAGATGCGCAAAAAAAATCTCAAGGCACTACTAGAGCAGCACCAGCTAAACCATTGCCAAAATTCTTCAGGATGGTCATGTGGCACATAAAACCTAGCACAGACAAGTCTTAGGTCCCTCAGTATCCAGTAATAAAGGCATAAAAAATTAGTCTATAGACTAATATCTATAGACATCAATTCTGTCCCTTTGCACCCCGCCAGAAAATCCAGAACAGCAATTTTGCCTCGCTCTTTCATTACTTCCCTAAAGTGGAAATACTCATATTGGCTTTCAGCTTGAATTGTAACATGAGGGTAAATCTTTCCCAGATATTTGAGATTTCTACAAGCACAGACAAGAGGTAAGTTTTACCTTTCTTATTGAAATTTAATGTATCGAGTGATTTTATCAGCCTAGACCTTCCCGGTTGGAACCAGAAGCCCATATATTACTTGAAACTTTCCTGGGATACTGCTGGCTCAAATAGTATAGATCCACCCCCCACCCCATATGCATCCATGGCCTCATGATGATTTTACCCTTCGCATGCAAGAGACTAAGACCAACCAGAGTGTAAATTAACTCTGTGGATGCTGTTCCAATATCCTGCATGCTGTGTCACTGTCTTACGCTTAAAATCAATGGTACAAAAGGCTGCCATCAGGAGTAAGCTGGGGTGCCCCAGGAGGTCTGCTGTGAAAATCCAGCACAAGTCAATTAAATCCTGTTACTCCATGGCTTCAGTTTACAGCAACAGCACTGTTGATACAAAACCAAAAGGAGCCACGTTGCTTTGTGCTCTGTGGTAAAGAGCACCAATAGCAGGGGGTGAGGGCTGATGGAAATAAGATGAAGTTGTACAGAACAGAAAACTTACTGTCAAGCTCATAAGAGCAGAAGCAGCATTAGAGAGGATACTTTTGCCAATTTTACAGTAAAGAATGGGTGCTTTGATTGCTCTCTGTTTTTTACAGGTTGCCTTAACTTTCCTTAGGGTGCTAAAGGTTATTTGCAAAGCAGGTGAGTGTAATACTTAAGTCAGAGAGAGCACAGTGATCTTTAGCAATAAGTATGATTTTTGCTAGACCAGTCTTCTGCTGAATATTTTCAGGTACAGTGTCATTGTGTCAAGTATAATAGCACTTTGCTGTTAGATTGGGCTCCTGCTCAGCAAAGATCCTTTGCCAGCCACAAGCTATATTCCTGTGGTCTTCCTACAAGAACTCCCTCTAGCTGCTGGAAAGAGGAGTGAAACCTGTGGTAAAATGAGACATTCTTCTGGGAAAGACAAGCATTTTGTACAACTACATCCTTCTAGCAAATATTCCTGATGGGACAGGAAAAAAAGGAGGCCCACCAACAAATTATCGAAAGATCTTGGTCGATACCATGCCAGGCTGCTGCTAGCTCCAAAAGGGGCAGAGATCACTTGCATCTCAGGCTACCAAGGACAGTCAGATCTCCCATCATCTTTTACAAAGCATCAAGGACATTGCAAGAGCCATAAGAACCGTCGGTGCTGAATTGCCATTATCTCCTCTTTTGCTATGGTCACAAAGGAGACAGAAGCAGTTTGCTAACAAGACAGCCCACATCAAGTGAAGACCCTAAGGAGTCAGGAGCAAGAGACACTGTGCTGTGAGGTACCATCACCTATCCCCATCTCAGGTAAGAGACATATTAAAAAGCCGCTGAGACATCTGAAATGCCAGAGACTATCTCCTCTCTTCTGGGTAATAACTGCCCAAGAAGTGTCAGAAAGATAGCCCAAGTTGACCTGGGTTTAGGAAATGGATCAGCTGACAGGAAGAAGGGAAAATGAGGATGAAACCCATGGCCCAAGGCTTTGGCCCACCATGATTGCCTGCAGCATGAGCCAGTGGCAACTGATGGCTCCATGTGTTACTTGTTCTCTCCTGGCAATTCACCTTCCACCAAGGTGGCAACAAATCCCACCCTACATCAGTACACCTGTAATCACTTGGACCCAGCCAGGAAAACCTCAACTTGCCTCACAGCCCAGGGTTGCATTCCCTGTGATTCAGCACCCCTCCATCCTAAGCTGTGTAAAGCTGTGGTGGGCATACTGCTTTATTCAGGTCCAGCTGTAGAAAACATGATGTTTAGCTGTTTTTTTTTCCCAGCTTGGTGAGTTCTGGTAGTGACTTATTGCAGCAGCTCCTCCATCTCCACAACCAGCTACTTCTCAACAGCTCTCTTGTAGCTTGTTAGCATTAACAACCTGTTAGCCAGCTGCACTATGGACATTTCTAAGTCTTGTTTAACATGATAAGGTTAATTATTGCTTTGACAGACATGTAGCAAGAAGTCCCTTGCCAACACATACTAGCAAATACACCAGACCTCCATGGCTATCAACCGATAGTGTCATAAACATCTACCAACAACTGCACTGCAACATGTCAAGAGATGTTATCTCTTTCCCCTACTATTAAGTCATAGACTTAAACTTCTGACTAACAGCATGGTAGCGACAGGCATACATTCAGAACCATAACCTGCTTAACCTGCTTTCCAGTAAGGTTACCAATTGGAGCTCAAGTCCTTGCTCATTGTCTTTTAATTCAATAAGACACCTCAAGACAAAACTGAAAGGTTAATATTTCAACTTGGATCAAGGCTTTTAGAAGTACTATGCATTTTCCACATGCCTGGATACCTGTGCAAAACATGGACTACAACAATATTTCATGGGACAGTACCCTAATAAATTTCTTAGCCAGGTCTCCAAATTTAATTCTTAACCTACAGTGAGTCATTATAATTCCTTGCTTCAAGTAACTCAGTATCTACAGATGAGAAAATTTGTGTCCAGTAATCCCATAATATGAGTCACTGTTGCTCTTACATGCTTAAAACGCATTTGCTCCTAAAATTGACTACATATGAGGTTCTAAAACTCATGACCAGCTAACCTGAAGTCTTGCTGGGCAAGGCTTTATCACACTTCTAAAGCAATTCAGTGAAGTCACTTATTTGTCACTTCATGAAAGTTGATGACAAACATAACCATAAGAAGTGTCCGTATGTTCCTGTGGTAGCCAGTGTTATTCATTCCCAGCAGAGAATGTTTTTTTCTCCCTCAAAAAGCAAACACTAACTGCAAAGGCCTTTTAGCTGAAGCAGTATCTTTTTCACTGCATAGAGACAGCTAATGTTTCTCCAAGGTTTCTACAAGAGGAAAAAGGGGGATTGCAGAAAAGAAACCTTGTACTAAAACCATCTTTTTATTACATTTTCAGCTGCCTATGTACTTAGTTGACTAGAAGGTTCTCCATCAGTATCCCTGCCTACTCATATCACTTCATTTCTTCTGTTCAGCATTACGGTGGCTGGCCAGAGGCAGCCTTGTTACATTTAGCAAAGCTAAATAACTGGAGGCAGTTATTCGTGTAATGCCGTCAGGAGTAGTGCTGTAGTACAGCTCGCATGCAGCAACACTTACAGACAGCTCTGAGGCTTAGGCAGGTGCGGGGCACACTTCCCTCCTGGGAGGCAGGAGCTGCAGAGAGCACACTACGTGAGTCCTCCAAAATCTTCGTTAGCTCTCTATTCATCTCAGGAGTCATCTCAGGATGTAGATGGTGTTCTGTAAAGCTCTCAAACATTTGCATGTGAGCTCTCCTTTGTACCAAAGAGAGTCATTAGACTCAAGAGCCTGGAAGTTGCCTGTGGGGGTCTTACAGGAAGAGCTTAGTTTGGAACTTTCTCTTCTAAAACTTTCAGCTGTTGAGCAGGTTCTTCAGGTCACAAGGCATATTAAGAAGCCTATATTTTCATGCATTTTCACGCATTTTCACCTAGGAGGATGAGTCTCTTGGCAATGCTGGCTGACCAGACACTTTGCACACTCCTGCCATGAAAACCTTTTCTCCATAATCTGCATGCATTCTAAAAACCCAAATATAAATACAGAAATCATACCACATGCATAAGGAATAAGATTTGTGCTCATTTTAATTTTCCTTTTCATAAGGAAGATTACTTCATCACAATGAATTAATCTGCTAATACATTTTCCCTTAAGGCATGTACGTTTCCTTGATTGAATTAGCTACTGAAACTGATTATAGTTTAAGATCCACCCCACAATGTGTGCAAGGCCTTGATTTATTACTGAATGGTCTGACTTTTGTACATTTGTAAAATGGACATACCGTGGATTTAATTTTGATATTTTGTTAGCTCACTGACAATGAAGCCACGGATGTCACACAAAGTTTGCATAATTTTGGTTAATGCAGCACTTGCTGTTCCTATAAAACTAACCAATGCAGCAACTGTACGCTTCAGTGTAAACGCATTTGAGGAACCCTTGCTATCAGGCTGTAGAGACAAAAGATGTTTTCTCCTCTGCCAGTGAAAAGGAGAGAGGTAGGATGTTTGGAGATTTGCAGGGTGGAAAGGAAAAATTGCTGTTAATTCTTTCCCCAAATAAAGGTATTTATTTTTCTTTTCTTTGTCTTTATATGTCATTCTGGGTTAGCCATTCACTATCCCTTGATTTTTATTTCTGACTTTGTGAAATTGTAAATCTGATGCTGAATCGTAAATCTAAAACTCTTTCCTCCTTACCTCAGAGGGCCGAGGGGAAGATGACCCCAATAATGTGTATTCAGAACAGCACTCTCTGTACCAAACTGTGAACAAATGAGTTCGAGAAGGTAACGAGAAGAGAAAAATTGCTTTAATGCAGTCTGGTCCAGATGCATGCCAGCTTAATCCAGCTGACCTAGCAAGGCATACTTTTTGGAATACTAAGAAGAGCAAGAGAAGCCCTTAGCTTTTGCAGAAATAAAATGAAAAATCAGCATTAAACACTTAATAAATTCTAACCTTCTGCAGTTATTTACTATTCTAAGTATAGAGAGGTGCCTCACAGTGTGTCATAGGTACAATGGCAGTAAAGGTCGAAAACGCTGATCCTCCTTTACAAGGTTCACATTTCTATCAATAGACAATTATGTAAAAAGCAAAAAAAAATGGTCACTTTCCCTAAGGGAGTAACACTGGATCAGAGACCTCCTGGCAAGACCCAGCATTACTGCCTGATCTCAGTTTACACCGTATGCACACAAATGTGGACACGAGGAGTTGTTCTCCAGCCAGCGGTTTGTTTGCAGGATGACTGAGAGAGAGCTAACTCACAGGTTGGTTCTCAGTCTCAGAGCAGCAAAACCAAGTAGCAGATTAACTGAGATCTGCCAGGAATTCAGCATGCCTGCAGATCTCAATGGAAAACAGGGAAAACAATTTCTTTAAACTCTGCAATCCTCTTTTACACGGTTTTGAAACAAACTGTATCTCCCCACCACATTCAATGTGTTCCCTTTGAAATTACAAAAGAAAAAGATGTCCTACCATGGCCAATTTAACATCTGTAAACTCCGTGGCTTACAATGTGATGCTGTACAATGGAGAAAAGGCCAGGTCCAAATCAAGTTCAAGTAGTGCATTTGGATACAAGCTTAAAAACATACACTGACTATTTATTCTCCTGGCATTCTGACTATTTATTCCCTTGTTCATCCCATGATTCCTAAGGTGCTAAATTTAATCAGAAAAAAAAAACCCAAACATTGAGATTTGTTCACATTATGTTCAAAATAATTTCATTAATTTTCACATCAGAAACAGCATGAACCTTTTTTTTCAAATTGCTTTAACCTATCTCCCCCTGATTTCAGTGGACATAAGAGCTTTAGGCAAATAATTTAGCATTAAGAGTTCAGAATCAGTATCAATAAAGTAAATCCATACTGATCTCAAGGAAGCATTGCCGTTTACCTGTGGTGAAAGTAGTTTAGCTGCAGACTCTTTCAAAAACTGTTGAAGTTCCCCAGATATTGGTCATCCTTCTACAGTACACCTGTGCCTCTCAAATACTTCTGCCATACCTATCTTAGCTATGCCAAAGGTTCAAGTCCAGTTTACCCAAGGAACTGTTCTTCTGTCGAATGCCTACTTCGACAGTTTGGTTTCTGTGAATATGTGATCTGTAAAATACAGCTTAACAGTAAGATATAAGTTTCTTAGGATATGTGAGTTTAGCCAGCTATGAGGATGACAAAGTAAAAGTGGTCCTTCTTGTTACTCCTGACCAAAATTATAAACTTCAGCACCCTCTGATGCATTTCCCCATCCGTCTTAAAAGCTTAAGACTATTAGTTTCAAGTGTTTCTGATGTTCCTTCTTCTGCTTGTTGGACTTTTATTCTAGCAATAGTTTGACCAAATGTCCCTAATTTTTCTCCCAGCTTCTTGCAATCTCAAGCAGAAGTGTTCTGACATATTGTACATTACAGTCAATCAGACATGAACCACATCCAGTGCTTGCTTATAACTTTGCTGTTAAATCCAGTGAATCCTGGGCCTCCTGCTGCTGTGAAAGCTGACAAGTTATCCTCCACCATCTGGAAGATGTGAAATGCATTAAAAGTAATAATAGTAATAATAATCTTTAATGGATCCAGATTCGTTTTAATTACTTTTCCTCCAGCCTCTGTTGTCTTTGAGCTCACCTCCTTCAGAAAACATTCAACATATCCTAGCTACCAGAATGAGTTGTCATTGCCCCCTCTCAAGGCAAATCTGTAGCTTCTCTGTCCATGCAGGTGCCCAGGTGTGCAGCCAAAGAGAGCATGAAGGGCTGGACCCCACCATGAGGAACTGTCAGCAGCAGCTATCCACAGCAGTCCTGCTAGACTTAATTTGAGCCCCACAGTCAAACACATATTACAAAACTGCCTCTGTTGGAAGAAAAGTAGACTGCAATCCTTTTATTCTTTTGAAATTTTTTCAAGGCCCCTTTGGAAGATGTTTAACCATTGATATTCAACAAAATGAAGGAAGAGCAAATTTGAGGAGGCCTCATACCTGAGAAAGCCTGCACGGAAATTTTTCATTTCATTACTTTTCTTTGTCAGAAATGTCAGCTCACATATTTCTATCATGGCTCTCTTATTTGTTTTCTTTAGACTTTTCATGATTAAGAAAAATAGCTGATCTCTGACACACAAAAAAACAAACCAAACCACACACACACACACACAAAAACCCCACAACACCCCCACCAAAAAAAAAAAAAAAAAAAGGGGAGAGAATTCTGGACCAGACTATTACAAGGAAAAGCTGGAAAACTGGTACTCAGGTGAATGGTAAGCACCCCAACAACAAAAGTCAGCTTAGCTGGTTGAGCTGCCGAATTAACAAAGCCAGGGTTCCTGCAGACCTGTTCTCATACAAACTCCAGTTGAAGCATTTCCCATGTTTGTGACAGTTGTAATCTTTCTCCCTACTTCTTCCCCTGACCCATTCACTCCCTGGAGTTTAACTAGGGATGAGCTCAAACTGAGCCTTTCCATCTACTCATTTTGCCGTGCAAGTTGCAGAAATGTAAATACCCCAACATCTCTGTGAAATCTGATCAATAGATCGTTACGGAGGAAAGGCCAAGCAGTAGCACAAAATCTTACTCACCAAGAGCATAACCACATTGCCTTCCTCTCCTTTGAAAAGCAAGCTAAAATGGGAGCTGCTCCCTTTGTTTTGAGCATTATGAGTACCTGTGTCTAACTCTGAGTGGATGGGGCTGGCATTAAAATGCAGCATTTTGAGAAAGGCAAGGAAAAAAAACAAAGGCTTTCCTATTGTCTCTGAGTAAGAAAGGAGGATATTGGGTGAAAGGGGGTGCACGCCTGTTCAGCTGGGTAAATGAAACAAATAACTCCTAGTCTTCAGCTATCTTTTTAATTGCTCATTAGATAGTTCATCTGTGTATACTAGCAATGGAAACAAAAAACATCCAAAGTATGTCACAAGCAGATGTGTGTGCTGCTCAGCAGTAACTCCTCATGGACCTCTGAGACAACCTCAGGAGTGGAGTCAGGGAGGAAGAATATTGCTCGACCAGGGAGGCCTATATGCTGAAATAGGTCCTTTTATGTTTTCCATAGCTGTAGATGAGTTGTTTAGATTACAAAAAAACAAATTAGAGTAAAGAGTGCAAGTAACTCTTTCGCATGTGCCACAGCAACCCAAAAATGGCTATTGCTTTCCACGCTGAGAAGTGCAATAGGACAAGTGCACTCATGAGCAAAGGCATACGAATTTCACAGCTGCATACAAGACTACCTGGCCTACCTCCTGAAGCTACATGTCTCCTCCAGAGCACACCTGAAAAGATAATGTCGTGCCATAATACATTCATGATAAGCAGCTGCGAGGTGATCTTGTTTCTGCCACTCTCTTGTTAACTCCTTGCCCTAAGCATAAGCACACATTACTTCACCTACCGTCCACTCCAGCAGTTATTTTATACGTTCTTCACTGTGCATTAGCCTATTGCTTTATTTATTAGAAGTCAAGAATACATTTACAACATCCCTCCCTATGAAGCATTCTTTTAAGAGAGCTTCAGTACTAATTAAGTTAAATGCGATAATGACACCCTGTTGATGGAATTGAAGCTAATGATAATGGTGCCATACATTTACTTGCTAGCACCTACTCAGTTAAATGAATGGGTTTATTGTTTGAACAGCACTATGTCCCCCAGCCTGGGAAGTGCAGGAGAAAAAAAAAAAAAAAAGTAGTATTACAATATAGTTGCTTTGCAGGACAATAAATAGTTTTGAAATGAACTACTTTGGCTTAGAGGAACACGTGTCCAATCAATTACACTGTTCTGGTATACAGAGATACTTACTAGTGGAAATACTGTGATTTCTAAAACTGGAATAATGAAAAATTGATGCCTTTGTAATCAAATGAGTACACACTTGCTCTGTCCAGAATATTTTTATTTGAACTACCATGGGTATTTGAAAAAAGTGTTTCTTCTGAGAATGTTTGAAAATCAATAATACTCTCTAACCTTTGCTGATCAGATATCAGATCTTTTTCAGACTGGAAATGTGCACTTAGGACTGAAAGTAAAACAACCTGAGTGAAATCACAATTCTTCATTGATTTTACACCCCAAGATTTCCCTCCCTCTTTTTCCAAACATGCTCCCACCAACACAGCACTGTTTTCCTGCTGTATACCAAGATTCACCTTTCTGAAAATATCTTTGCCTCTGGTTTAAAACAAAAGGAGAATTTGTTTTTTTTTTCTTTCCAATTACAACGTACCTGCAGTAATGTTGATCTGAATAAATGATATGGTCGATCTTTTTTACCTGCAACAGTCAGGTGTTTCTTCCAGAAGAGCTTTCTCTTTTGTTCTTTCTTCCACGATTAAAGAAATATTAAAAATATTCATCGTCTCAAAACTCATTTTCTTGAGTGTGGAATCTCACAGTTACACTTACATATGCTATTATACTTGAAAGGCTGCTTTAGTGCCTGGGATTCAGCAACTAGGTGCTGTAGTAGCTACACCACATGATACTTTCTTTGCTCCTTCTCAGAAAGTTCATTTCTGTGAGATGAAGACCCTATTGTCCCCTGCAAGCTGTTGCTATAAACAGCTGCCTTGAGATTACCTTTCTCAGTCCCAGGTGCACCCCCTTATCCTTCAGCAGCTCTGGTCCCTCACATCACCAGCTTGGGATTGCCATTCTCGCCCAAGCCCAGACTTGGCAGATCCCACTGGGGAAAGCAGCTCACCCCACTGGGGAAAGCAGCTCACCCCACTGGCCAGACAGCACAAGTCCTCCCTGTACACTATATCTACACCAGCTAGCTCAATATGAACCATGTAAAGAAGTGATCTCAGCTAACTGCATGGGAGTAATAACCTTTTAATGGCACAAATGAGTCTACGGGATGGATCCACTACATGCATTGACAACTACTGTGTCTCCCATATTTTTATTTCTGCCTAATTCCCACCCTTCTGCAGTTGGTTAAAAATGAGGTTTTGAGTGTAGCCAGCTCTTATGATCACACATGTGATCTTGCAAGACTGCCCAAATGATCTTGCAAGTAATTCACAGGCCAATATGCAGTTGCCCACATATATATGCAGTTACTTTCTGGCCCTAAGATAAACTATGCTTTATCATCCAGTCCTACAAGCTCTTATGCACATCCTTAGCATGACATCCATGTACCCTTCCATTAAAACAAACGCAACTATTCATATGTGTAAATTTAAAGCACATCTATATATGTGCTTTCAAGATTTTGGCCTGTTTCTGCTGCCATTTCATGACTATGGAACCCCTATGACTTGGCATATTTAGAAAACATCTGCTGTAGTTAAGAGAGTCCATACTCCTATTTTTCCCCTCTTTCTTTATGTTCTCCCTCAAAGACATGACAGCATCGAGTGTAAATGGAAGCAATATGCTGTATATGCGCAGAACCTAATAGATTCCGTCTCAGACTGATATATATGTGAAACTGCACCAATACATCTTTAAACCCATAAGATCTGCAGATGTCATTTATTGCCTTGTAAATTACAAACTTTTACTGTCTTATTTTTACAGTTGATGATTGTAAAATATAAAATTGTGCATTATCACCGTGTAATAGCACAAGCTTTAGAAACACAGTGCTACAGAAGGGGGAATATATTGAAAGCCAGATTATTCAAGGGAGCCTTATAATGCAATTTTAAGCTCTACAGCTGACTGTATAATAAAACTGTAAAGCCAGATATGAAACAATGTTTGCTAATAACAGGAAAGTGAAAACTGCATTGAATTCCCGGGACTTCAGAAGCCAGCAAGAAAAAAACAGACACATAGAAGGCATTTAATTAAGGATAAAGACTGTTGGAGTCATGCTGGGGCATCTGGTCACCCTGCATTAAACCAAACAATACTGTGAATAATAAAGTATGTAAGGATGATATAAAAATAACTTAAAGGCAGCATTGCAAGCTGACAGGAGCAAGGAATTCTTGACTTAAGGTCCCGACTCCCCGCTTTAAATCACCCTCCTGCGGCTGAAATGCATTGGAGCCACTCTCAGTGACACTACTTCTCTCTAATGGCCAGGGAAAGAATACAGATCCAAATGGCCAGAAAAAGCTTTCAAAACATTATGCAGTGACCATACAGGACTGCACCACGTTCTTAAGGGGCTCAAGCCCAGCACACTTCACAGCAGCCTCTCCTGCTCATAGCTTTCCAACATGAAAAGTTTGGCACATGTTGCCTTTCACACCCATGCCTGGGGCATGATCCCATACCTTCTACCTGATCACAGCCCAGTGGCCTGCTGAGCATCCCTACACCACCACAGGTTGCATGCACCGGCCAGGAGTAATTCGAGCATGTGATGAGAGACAACAGTGCTCATGGTTTCAAAAGCGACCATCCCCAGTGCTAAATACTTCACTGCAGAACTTTGAGGCAGCTTTTATTACCACCACTGTCTTTTGGCAACAAGCCCCAGAGGAGGGAGGGAGGGAAAAGCACAGGATGCACAAACAGTACAAAACAGCAATAAACCCCTAAAACTTCCCTGGCTTTTAGCCAAATTTTACCATATTAATCTAGTGTGTCATTATAAAGGGTCATTATTTTGATCCCATACATTGATGCTTACCAGAATCTTAATGGGTCAAAGTCTCAAGGATGCTCTTATCCTTAAAATGCTGTAGAAACAAAAGAGCCACAGCTCATGTCCCCTGAGCGTCAGGCTGAGCTGGGGAGTCCGCAGAGACAATTGCTGCAGACATCCTAACTCTGAAAACCACTTCAGCTGCAGTTTGTGCTTTATTGGGTACCAGAAAACTCACTGCACGGCCCCAGTTTTGCTCCCAAATGGGCATCTCTCCATCTGAACATCTCTCCTCACAGTATTCTCCAGAGCAGACTCTCTGGTGTCCAACAGGGGTAGCCTCTTACTGCTGCTTTAGGATAAAATTCAATTAAAAAGTCTGTCAGCCATAAGAAGCATAGCTGTAGGGAGCCAGGCTGTGTTAGTTCCCATGCGCAGAGCTCTATTACTCTGTATAGTGCCAAACCAGAAGTGATTTTATAAGAAGCTGCTTGCAATTTCTCAGTGCTATCAAGTTCACCCACTCTACCATACGAAGGGGATCCCTGAAAGTCTGCATGGTATACAATAATTTATTCATAACAAAATATCAGGGAGCAACAATATCAATTGTTCATTATTGGCTATTTTGTGGGTATAACCTAATTTTTGCTCTCTACAATATAAACCTCACAACCCAGGGTCAGTCCTCCTCCCTCCAGCTCATCAAAAGAGGGCACTCCTGAACTGTGACTCTTCCCAGATCTACTGAAAAATGCATTGCAAATTATGCTGAGACACAGGGGACCCCCACAGATCTGCAGCTTGTCCACATTGCAGGACACAGTGCCATCATACTCAGAGTAGAAATGGGGATGAGAGCCCAACAAAGTAATTTCAGAGGTGCTGCTCTTGCCAAAACCCCCTTGAGCAGATTCCTATTTCTGCCTAGAATCATGCGCAAGATCAAAATACTGGTTTATTGCTGGGCCAGGGAGAAATTACAGCTCTTACTAACCTCACATTTATGGAAAAATTAAAAAAGGAGAGGAGAGGGAGAGGGAGAGGGAGAGGATTAAAATTAGCAGGTAGTGATCTATGCAACCATTTTATTTGGTATTGGCTCATTTTCTAAGTAATACCTATGGGAGTCTCTTTTTTTTTAATTTGCCTTCTGTTTTCAGAATGTGTCTTGACCATACTTTCTCTGCAGCAATGCTCAGAGACATACTCATTTCCAACATCTGGAGCAGCACATGAAAATTTGGGTACTATGTGACGTGCTTTAAAAGCATTATCTCACATGCATACATGTTCCTTTTGCAACAGCTCCTTCTTCCCCCACTTCTCTCTCGTCATCACTAATCTGTTCTGGAAGACTGGTCCTCAACTTATTTATTATTTTTTTAAATACACTACCCACATGGCAGGTGAATTAAAAAAAAAACAAAAAAGAAGCAGAATTTGATTGAAGAGACAGAGTCAATGGCATGAAGTGTTCAGAAGAGATAAGAGATCAAAAAAGGTTTCATTCCCACATGCCTTAAAGGTCTATTCATATATATAAATAGGTTCATCGCACCCTGGAATTACTTTGCATGGGAGCTCAGCGTGTGCACATTTTTATCAGCTGGCTTCCGAAAGTGCATGCCTTTAGGAGGGACAGCTACTTCGGCAGCCTGGAGATGACGGCAGGAGAGCTGGACAGCCAGAGCCAACTGCTGCTGCTGCTGCTGCTGGGAGCAGACAGTCCAGGCTCGCCCGCAGCCATTGCAGACACTCACGGATGCAGTTTCAAAAACAGACACATTTGAGATAAAATGTGCACATAGAAACATACATACATGCAGATATATATATATATGTACACACAGACATAGATATCTATCTCTGGACTCAGTAATCTGACATATCCTGGGACCACAGAGATTTGCATCCTTGTGCCCTGACTCTTAGGCTACCATTACCCTGATCAGAGCATTTTCCTTTCTGTCATGGGAGCCCTCCTTAATCAGCAGGTCCTCCAGCAGGGCCAGGAAAGGGGACATGGAGCCAGTGGAAATATAGGAATTACACTGGGTGGGGAGGGGTTGTTTTTGCTCCTCTTCTGTCAGCAGTGGTGCTTCAGACCAGTTTGAGAGGGGCCCTGTACAACTGCCTCACAGCATCCTTTCCAGTGTTCTCCAAATGAGAATGATAAAAGGGAAAATTAAAAAGAGCACGGTAATGATTTCAAAATCTGCTACCTTTCCTACACAACCTCTTTCTTACTTTCTGGCCGTGACATCCCTCTTGGTGTTCCCTCCCTTGTGAAAAGCCATGGCTCTTGAGATGCTGCATCTCAGGCAGCCATAAATTCATTTAAACTAATGCAAATCTCCTAAATGCTGGTTGGAAGGCAACCTTCTAACCACCACAAGTGAAATACTAGATTACTGAAGTCAGCAGAAAACCTCCACTGAGTCACTGGGTTGCCATTTGGGTGTCTCAGCAGTGCTAAGCCAAGTCCTCCTGTCCTGAGTACACCCATGAGCCTAAGCATCTCCACATATCTGTTCACTATTCCAGCCATTGAACTTTTCCTTTTTGTTAATTTGAACCTTCAGTTAAAAGCGGTGAGTACTGGTAACACACATATCAATTAAAAAAAACCCACCTTATTTTTTTTGTGATAGAGAAAAAGGCTTGAAAACCTCAGATAACTGTGTTCCTTAAATTCAGAAACCAGAAGAATAAATACATCAGAATTTTTAAGCAAGTCTCAATGGGTTTAGAGAGGTCTGGCTCATGATTTTTTAGTATCTTAGTTTGACAATCTTGCCCAAAGCCACAATGCTGATGTCAACGTTTTACAAATATTCATGAGAGAAATAAAAGCAAGAAACAATATATACGTTTTAGCTTAAAAATAAAAAAAGCAAAATCACACACTTGGAGAATAAAATACTTCTGCTATAATTGTAAGCTGGTTAAATGAAGGGTGACCGAGATGCTGCCATAATGTGGCTGTGAGTAAGGCACACACATACGTGGCATGTGCAAACAGTCTAAGTAATAGGAGAGATCAGAGAATGTAAGTGGTATTGTCCAAGGCACTGGTAAAAGATCCTGGATGTACAATCGCAGTAGCTCCTGTAGGGGAATATCTGGAATATGTGCACAGATGTAAGGAATATCCGAGTTTAAACAAGCATTGCAGACATGAAAATCTGTACTAAAATGAGACTTCTTAAACAGGCTGGTGCAAGGAAATACCAGTATTTTCAAACTCAGCCTTAACTCTGACGCCATATAATGATTTCATAGCACTTAAATATCAAGGGAAAAAATACTTGCAACAGAACTGCAAGATACAAACGGTCTTGCCCTGGAAGCAAACCCTCCCTGCCCTTTTTCCCCCCATATATCTGGGGGTTTTATCTTAGCCTAGGACTTCAGATTCGAAGTGACTGCTTTAATCTCTCTCTTCTGCCCACCATCTCTTCTGCAGACCCAGTCTGGTCTCAACTGCTCTCTGCCAGTTTCACTCCTCTGGCTTTGGTGAGCCAGCATCAGAGCACCTGCAGGGGGAATTTAATTTGGCTGCCTGTCCTTCAGTCCTGACCCACAGTCCCATAGCTGTGTTGACTCTCCAGGACTGATGGGAATAAAAAGTAGCTAAGAACTTATTTTTGTGACTGAAGTCAGCAGATACGATGTGTCGAGTAAGAGCATTTTCAAATGGTAACTTCTCAAAGTGGGATTTTACTGTACGTTATACAGCATGCCAGTTTTGTGATCTCTCAGCCCTGAGACTGTCCCTATAATATTAATTACATACTTTCCAAAGTGCTACCCTTAACATTTTTCTCAGTGCTAGCAGAAGTAGTAAGAAAGGGCCAGTACCTTCCAATAAATATAAGCTTTGTCTTACTTCCAAGGTAATCTAATCCATACAGATGCATTTCAAGGTCTGTCAAAGTTATTCAGGCTCATTCCACAGCAACACGGACACTCTCTGCCCTGGAGTTTTATCAAGACGTACTGTGGAAAAAATTCCAGGAATAGGTGAATTTTGCTGTCTGGTCTGCAGAACTGGTAATATGAGATACTGCTGGATGAAACTGTGATATGTATTAGGCAAATAAACCAACAAATGAAAAACACAAAGAAGATGCCAAATGCAAAAAATTACGCTCCTGTCACTGCAACAAATCTTCAGAATTACTCAAACTGAATAAAGCATAAGATTTAATAAACTGTTCTTGCAGATGTGGTTATAACTAAGTTTGAGCAGCAATAGGTTTTACTGCTCTTTGAGCTTAGAACTAAAAGCACTGGCAAGGACCTATGGTCAATATTATTCAGGGGAGCACTAAATAAAAGTCGTCATAGCAGCACTCTCTGGTATTCAAATACCTGAGCTGTGAATAACATTACGCTGGTACACGTTGGCCCTTGTGTCTGCCTGTATCAACAGTGTGGGTGTCAGCAGATGCTACCCCAAATACATTATTAATTATGCAACCCAGGAAACCCAGCCACAGCACAAGGGGCTTAGAAATTTGAACAAGCTCATCTCAACTCAGAAACAGGCCCCCTCTGGTGTGCAGAGAATGACACTTAATCTTTCCCTAGCAGGTTTCCATCCCTCTGCTGGTAACATCTGTCCTCAGGGATCTTCGAGGCTCAGTAATGTAATGCAAAGCCTTGTGTAAAATTTGAACATCACTGCCTCTAAAATACAAGGTTCTCCTGGATTCCACATTGCCAGACTTTCAGGAACAACTCACTAACCCTAATGTGGATCTTCCCACCAGCCACAGTGGCACCAGACCTACAACCCCCTGCCCCATCTCTGAGCCAGGCTACTCCAGACTCAGGGCAGGGGCAGGCATCAGCAGACTCAGGAGAGCAGGAGAGTGGCTGGATCTCACAGGGCAGAAACCCTGGGCCGTGCTGGAATGAGGACCGGGGGGCACCCAGCTCCCCATTGCCCCATGGCACATGGAGAAGGGAACTATCAAAGAAAAATAAAATAAAAAAAATCCCAGAAAGGATCGTAGCCCTGCTGCAGGTTAGGGACAGATAAGGCACTATGTACACATGTGGTCCCAAGGACCTGCCCTCCCAGCAGACAGCTCCCATGGGACTATGAACAGACAGGAAAAAGGCTGCATTAATTCCCATGTTTTCACCACCTTTGTCTAAGAGGATGAGGAAGAGTAGCTGGCTCTTATTTGCTCCTACAGCAAATAATCTGACAGTGAAACCCTGTCTTTGCTCAGGTGGCTTTCAAATCACATGGCTAGGCTGGGCTAGTCTCAGTAATGGGGAAACCACCTTGGTTTATGCAGGGACCTCAAAAAAAGACACACACACACAAAAAAAAGTAAGTCTAGCAAACACTAAAACAGAATTGAAAATCCCAGCCATCCTGCATTGCCTCTGACCATAGACCTGGATTACAAGCAAATTTTATTTTCCTGTAATAAAACATTCCTCTTTACAACAGGAACACCAAGCTGACATTTGAAATACGCCATTTGACTGGAATTACACCAAGAGTGAATGCTGCAAAGAGACTGCATCACTGCACACGGCTGACAGTAATTATTAATAGGAATGCTCTTTCTTTGATAGGCATGCATTACAGATGGCTGAATAATGGAAACATTTGTGAACAATTGTTTGGTGGCGGAAAAAAAAAAACACTGCCAAAATTTTAATGCTTAAACACAATGCTATTAACCAGCTCCAAAGCAGAGCTCTTGCAAAAGCATTATCTCTTTTGTAAGACCCGCTGAGCTCAGTGGGAGTGCATATGTGTAGGATGTTTACAGGGTCAGGACCCGATAGGGCAGAGGTAGTTAGACACACAAATCACCCTCCCAGCAGGTAAGCTGCCCAAGATATTTGGGAATTACTTTCACATGGATTCAGCCTGAGCCATCTACTGCTAGAACAACATGCAGAGTCCTGACCTAGCAGATGGCTCTGCAGCCGTATAACCACAGCACATCATGCTGGAGCCCACAGTATATCCACTGCTAAAAAGAGGAGAGAGAAGTCTCTTTAGCTCTTCCGGTAAATCTAAATTGGAGATATGTCTGTAATAGCAAAGGGATTCACAGACTGAATCAGAGAGGATCTGCCTCCATGCTTTGGACTTGCTTGCTGATCTGGGTTCTCAGTGACCCAGGACTCTCCATGTTCGGGTTCAGTGGGACTGCAACTCTGGCCAGTGACACACTGCTCCTGCCTCCGGGCCCATCACAGTCCTGCTGCTCCCAGACTGGAAAGGGGCACCTAGGGCTGTCTCGACCCTCTTCTTACCACCTATCTAAGCAAAAGCACCTGCCAGGGATTTCCAACATCTCCAAATCTGGTGATCGGAGCTCCCAGGCAAACACTCACTGAGGGATGACACTGCACATCGGGGAAAGTGCACTGGTTTTTTCATGTCCCCAAAGCTACCCACTGTGAGTCTGTCACCATAGCAGGGGCATGGTTGCCTCCAGTCTGATCCATGGTGACAAGATACTTGCACTATTTCAAACCCCGCTATTTTCCCTCCCTACTCATTATTCTCTTTCTCTTTTCTTTTTCTCTGCTGTTTTTAAGCTATGTAATTTGGAGGTAGTCAAAATTTTAAAAAATGTATTAGACCAAACTAAATAAACTGATTTTAAAATAGATCAAGTTGTGAGACTAAAACACTGAAAAGAATAGTCACTCCCAGTGTTTTCGCTGACTGGCCATTGCAGTATACTTTAAAGAAAAGAAAATTTGAAAAGGTGAATCAAATGGTTTTGTAAGGTCATTTTTAGAAAAGTAATGCCACCAGTTTTTACTTTAAAAGCCTCCAAACCTTTCTACTTAATGTTTTAAAGAGGGGGGAATGAGTAAACACAGCCGTCTCTCTATAGAAACAAATAACTAAAGAGCCTGAACTGAAAATTGTCCAAAACCAGAATACATCCTTCCACCAGGCTTGTAATTGACGCCAGCTATTTGAAGCAGCAAATACCAAAGTCTTACCACTTCTTTCCCATATGACACTTCTGGCATTTCAGCTCTATATTGGCCTTCTGATCTCAAAGAGAAAGTGCCATCTGATGTTGACTGGTAGGGCAACAGTTGTCTCAGGATTTTGTTATTATTCCACTTACATTAGAGAGAAAGATGACAAGCATGGCTTGCAACGGTAGTCCCACCAGTTCAGCTGAGCGAGGCCCATGCATCAACCTTCCTGCTGGGGTCCATTAAGTCATGTCATCCACCAGGGAATGACCAGGGGCTAGGCTTGCTCCCAGCCACTTCAAGTGGGAAACTCCAGCTATCCCTAACACATGTGAGTGGTCGGACTGAGAAAAATACTCATCACAAAAAACCAGCCTCAGCCAACTCTCCAAGTCCAGCTTCAAATCATTATTGATTAAAGTTAAAAAGTAAAAACCACCAAATTTCTTTTCGCCCTCTTGAGCTTTGACTCAGCAAGTTCCCGCCACATTTGCAGCAGGGTTGCATGTAACAATCAGTATTGTTTAATTAATGGAGTAATAATACTAGTGCTGAAATACCCAAAAGACTAGTGTAAACAACTTTCTCTACTGCCAGTACATGAAACAGTGGGGAGATGATTGTTCCCATGGTGGGACATTCCCAGCTGACTCACACCAACATTGTCACTTCAAGGTAAGGCAAGCAGCGACAGATCACATCTTCACCTGAACACCAGTAAGGAGATCTCTTGGCAAGTGAACTCTCCATTACCAGCCCCACCATCACCCCTGGGAGAGAGAGCAGCTGGAGCACACAATTAGCAGCAACACCTGCCTAAAGCACCACAGAGGTAGCAACCAGCATGGACCCCAAGGGAAGGAGGACAAGCAGTGGCAGAGAACATTTGGGGAACACATTCAGAGGTCAGGACCTAACACTAAAGCAACTGTAGTTCCCTTCACTGGACAGCACTGCTGTAAAAGCCTTAGTCACAGATTGAGTGTAGTCAGGAGTAAGCAACAGCATGAACTTTCGAAATCCCCAGACTTTCAGACCTGCCTTGTGCAGACAATCAGGAGAAAATGGGCAAAAGCTGTTGCTGCTCTGTGTTGTTGCTAAAGACTGCCATAAATGTAGAACTGTACAGATAAGGATTCTGTCAAAGCCTGATGCAGGATCCCTGAATGTTGCCATGCCAAATGCCAAATCTTTCATTACAGAAAAATTTCCAGCTGCCTCACTTGAAAATGAATTGTTTCCTGTCACTAAGGCAAAGCTGTCGGATGCCAAAGGAAAAAAAAAGGCCAAATAAAATCTGCTGCCTCTCATTAGATCAAAGGTTGGCAGCAGAGATAAACCACCACACAAAACAACATTTATTTAGAAGAGCAATTGACTACAGAGTCATTTGTCACTTTTAATAATACTACAGTTGTAAAATGATGATAATGGAAATCAAGTTACCCTAATGGTAATAAAATATTTGTAAACTAAACTTGTTCATTTTGACTATAAAAAAGACATTGAAATAATTTAACTGCAGAGAATAAAATTGAAATGGGTCTGTAATTACATAGATTTTCAGCATCTTCTCCTTTATGAAAAGAACTAACTGCTGATGACTCCCACATTTCTGGCACCTTACTCTGCAAAACAAAAGCTTAGAAATATGTACCAGATGTACAGAAAAGGGGCCTGCAGCAACATTTCAGAAGTAATACATACGTTTCTTCCCATTTCTCCTTCTTATTAGTAACATGCCAAGTGTCATATCTCATTAACCGAGTGATCATGTATGCCAGTGAAACTTCACTGAGTCCAGAGAAGGGACAGAGCACTATTAATGAAGTCATTGGATCTCAAAATCCTCTTTGTCACCATCAAGGAAAACACCGGAGGATTTTTGGTTACTTTGATAAACCAGCATGCTGATGTGGCCTGATATGGCTTTCTTGTCCTACATGACCTTCCTTCACAGGCTGATGATTTCAAAGTAAAGATTACAGGAAACTCAGCATTTTTCTCTAACCTCTCAGGTTTCTTTTTTTGAATTCTGTTTTTGACCCATTGTCTAATGATTCTCTTGGAACATTTCACATTAAACAAGTGAAGTTTGGTCATCAACTGAAAAGAATGCTAGAAACAAAGGAAAGACTTCAGGGAGCTGAAGAATGCCTTGATAACCTGACTCATCCTTGGATTCCTCTTGCTGCTGTTTCAGATTTGATTTTATTTTATTTTAAATTCAACACATGTGAGTTTCTCTACTGTATCTATATGCTAAGACAGGCAAATCTCTGAGAGTCGAATCTCTCTGATCCTGGAGCAAGCAGATGCATCTCACAATTTTGCACACGCCTTTTACCCAGCCTGGATCTAAGTTGTACCAAAATCAATGACTCTGGTACTCCACCTTGGGGGCTTTGTTCCCTCAGACCCATGATATTTTGAATGTATTTTGAAACTGGATGACCTGACCTACTGCACAGGATATTTCTCCATTTCTTAAATTACTTAGTCTGCAGGGACTTTGTTGTCAAGTGTCAGAAACTTACAGAGAAAATCTAGACTTTAGGGAAAATGGCAAGAAACCAAAAACTGAAACCAACACATAAAGGCATGCCAAAACTCTTACCAACAAGGGCTTTATAACTGCATTTTAAAGCATTCCTTTCAGCTTGGTGTTGGTTTTGTTTGTGGGTTTGGGGTTTTTTTATTTATTTAAAAGGCTGCTATTAGCACTATCCTTTAAATGCTCCTGTCATTGAGGAGGGAACCCAGAGCAGCAGCTCCTGAGGACCTCAGGGGACTCCACAATGCCAGGAAGTCCACTGTATTCTTAGAAGGAAAACTAAACCAACCTATGTGTTACTGTCCTGAATAATTCATGTTACTATTGAAGTAGCCAACAAGGATACTTTGCAGAAAAGAACAACTGTCCTCCAGTCCTGCAACAAAATGAGACCTTGGGAAGTAAATATTTTATCTCCTATATTCTTCTTCAGCGAATTGCAGGGTTTTTTGCTTTGAGACTGTCTCTATGTGCATGTTTCTGATTATTATGTATATACATTTGTACATAAAACTTATTGCAAAGACAAAGGACGACCCACATACTTCGAACACAAGTGAGCTTAAGTTCCCTAACCCAGCAGAGATTTTCTGCATGGACCTGAACACAACACACAAGGTGTTTCTGCACTGCAGTCAGAAACATGGTTTCAGTACACATAGAAGACTGTAATCAGCTTTAATCCAGTGAAGCCACATGGAAATAGACATCAGCAAAGCCACAGTCTCAGCTGGGATTGTGCACAGTTGAGCCTGACTGCTGGGCTTTACTGCCAGCAGTGCTGGAGTAGGCACACTGGAGCTGGGTCATATAGTTGCTCTTCCTCTGGTTCTCATTAAGCATCTAGAGCCAAGAGCACTCATAAGGCAGAAGGGGATCTGCCTGAAAATAAAGAGGTTTACGGTTTTCAGTGAAAACCAAATGGCACCACACAAAATACATTTCCTCTCAACGCTGAAATCACTGTTGAAAACTTCATGAACAAGTTGCAGTCTGTATCTCCATTCAGTGTCAACCTGTCTTCTCTGTATCACTATGCTTCAAATCCCCTCTTGTAAAGGGAAACTAGACCAATGTAGTCCTCCCTTTAACCTCTGTTTGAAGATGAACCATGCCATACATGCTTATGAGTACCAGCTCCAGCCCTGAAAACAGCTTGCCCACTCTCCAAAGGCATGGAAGAGGTTTCAGTAAGCCTTGCCTGATTGGAGCTGTGCCAGGGAAAGCCAGCTCAAGTGTCTATTTGCTAAGTGCTGAACTAGAACGGGAAACAATGGGGAGCAAAGCACAATGGTATCCCTCTGGCTTCCCTTGGAGTCAGCTAATGCCCAATCTCACCTCTGGCTCTGGACTGGTTCATGCAGACCATTCTTGGGTGATTTTGGGGAATCTTCTTTGCTATGGTACAGTATAATGCTAACAGAGCCAGCTGGGGTGCAGCCATGGTCAGCTTAGATGTTTTTCATCCTGAGGGTAGCCAAGCCCATTGAAGAAGCACTGAGATGCTATGCTGGCACACAGCCCTTGAAAACACAGCTCTCTGCAGGTGCAAACACCCACCAATCTGCCAGCTGTGGGAGGCAGGACACAGTAACCAAGCATGTTATCTGCTTCAGTTAAATGTTATTTTTCCAATTACAACTAGCTGGTTGTATACCTTCTTAAAATATCATCCTGCAACATCTAACGGAAATGCAACTGTATTTTACTGGTTTTGTTGGTTTGGTTTTTTTCCCTCTGCAACTGAAGAAAATCATAGTAATCTTGGAGCAAAAAGTGATATGACAGCTCAACCAACTCATAACCTTAATTCACCTCAAAAAACTAAATCCCTTGATCAATTTTACTGAAAAAAAAAAAAATAATGACATGCTTGAGAATAAAATCTAAGTGAATTTTCAAGATATGCACAGATGCACAATCCACTCAATCAATCATAAAATTACTTGCTCACAAGCACCAATAAGATTTCACACCCTGTTTAATTTCCTTGTGCAAAACCTGGTATTTATTCATCTCCACAAAGCTTCTAAGTGGTATCATAACATTAACTTGTCCTAAGTCACATCTAAGAAAATTCGGTCCATAATATGCTGAGCATCAGTTTCAGCCTCTGACAAAACAATGCATGAATCCAAGATCCTGAGACTCATCAAACATACTAGTTGCCAATGCAATTAATCAGCTCTGACCACTCAGTGTAGCTGGAGAAACACACTCAATTTTATTCCAAGAGTCGTGACTTTGACACACACAAAAAAAAAATGTTGTCCCTAGTAGTAGGAGAAGAAACAATATATTATTGCACAAAACAATACATCCTGATTTTGTCATGGGACTGACTGAAGCAATGAAGCTCAGATGGGTAAATGCAGGCTACAGCCCAGTGCTTCTCAGCCTGCTGGCCTTCACAGCACACACACTGCTGCCAGGGCCACCCTAGGCCAGCAGAATGAGATCGATTAATTTCAGAAGCATTGGCTCAGTCCCGAAGTTTCTCAGCACGGATGCTGGAGGCCCACTGCCAGAGGATGCCAGAGAAGTGTCTGGCATACACCAAGAAATAAAATATATGAGGTCCAAAACTAAATTAAAAGCCAAGAGATTTTGAAGAATGTATTTTTAAAGAAGATATATATGTTCATATATATATATATATGTACATATCAGACACAGAGCACTGCTATAAACACATCTCAGCCCTGCTGGCAATACCTTAGGATGAAGGACTGCTATGATGTATGGTTCGTTTTTTCTCTTCTAAAGAGCCAGAGGACCTATGTTCAGTGTTTATCAGTTTGCCTCTCTCCAGTCCTTAAAATAATGTACATATAAAAGAGGGGACTGAAGGAAGAGCTTCGCAGAGCCTTGTTTCCAGCTATAACCTAAATGAGTTTTGCACATGAGTAGAATCATTTACTGCTTATTTAACTTTGCAAGTGCTTTGGAAGACCTCTTGTAACACTGACTTTGTTTTTCTTTGCTTAGCTGCTGCTTTGACTGCCTCAAGCAGTTTCCCTCTGCACAGTCACAAAAAGGGATTGGGTCTTCTGGATTTTATGGCCACTGAGCAAGGGTTGCCAACACAGCACTTCAGGGCAGACCTCTCAGTCTGCAAAACCTCTCCACCAGACCAGTGTTATCAATGCCAAGAGAGGGTCACTCAAAGTAGCCCCCACACAGCACTCAGAGAGCCCAGTGCTGCCATAAGGTGTTGAAGGGCTTTCATTGCTGCCCTAACAATGAGCTTAAGCTGCCAAAGAGCCTCACCTCCTGAGAAATGTCCCAAATATGAACATGGACTCGGAGATTTTTGCTTTTTCCTTCTCTGTAGGCCGGACTCTGAGACTTATCACACCCCCACCCTGTGGTGCCCAAGGGCTATGTGCTTTGAAATTACACTCCTGGTAACCATGGTGAAATGCGTGGTCCCATATTTTAGGAATAAAGCCCTTCTCAAACATCTTCTAAAGTGACTGCCCATGGGCAAAAACTTATTCTTTGACATCCTTTCCCTCTTTGCTTTCACATCTGATCCATCAGAGACACATGGGGAAGAAAACAGCATTGCTTGCAGAGTCATGAGGTGTAAAACTGCAGTCAGCACAAGGAGGTCAGTCCATAGAAGCATTCACATTTTTGGCTAAAATAGCCTGTTTTAGTCTGAGCATTTTCACTCTCAAGAATCTAGATTTTTCTGAACATCTTTGTGTTCATTACAACTCTCAAATTTACAGTTTGCTCTTGACTTACAGCTTCTATTCACAGGTCAAATGCTTGGCTCTAACAACTTCACCACCAATCTCTTACAGACACTCTGTTTCCCTTTTAATTCTCCCTCATTTACCCAATTAGCATTCTCTTAATTAAACACCAAAAGTGCCTTTACTTTCTTCAGAAAAACACATTCCTGCTTAACCCTTGATTTATACATGTACCTCTGCAGGCTGTTTCAATGAGATTAGAGTTTGCGCACGGTTTTTGTTCTTGGTTTGTAGACATTATCCTGAGGAAACGTTGCTGTATAACGTCAAACTTGCCGTCTGCCATTAATACAGGGATTTTGCCTAGCATAGTTTGACTGCTGAGATAATTAATAGTCTTTAGTAACCACGATTCCCTGGATGTGAACTTCAAAGACAGCAGTAGTTTTGTATTCTTTCTGTGACGTGAAATGGCAGACAGTAATTACAACATTACATGATTTGGAAGTGGGGGGTTGTCCAGGAACCATTAATTGAAGTTGGCTAGAGGGCATCCACCAAACCTACCTTGAGTCAAGCTTTGTATGGGGAACGGATTATATGATTTTTCTAATTTCCTCTCTGTTTCCATCTGCACTCAGACGAATTCAAATTCTTGCATTATTCAGTCTACATTACAACGCATTACCATGCACCCATCCCAGAAACACCCAGTGTTTAGTGACTTCCAGCTGAGGGCTCTGCCTTCCACCAGGTGTACACAGCTCCATTTGTACAAGCACAAAAGCATGGTATTTCAAGTCCCTTCACTGGTCTTCAAAGCCCCTGAGAAATAGCTCAACGTATTTACTTCCTGTTCTCCTGCCTCTTCATTTTGTATGCCACATGCTTAAAGAATACAAAACAGATGTACAATAAAACAAGACATAGCAATTAGAGCACCTCTCTATGGCCTCAGAAGTGTGGGTATGAGTCTCTGCTCTACTCTTGTGCCAAAACTTGCTGCTGTTCCATACAGATGAACATGGCTTTCTCCTCCTACAACACTAGCTGTCAAACATACAAGATGCCTTATTGCCCGGATTGTGGCACAGCATGATGGAGGAGACTGTACAGCTTCTAGGGTGCCCTGTGGCCCCAGCTGTGTGTGCACCAGGTTACCATTGCAGGAACGGAGCCTGCAGCCTCCTGTGCTGCTCAGAAGCTTCTGTCTAGTTAGCAGTTTCAATACTTACTCCACCATCTTTCTTCAGTACTCGCTGTACAATCATAGGCCTAGTGTAGCTTGATGTCACCACTCCATTGTACCAACAAGATGCTGAAGTGTCTTTTATAGGTTAAGAACAATATGGCATACTCTGTGTGTGTAAATAAATGCTGGTGAATTAAAAAAAAAAAAAAAAGAGAAAAAAAAAAATAGAGGAAAACATTATATGGCTTTCCCCAAAACCAACAGATATCATTTCACTCTTTCTGCCAAGATGTCAAGACAGCTAATGTGAACTTGAGAATGGCATAAAACCCAGGTCACAAGAAAAAAAAAGCTATTCTCATTTTACAGACCAACTTTCCCACGATTACAAAACAACTCAGAATTAAAGTCCATATTTTCACCTACATGCTACTGCTGCTCCTTGGCTGCAGGCTGTACCTTCTCACTGTCTCAAAGCCTTTGTTTAGTTTTTGGTGCCTCTCTTCTTCCCAACACTCCTGCCAAGGCAGTGAATACTAATACAACCCAGTATGCAGGTGAGGAGATTGAACAACTTGCCAAAAGGTGCGTACAGTGCTCACAGTAGAAAAAGGCAACGAGTTTATATACCTATAGCCATAACTATAGAGTTCGCCATTGAGTACCTCTTCCTCTTAGCTGCAGCTGAGTTCACAGAAGCTCTGTGAGCACCACTGTGCCTGCAAAGAGGTACTTCAGTGGGCACAAACACTCTCCCATAAGCTTCCCTGAATCCCTGCAAGAGGTCTGTACCTTACAGAAGAATTCCTGGGCAAAGCACCATCCAACTTATGGAAATGGATGCATATACCCCCAGCCTACCTTAACTAAGTTAAGATTATGAGCCCTTCTTGCCCTTTATTAGAACACAGTCTACTTGATTTTTTTAACAAAACCTGGTAATGCCAAGCTTTTATGAAAGATTTCACAGCTGTGTTTATTCTAAGGGTGTGCACAACTATATTGTAGCATGACTAACCCACTTTCAAGTCATTGCCCCAGTCAGATCCAGGATACAGGTAAGCCTACAAGAACAAGTTGGTCTGAAGTCTCAAGAACACATACTGCTATGGGACTGCCACTCCATCTTTCAGCTCCCTGCAAGGCAAACCAACAACATTGCTTTGCTGAGGTCTGAGGAACACAATCTGGGCTTCCTACATTCTAAATTTCTGAGAATGTATAGAGTAGGGAAGCACACTCCCCTCTTTTTCTTTTTTTTTTTTTTTTCAAACAAGAGAACATGTATAAGGAGATACATGGTTAATTAATGGGTTACCTAGCAGTGCATACTGTATAGAACTCTACGTTCACATCTGATGATACTATTACAGACCAGAGAAAGCTTCTTGTTGCAAGAAGCTCTTAGTGTAGGTAAAGGAGTCTTAACATAAAATCATGTCTATATGAACGCGTTAGTCAACTCTCGCTCCCATTTTATCCAGCAGACACAAAGACTATACACTTGTACAGCTGCCCCATATCTATACTTCTTATCTATGTACATTTGTCCCTCAAACATGAGAATTTATCTGAAGCTCGCAGTTAATCACCAGTTTATAAAGTTTTTCATCCAACTAAAGAAGAGGAATAGCAACACATAACTCAGGTGACCAAGCAGGGGAAGAAAAAAAAAAATAGAAAAACCAGACACAGTGTTGATTTATAGCAAATCCAACAGCTGCAGTTTTGTAGAAAAATGAGTCCCAGCACAATTACAAATAATGAATGAAGGAACAAATACCACAATTTGTGAAGCATTTTGAAGAGGGGAAAAAAAAAAAAAAGATGCTAAATTCATTAAAAATAATACAGCCAGCCTTAGATTTAAAATGTAAACATCCATGTTGTCACTAAAGCAGCAGAATATCTTTTTCTTATACCTTTCATAAAAGTCAGTGCCCAAGTTTTGCTTACCATTTAACATAGTCAACATAGGCTTCTTCATCAGGAAGACTATTTCTACTTTAGCTGCCAGTGCATTTGAGGTAATCCAGAAGTTGCTTTACTCCGAGACATTTAAAAAAAAAATAAATCACAACATCATTACTTCATCTATTTACTGTGAAACCCAAAGGAAATATTTCAAACATATCATTTATTGAGGCAAAAATGAAAAAAAGGCACATTATGCTTTTGGAAATCAATTTTCAGCTCTTTTCTCAGATGGATTCATCAAAGACATATCAAGGGGCTTTTGGGGGGAGTTAGAGGACTTTTTGCTTTTATACTATTAAAAGTCAATTTTCTCTGTGTTTGCAATTGATTTAACGTAGCCTTTAGGATTTTTGATGCAAAATTTTAACTCTCTGGAGAAAGCATGGCCATTTAAATAATCTAAATAGGACTAATATGTTTCCTTAATCTTAATGGCTTTTTTATCGTTGATAACAATTCAAGTGAAATGTGCAAAAGATTTTTCTAAGTCTTTATGGCGCTGGTTGTTACCTGCAATTCAGGGCAAAGAATTGCAGTAATAGTAGTCTACTGTTCACAGTCAACCTCAGGCATTTGAGTTGAAGAAACCATATAGTTAGTCAGACCCAGAAAAAAAAAAAGTTTCCTCCTGATCTCTAAGTCACAGGTTGGCTGAGAGCTCGGACCTCCTCAAATTCATGTTTGTTTCAGTTGTCTTCAACTAACACTGTGAATAGCTTGGTTGTCTGCACCCAAGTCCTTTCAAAATCCTGCTACAGTTTCAGAACGAGTCACACTTCCTGGCAATGAGGTCCACTCCATCCAGCACTGATAGTACCTATAGTTAAAAAGAGCAGATATTTGAACTGAACCACCTCTCCATCTCACTGACTGTCCCCTTGTTTTTGAGTGAACAAAAAGGGATCTCTGAATAGGAGCTGAAGATTTCACTCCAAAGGGCATTGAAAAGGTGAGACAGAGGTACAATCTGATTTCATTTCAGGTGAAAGTGCTCTGAAAGAATGGTAAAATCATTAAGATTTTAGCGCATGTGTCTTTTTTTTTTTTTTCCCAAGCAGAAGAATCCAGACACTTCAAGTTCTTTAAGAAAAGAGATGGTAAAAGGTGAATGACAAAAGCTTGAGGAAAGGGTCAGTGGCAGGTCCCTGGGAAAGATTAGCTTTTTGAAATCCAGGCAGCAGGGGATGCAAGGTGTCAAAGGCTGCACAATCACCTCTGCTGAGCATCTAATCACCAATGGGTCTGATCAGTGGAGAACACGAGGTGAGGAACCAGGAGAGGTCACTTAGCAGGAGCTACAAAGTGAATCACACTGCTTTACACAGAAGGCAAAAAAAACCCCAGAAATATAGCCCATAGAAAGAAGGTGGGGAAAACAAAGAATTGGTAAAATGCCTAGGAGGGAGGGTAAAGAAATAAAAATGACAACAAAGATCAAAACCCTGTTGCCACTTCTGTGGGAGCTCATTGACTTTAGACAATGGCTTCTTGCAAAAGCTGTTTCCCCTGGTGCCAGACAGTTACTGGGGTAGGTAGGAAGAAATAGGCCACCATCTGGTCTTGAAAAAAATGTAAATGGCAGAGAAAATGTCGATTACAAAATAAGCAAACATCTTTTCAAAGAAGTGTGGAGGACAGGTGGGAAACACCTTCCTAGAACACAGGTAGGTGGATCACAAAAGAGCAGGTGTGGTTTACCTTGGTGAGGAGCCTGGCCTTGCTGGGAGCTGTTTGGAGTAAAAGTACTTCATTGACCAAGAGCTCTGCAAGTTTGCCCCTGCCAGTTCCCTGCCAGGACACACTGGAAGAAGGAAAAGTGTGTGTCTGTGCTTCAGCAATCTCGATCCAATGTCTAGTCCACTTCAAACTTTAGTTTGACCCTTTCACCATTTTAAAGGACCATATTCTTTACACACCAGAGTCATGGAGGCATGCTTGCAACCCTGTCTACATCACTGCCTGCATGGTACCATCTAACAAACATCTTGACCTGGCAGATGTTGGGGTGCACAACATTATCACCATGAGATCCACCAGAGCACTTTGTGTTCCTGTGTTTCCAGGATCAGTTTTCATAGACTGCAGATGCACTGGTATAATGCCATCAACTGGTGAAGGCAGGGAGAAGAAAGTGAATGCGCTTCAGGAACTTGGCTACATCCCTACCATATGGTTCAGAATTTCCCCATACTAGGATGGAGAGGGCTTATGGGGAAGAGAGGCCACAGGTCCCTTCCCTGCCTCAGGCAAGGCTAGAGCCCTTCACACTTTGCTTTTCTTCATGAGGAACAGAAAGACAGCCGTAATTTAAAACATGCATAAAAAGAATTGCTTTTCCAATAGATTGGCATGCCTGTGGTCAGGAGGGATTTGGGAAAGCAATATCTGCACGTGTTGGGACTGAGAATTACATTTTCCAGAATTAAAATGGAAAAATGCAACTCCATTTAATGATGGTCACAGGTTTTGCTCTACATGCCTAGATAAACCTGAGTAACTGCAAGACGTCTTCACTTGTATTGTTAAAGGCTGAATTTATCATGATCTGTGGCAAGTTCAGAAACAAATCCCAATACAACAAGATGGATACTTACCTCTGGATTGCTCTTACCTTACCAAGTTTCAGCAAACACACTGATGTGTAAAGGCACCTAGTGGCTAATTGGATGTTTATCAACACAGGATTCAAGCAGTACTGTTTTTTCCCCACTTATAAGACACACATTTGTTTCACAGTGTTTTCACTGCTTGTGTGACTGCTAGAACTATATATTCAGGATAATGAGGTTTCTAGTGGTTTTGAAATGTTATTTAAATGCTGATTTCAGAAGTACTGTTTGTAACCTCTGTTACTCTGTTAGGTCTGAAGAGAAAGCACAATTTCCAGGAGGCTTATATCAGCGTAAATCTATGGAGCTTTGTTGAAGCATTGCATTCAGAGTAAAAATTTGCCACTCGTTTAACTAGATACCCACAAACCACTGACCTAGCTAAAAAGTAACCTGCAGCACAATCAACTGACAGGCACAGAAAAGTGTCTCGGTTAAATCCAAAACCAAAGACCCTTTAAGGTTCTTTTTCTCTCATTTCTCATCATTGCCCTCTGAGTTCGGAAGAAATTTTCCACACCCAGTTTGTTTTCAACCCAACTGAAAAATACTTCCACAAATGGAGTCTTCTGTTCAGTAAGCCTGTTCCTGTGTGGCAGGGAGGGGATGGAGGAATGGATGTATCTTCTGCTTCTGGTGTTCTAAAATGCCATCATCCATAACCAGGTATGTGGCTGGGCTGCTGGATGATATCATGTAAGTCACTCCATCTTTCTCTGCTTCAGTTTCGCACCTGCCTGGAAATCAACTGACCAAACACCTTTGAAATTCTCTAACAATAATCCTTGAAACAGCTGGATCTTATTTTTATAAGAAGAAACATCGCCCTCTGCATATGCAATGGGGCCAAAGCAAGGAATAGGGCAGCAGGTCCTACCCTGGCTCTGACACTGCTTTCTTCTGTGACTCAATTCCCTCCTGGGAGGAAGACACACAGTGTTTTCATTTCCTATGTCTGGTTTGGTATTAATTGTGAGTTTGGTATTTAGCCCCGTTGCACCTCCTTCTGGAAAACTGTCCTAAATTTTGCTGTCTACCATGTAAGAAAGACTGTGAATCACAGTATGGTTAGTACGGTTGAGGTGGTAGAGATCATCTAGTCTACCATCCCTGCTCAAGCAGAGCGACTTAAAGCCAGTGGCCTGGAACCACATTCATATGGGTTCTGAATATCTCCAAGTGGGGAGACTCCAACACCTCTCTGGACATCCTGTGCCAATTCTCAGTCACAGGAAAACAGTGTTTCCTGATGCTCAGAGGGAATCTCCTGTGTTTCACCTTGTGCTCATTGCCTCTGGTCCTGTCACTGGGCACCACTGGAAAGAGCCCGACTCAGTCCTCTTTGCACCCTCCTGTATTTGTACACATTGATGAGATCCCTCTGAACCTTCTCTTCTCCAAACTGAACAGTCTTAGTACTCTCAGCCTTTCCTCATAGGGCAGATGCTCCAACACCTTAATCATTTTTGTGGCTATTTGTTGGACTTCCTTCAGTAGTTCCATATCTCTCTTGTACTGGGGAGCCCAGAACTGGATGAACATCTACAAATCAGTGAGAAAAAAGCCANGAAGTCTTGTTCTAGTTCATATAAAAATTCCTAGGGCCTGTGTCAGAAAGTAAGTCAGACAAAATGATCACTACAGTCCCTTCCAGCTCTATCATTTCTATCTTTTATATGAAATGACATTTGCTGTTCTGATAATTAGCCAATTAACATTGCAAAATACCAGAAAATTCTGAAAATTCAGCAGTGCTGAACACCTTGAGTTAGTATTTGCCTCCATCTCAGAACAAAACTCCAATCACAAAATAACCAGCGTACTTTCTTCTAAAACAAGCCAGAAACAAGACAAAGAATTTGGTAGCTTAAATGACAGTTTGGTGTATCCAGCTTGTCACACTTGTGTGTAAATCAGTAGTAGTACCTGAATGCCAAACATAGGCTGATAAAATCTCTATACTACTGACCATGATCAAATGTGGCAGCCAGATTTAATTATGAGAAACTGAAGCATCTCTAAAGGAAAAGTGTTAAGGGGTTCTTTATCCTAGCACAACTGTTCACAGTGAAGAGCTTCACATTTACTGTGGAGAGGATTCTTTGTAAAAAAAAAATAATCTTAGAATGTAGCTAGGAGCTGGAATAAATTGACTAGCGGAGGTCAAGTTGCTGCAGCAACAATGTGTTTGGCTTCTAGAGACAGTCTACCAGATGTTCCAAGCAAGAGCAACTTCTCTGAAATAGCCTTCGTAATAGGTTTCTGAGGGAGACGTCCCCTTGAAAGCAAAGTGTTCTGATGCCATTTACCAAAGTATGCCATGAAAGGACAGGAAGGCATTAGAAAAGAAAATACAACATATGTTAATCATATGCAATTCAATCACTTTTCTGTATAGCTAGGAAATGAATAATTTTTGTATAATGCTAAGCACAAGGCTGTGACTCTTTGTAGACAGCCCTTGAACTGAAACAATAAAGAAAGCAGCATGCTGTTTGTCATTCTATTGCAGCCCTCATGAGAGCCAAAATAATCTTTAGGAAAGTTCATGTCTAATTTTCAGACTTGACTGCTATCAAGAGATCAAAGACCCTGAAGAATTTCCCTACCAATGAAGCATTCTTATTACCTTCATTTTATTTACCAGACCAAAGGTTCAGCCCAGAGCCAGAACCATAGTACTGTGGTGAGGTTTGGATGGCACATGACTGTGGATGGAGACCTGCTCATCAAGAATATGCCATCTCCTAAGCCAATTCCAGTTTTAGAGAGGACACAGATTTATTTTACAGGCATGGAGTGTAATGTTTCCAAAGCCACGAGCAATGCTGCGTATAAAGCCTGTGTCTTTCCCACTGTAGTTTGACAAAAGGGCATGGGAGCCAAACATCTATTCCTATATGCAACCCATCTCTGTTTATACTCAGAACTCATATAGATATGCCCCTGTGGCTTCCCAGGAAACGCGGCCTCTGGAGGTCTCACAAGCTAGTCGGAAGGATACCACATAAATCCACTAACAGATTTTTTTTATTTCTCCACTCACTGTGGGTAGTGATACTCATATAAATGACTGCTGCCAAGGACAGCTCTCACCTCACTTAGAAATGGTTTCTCTATTCCTCCTGGCACCCTGGTTTAGAAACCCTCTGCTTACATTGTTTCCAGGAGGCACAAGACAGCACTAAACTCATTACTCCCCCTAGACAGTTTCTAAAGACCCTGTTCTTAACTCCTTCAGTGAAAATCCAGATCTAGACTGAAGCTTTTGGAAGATTACATAGTCCTTAACCTAAGTACATCAAGATAAGAAGTGCAGTGCCTCAACAGGTCTAGTTCATCCCCACCTCAGCCAAGTCTGGAACTAAGTCCCTTTGTCAATAGGCATCATCTTAGCTCATTTGATGCAGCTTAATGACCTAAATATATATATATAACAGGGTGAGAAAAGATACCTGAATTAAAATCTAAACTGTGTTTGTTTATAAGCCAGGCAAATAACAGTATTGCTCACTGTGTCCCAAAACCACCACTAACCTGCACACAGGCAGCCTTATCTAAGTCCTTTCTCTTCACACATACCATCAAGTCTTCTCTCTCCTGCTCTTGGTATCATGTGTTTTACCTACTCCATTATACCTGCTAGTAATTATTGAAAGGAAAGCTTGAAAAAGGCTGAGATGATTTAAAAAGAAAGTTAAGAAGTGAGAGGAGCTCACGCACACACACATCCTGAAAACGTAGACAGAAGACATTCTTAGTTTGGCAGAAATCCCATTAATGAGTCTGCATATAAAAGCAGGAGTTCTGAGGCCAGCCTGCTGCTGGTGTGTGCACACACATATCAGCTGAAAAAAAAAATCTGTGGTCCCAAAGCGGACCTGGCCCTTAATACACGGGCACCATGCAGCCCTCCTCAGCAGGGAGACAGTGTGGCAGAGGAAAGCCTGACATTGTCCTGAGCATTTCCGAAAGGGAGAAGAATACAGTAGGGACAAACAGGCAAAGCATGGCACCTACACAGGAGCAGATCAGCTGGGAAGGAGCTGCTGGGTGGCAGTTTGGCAGATCGTGGGCTGGAGATCATGCCGCTCACAAGCGGAGAACAAGCCCATGATGTCTGGCTGGCATGAGAAAAGTGCATATTATACCAAGTTATATAAGCACAGTGGCATAATTTTCTCCTCTTCAGCTTACGTCAGACTCCTGCATGCACTGCTGTGAAATGCTGGCCTGAAGGAAAATACAGACCAGCTGGGCACAACATAGGAAAGCACCCCGAGTGGCCTAGAAAATATATCCTCCAATGGCAGGTTGCAAGCCAAGTGAAGTGTTTTCTGAGAGGAAGAAACCACTTGGTGGCAGAGGAGAGAGGGGTGACAATATTCTTCAAATTCATGAAGGCAGCAAAGAGAAAGGGAACAGTCTCTTGGACTACATCAAAAGCAGCATTGCCAGTAGCTTGAGGGAGGTGATTCTCCCTCTCTACTCTGTTCTTGTGAGACTCCACCTGGAGTACTGCATTTGGTTCTGGAGTCCTCAGCACAAGAAGGACATGGACATGTTGGAGAGGGTCCAGAGGAAGGCCAAGAAGATGATCAGAGAGCTGAAGAACCTCTCCGATGAGGACAGGCTAAGAGAGTTGGGGTTGTTCAGCCTGGAGAAGAGAAGGCTCCAGGGAGACCTTACAGCATGAAGGGGACCTACAGGAAAGGTGGAGAGGGGCTCTTTATAAGGGAGTCTAGTAATAGGATGAGGGGTAATGGTTTTAAAATGAAGGAGGGTAAGTTTAGATTAGATTCTAAATCTAAAGAAATTCTTTACTTGTGAGGGTGGTGAGGCACTGGAACATGTTGCCCAGAGAAGTTNTGAGACTCCACCTGGAGTACTGCATTTGGTTCTGGAGTCCTCAGCACAAGAAGGACATGGACATGTTGGAGAGGGTCCAGAGGAAGGCCAAGAAGATGATCAGAGAGCTGAAGAACCTCTCCGATGAGGACAGGCTAAGAGAGTTGGGGTTGTTCAGCCTGGAGAAGAGAAGGCTCCAGGGAGACCTTACAGCATGAAGGGGACCTACAGGAAAGGTGGAGAGGGGCTCTTTATAAGGGAGTCTAGTAATAGGATGAGGGGTAATGGTTTTAAAATGAAGGAGGGTAAGTTTAGATTAGATTCTAAATCTAAAGAAATTCTTTACTTGTGAGGGTGGTGAGGCACTGGAACATGTTGCCCAGAGAAGTTGTGGATGCCTCATCCCTGGAGGTGTTCAAGGCCAGGCTAGATGGGGTTATGAGCAACCTGGTCAAGAGGGAGGTGTCTTCACCCATGGCCAGGGGCTTGCAACCGGATGATCTTTAAGGTCCCTTCCATCTCTAACCATTCAATGATTCTATGTTCTCTGTCCACAGGAGAACAGTCAAGAGGAAACTAATTTAAAACATGCATGGAAAATAACTAGGTAAGCAACTGGAAATCTCTGGAAGGAAGCCCTTAAGACAAACATCTCTGAGCTACATCCCATCCACAGGCTGGCTACAGTATACTTCTATATTTACAGGATTCAGAGAGCACAGACAATGTGGAAAACACATAGCATATACAATTAGGTATAGGTATATGCTAGGTATGTAAAGCATAAACTGGCATCTGAAAAATGTATTTAGCCTAAAGTCTCAATGGTAGCACTATTTTTGTGAGGACCAAAGGTCAAATTTACAATGTGCAAAGGGCATTCAGCTGAACTTAGTTCATTTTCAGGGGGAATTGGATGCCAAATTCTTCTCACTTAGAATCTCCCATCCTTTCCCCCTCTGATTTTCCTTTCCCCCTCTAATAGTTTTTTCTATGAATGCTGAAAATGTAGAGACAGTACCTAAAATAATCTGAGGTACACACACTCCTACCAGATATAGGTAAATGAGGGTGGCCAGTACATTTGCAGAAAGCCTGTCACACACTAGGGAATAGTCATGTCAAACCGAGACCTTCTCTCCATTTCTGTCTGGAGCGCTGGCTCACATCCAGTTCAGACAGAGTAGCTGAAAGTCATTTCTCTCTGATGTTGTTTAAAAGCCCAAATGCAATGAAATACTAGTCTGAGTCCATTTCCCAGTGAGCAAAAGTGTCAAAAAGCCACCATCAGAGCTGGATCTAATTGGCAGTCCCAGCAGGGAAGCGAGGAAAGAGATAGTCGGGGAGATGCAATACCCTGCCTCCTGTGGTACTTGTTACAAAACTTTCTGCAGCAGTGGCTCCAACTTTCAGGGCACTGAATTTCATTTCCTTCCCACCCACATCAAAACCCCACACACACTGGTTAACCAGCCATTTCACTGAGATGTTCTGCCTCTTTCTCCCCCTGGCTTTTGCTGCCACTGAAGTGTTGCCATTATGTGAAAAGTCACACCATGGATCTATATTCTTGATTGATTATCTCCAACTTCAAATGCTTGACCCCATGCCAGAATCATGGCCATTCTGGCCTCAAGCCTGCCATGGCTGCATTTCAAAATATTTATCATTTTCACTATATACAGAAGCATATGACTCAATTGAGCACAGAGTTATAGGGTCGAACATCATCAATTCTGTAGCTGAAGCCTTACCTCCCCACAAGTCACTCTCAAGTCACTCTTATTACAGTGAAACAAATACAAAATCAAACCAAAAGCCCTGGAAGACTGACTTGATAACATGACCATAAAAACAGATTGTTCAGCCTAACCATGCTTCCTCAGGAGATTTGTGTGATTTTTTTGGCACATATAACACTGAAGTATTCATGTCAAGGTAGTCCTAAAGTCATAGGCAAGTATCGCTGTAGGTAGTGTTGTAGTCAAGTTGCCAGCCTAGGAAACCTGGTTTTGGATAACTGCTACACCACAGACTTCCTCTGGGAAAATGGGCAAGTCCAATTGGTTGCAAGGAGATAAGCACCTCACTTCTCTCCCTCTCTTTCCAGACTCCACTTTGCAGAATTACCCCATTCCAGGCACTTCAGAGGGAAGATTTGTTTAAAAAAATGCTCAGATACAAGAGTGATGAGGGAGGATGATTAGGTAAGAGTTACTTTATTTCCAGTGGTTATTTACAGCTCTCCCTGAATGTACACTGCTCTGTATATCTGTGCTAAAACAAGTAGTGTGTATTTCTCTTCAGGATCTTACAGGAAGAAATATCTTATTTTACAGCATCCACCATTAGAAGGTTTCTGGAGCATTCTCAGCAGTAATAACAAAAAAAACCACAACAGGCTCATTTTCCTCACTAATTTTCTTCCCAAGGCATTCAGAAGTATTCTTCTGCTAGTTTGTGCAGTTGCATTTATTTCCTCATCCCCCTTTCCTCTCTCCTCTCTTCCCCTGATGTCTTTACTTATTTATATTTCCTCACCTCCTTTATATTTTTGTCCTCCTTTTCACCTCCTGCTCTATAATTCATTGTGGTCTGCAGGGAAACTAAGTCAAAGCAGCCAAGTTTTATGTTTCGACTCAAGCACAACAAGATCGGTCGCTCTTGTCTCCTCTGAAAATGAGTTAGAAAACATTGGTCTCACTGCCAAAACTGCCCTTTATGAAAAAAAAAACATAAAGCAGAACAGCACCAAGAATTGGCAAAGAGCAAATAATAGCCGGTAACCAACAGCAGATTGCTTCTGGGCTCCAACATGGGGCTCTCCCACCATCCAGAGCTGGGAGAAGACAAAACATTCAGTATAGACACAAGTTAGGCTTTACAGTAGCATTTGGCCAAATAAAAAGCCTCAAACTTTCTACACTGACAAACATGCCCCTTTACATCTCTTTTCTGTGCAAAAAGAGACACACTGCACTCAAAAAACCACTTCTGACAAAGGAAAGGGTGGCAAACTTGTCCAAGAACATGCTTTGGGAGGTTTGCCCAGGAAGGGTATAGGTGGCCATTTTAGACACCCTTCTTGTTAAGGAACATGTCAAAGCTCCCACTTGAGAAGGGAAACAGCAGCAGGTCACTTTATAAGCAAGCACCAGGCCAAAAGCAGGAAGGTGTCTAGACAGAGGAAAAACTAGACAAATGTTCCTGGACAACCCATTAATAGAAATGCATCCTCAAATCCTACTCAGTTTCAAGCAAACACATTTGTATTAAGGACTATTTGTACAGATAATTAAGAAACTACACAAAAGTCAAATACAGGCTTTTTGTAAATTCAATTCTCTTACTAACCTATACAACATCAACACTGGCTCATAGATTAAGTTCTGCAAAAAAAAATAGTAGAGTCTGCAATCATATTCCTCCGTGATTCCTCCTCATTTTTAGTACACTATTAGGAAATAATGTCTCTTCCTGCCATGTAAAGGAATTTTCATTGCTTTTCTAGCTCTTTGTCTTTACTATGGACAGGAAAGTTTTGTATGACAGCAATGACTGGTGATGTGCAATACAACAGCTGGTTCCAAAATTTCTCTGTTTACATCCCTGGCTTTAAAGTCCCATAGTAACTAAAAAGATAATATGAATCCCAACTAATTTGCCACCCTGAAAACTTCCAGTAATCCTATTTATGCAGAAAGGCTTTTCTTATAGCACTTTGTAAATTTTCTTCCCAGTGGCTAATATTTTCATGAAAATCTTTATTATCATGGAGCACTCTAGGATATAGACCTGGAACTTCTCTAAGTGAAGGTTAGCAGAGTGCAATAAATACACCAGTAAGAACCTTTGCAGCTCAGGTCTTTTTACTATTTCTTTCCTTTCCAAAATGTTTTGGTTAATTCCAAGTCTTGCACCTGCTTCGATTACCTGTTTTATTGGTGATATTTTATTTACCCCAGCCAGAGTCAAGGTCTGCTTTGCTTTGCTTTACACTCCCCATGACAACGCTTCCATCAAGAATGCTTTAAGAGACGAGCATTTTATTTGGCAGCAAAGAAGTAAACCATGACGTGTTTCACATAGGTGACTGTCTCAAAAATAAATAAATAAAAGAACTCACCTCATATTTTATCCAGCATCTTCTGAGTCTCATCAGAGGAAATTAAAATAGAAATTGGCTTCTTGAGAGGATAGATCAGACACCTTAAGGAACAGCTGCAATTTGTGTTTCTGAGAAATGAAAATTGAAAAGCAGACTAAAGTGGGTACTGGGTGATTTATAAACCGCCTTTCTCCATTCTTTCTGAGTGTCAGTACATTCAGTAGATCATCAATAGCACCATCTTTAACATACGATTTCCAAAACGAAATTAAGCAGGCAACTCCCTGTCCCACTTCCTTCCAACCTCACACAGAGCACAAGGGTGTTCAGAGGACCTTGCAGCCCCTGCCTGCACAGCGGAAGGCACAGCTCCTGCAAACATGCTCCCCAGATCTTGTAGCCCACATGTCATACAACTGGCACCAGCTGCCATAGCCTTTAGCACTGTTTGTGCTAAACACTTGAGTTGGTTGTTTGCGAGCTTGTCCAAACGCACGAGGCTTGTTTGTGAACAAAAATATTAAACATTACTCCTTGCCATTCTGTTGTTTCAGTAATCTAACCCCTTGGAAACTATCTCAAGATCTATAAAGCCATTCAGCTCTTAATCGCAGCAGATATGAATCACCGTGTCAGTTAATACGAGGTGCATAAATCACTGACAATGCGGATTTATGACACTGGGATGTAGTTCACTAGTATCAGCTCTTAAATTTGATTAGAAATATGGGATTTGAGAAGAATGGACTTACATAGCTGGTTGCCATTTGAGTTGTGACCTTAACGAAGGAGTCAGGGACCAAGGCTCACAGTCTGCCAGAGCGCTTAAGCAAGAGTTTCACGTTCACCCTGCTCAGATTAATTGCTTCTTTAATCTGTGAATGCTGACACACGTGCACAGCTGCGCACACTAATAGGGAGGAAGGCAGCCGAGGCTCTATCAAGTTTCATTATATCCTGTGCACTTAATTGTCTTCATCACTGGAAACCATCATTTTATTTAACAGTTTAAATACGGCAGAAATGCTATAATTATATTTAAGTATTAGAGACATTTATAAGCAAACAGAAATGGTTTTAAGAGGAACCCATATAACAGTGTTGTGTGGACTTGGTTGCTTGGTGCAGGTAGAGGATTTTTCTACTCATCCCCTGTGTCTGTAACCAAAGCAGGGTCATAGTCTGTGATAAAAAGTTTTTTTGATTCATTCAGTTTAGCCTGGTGACACTGGCATGCTGGGTCAAGTGCACTGTAGCTCACTGTAATTGCAGATATTAATGAAGCTTTGAAAGGGATTAGAAAATTACTCTAAATGTCCATGCTAGCTAGAAAGTCATTTTGCTCGCGTATAAACATGCCAGATCATCCAAAAAATAATTCAGCTACTTGGGTCAAAACGCACTGATAACAAACACTTGAGCTCTTTTACAGCTTATACCCATGTCAGGTTTCTCTCCCTGTGGTTCGTCACCTTGTTCTCCCCTTCTCATTTGATGGGGGAGCCTACCAAATATCAGAGCACCCCATCCGCACGCTGACATTGTCCCACTTTCTATTACAAAACTCACTTTGCAGAAGAACAGTACAGCTGGCAGCATTGCATGGCAAAACAACTACTCCCCACTGAAGCATTGAAAGTGAGACATTTGGTCCCAGTCTTGGAGACATGTCAGATTTTAATTTCCCCCAACCCTCTTGACTGGGTGGATTTTATCTGTCAGAGACCTGCAGGGGATTAGAGTGTGGGTGCCTTCTTCTCCCAGGCACCCCTCCACTTTGCTCCTGCCAATGTCTTTACTCTGATCCCTGCCCCCAGTGACCCCATGGGTCCTAACCTTGTGTCCACATCCCCTTTCAAGATACCCCATTTATGGATAAAAAAGGTAAAACCAATACAAAGAGACAATCCCAACAGCAAACATTGAGGGGCCTGGGCTAAACCGCAGCTCCCTGGGGACGCTCCAGAGAGTGAGAGCTTGCCTTTCACCTGTCAGTACATGTCTGTGGGCAGTCTGCCTCATTGCCAGGGCAGCAGCCCAGCCCATCCAAGGGGGAGCAATGGAAGGGCAGGTTGGACTTGGACATTTTCTGCCACTGGCTCTGTCAGCCACTGGCCACACACATAGGGAGAACAGAAACTTACACCAGCTGAAATCCTTTGTCAAGTCAAGTCAAGAGAACTTCTAGCCCAAAAATTTCATTTGCTAGCATGAAAGTGTGTCTTTTTCTAAAGGAAACAGGCAAGTCACTCAGCAAATGCTCTGCGGAAAGTCCCTGCGGCGCTGCAGTGCCACGTGTCAGCCCTCCATCGCCTCTTCCCAGCACCAGCCTTTCTCTGCATGAGGAGCTGAGAATGGAGCTGTTCTCCTTCTCCCTGCTGTTAGTCAAACTTTGAAGCATCCAACCGATACTAGTCTATCAGCCTTACAGTTATTTAAAGAGAGCCTGTCAGTTTATTATTAATAGTAGCAATTACATTATAGCTGTTAAAAAGACACGAGTGAGATTGGCAATGTACTGCAGCCAGGGTTAGAGATCTGTTCAGGCCTAGTCTGTACTAAAAGAGGCTTTCAAGTGTGATTATATGGGCAAACCCTTCTAGCTAAGACCTGAGATACATCTTCCCACAGTACATGGCATAGATAGGAGCTCGCTCTGCCAGCCACCCATCTATAAGCTGAACGGCCACAGAGCCAAACTTTAGCTAATACACCCTTCCTCTTAGCAATATCTATTGCCTCAGGCTTAGCGAGACACTCATCTATCCACGTCACTTCTGGTCATTTCGAAGCTTAAGGCAGAGCACACTGATATTCGCTTTCAGCACATCACACAGGCAACACCACTCCCTCATTTCTGTGGGAAAAGCACCACTTCCCCAAAGGAATGTAGACAGCCAGCAGAAAGCCACACTTTTTTTTTTTTGCCCATATCGCTGCATCTAAACTAGGGCTTGACATCAGCATAAAAGCATTATTAAAATAGCTCATCTAACCAACATTATTTTACCATCAGCAACTCCAAATGTAGGTCTGAGCCACTGGGAGAGAATCATCTTTCTAAAGAGGCACTGAAGAGTTTATGCGTTAAGCGTCTTCTCACAGAAGGGAAACTGAGGCAGAAAGCAGTTGAAAGACTCTCCCAAGGTCATGCGATACATTTATGCAAACCATGACCCTACCTGCATTTTCCATCATGGCACAGATGCCACGGAGGTAGCAATTTAATAAGCTATGAGCCCCATCTGTTCATTATTGTCTCAACTGGAGATTGCCATCCCCAAAGCTGAGCCACATTAATTGATTATCTGAATGCTCCTGGTTTGCCCCAACGCAAAGGCAGTCAATTTAATTTAATTCCTTGTTGGAGGAGATTTCAATTTGCTGGCTGACTTTATGCTGAAGCAGACAAGGAGCACTCACATAAGTTTCATAACCCACTCGTGCTACATCTGACAGAGCACATCTGTCCACCTCCCACCTCTCTGGCAATTTTTAAATCAAAACAAATAAAACAGGAAATGAGCAAGATGGAGGCTTTCTTTCTACCCGGAGCTTTGAGCTTAACAGAATTTCAGCTAGCAGAATTTCCCAAATCTAATAGCATTTCTTCAGTCTGAAGTTTTCCCTGTTCTGAAGTTTCTCTAGTTTGCTTTCCAGCACCATGTATTTTCGCTTTCTTCCCATATCTGGAAAAACAGCACCAATATCATATTCTTCACCATATCTGGGTAAAGAAAACAGGACACCGGTCACATTTTTGTTACAACTACCAGCACTAGGCAGCAGTGTTAGGGCCACAGAAGCTACAGGGGAGAGGGGGAAAGCTTTTAAAAACTCTCCCTAAGTGCTTCATGCACCGTTTTTAACATTTTAAGTCATCAAAACTTCACTAGTGATAGCTGATATGCTGAAATTTTTCCCTCTTACGATTTTCTTTCATTAGTGGCTGGATTTTGATTACATTATGCTTGACAAAGACCAGCTGTCTGCCTCCACAAGTAACTGCATTATCATCAGAGGCAGCCACAAGTGAAAGCACTATGTATGTAAAGGGGTCACAAAATTTACTTTTTTTGGTTTTGTTTTTGTCTTTATTTTTTTTTATAAACTGCACAAGAAACCAATTCACCTGCACCCTTCTAGAGTTAAAGTAATAGACCAGCAAGTTCTCCCTGTGAGCTTTGCTCCCAGTGGGAAACCTACATCCATTGAGCAATCTGCTTACCCTCCAAAAGCACCGTTTCTTCTGTCCTCAGAAACAAGATCCCTTTTTGCACATCAGCTGTTCACTAAAGCGAGAGTATTTTGTCAATTAAAAGCCAGCATTAATTTTTAGCTCTTTACCCTAGCAGTTACAGTCCTGCTTTGTTTGCATTGGGGATATTTTTCTTTTATGCTAGGGAAAAGTAAGAGAAAAGATACAAATTCCATCTCACAAACAAAAGGAATGAGCATAGACACAGTGTTTTTGCTCAACTGCAATGATATTACCAAGAAGTGCAACAGTAAATAACGTAAGCAGATGTTTGCAGGCAGCTGAACAAGGTGGTTTGAAGGTACCCAAATTACTGCAAACAGCCCATTTCTCTTTCTCTTCCACCTTCTACCCCATCACTTGACCGTAATGGCACTTTTGCTGTTCATCACTCTCTCTTCCCATCAATTTTCATTGCCCTCCACCGCTTCTTTATCACTTTTGTTGTCAAACCTACAACTACCTTTAGTTCAGATGTTTGCCATAAATTCTGGCAATAGATATCTAACCCATGAAGAATATAAATAAATTGGCTAGTTTTAAGAGGCACTAGGTGTTAATGTATTTTTTCATATCCACAGATACAGCTAATATCTTCACATCTCTATTGAAAAACTGGCATTGCACTAATGCCCTTACTCTGACTGTTTGTCTGTCCCCTCTGCGCTATTTTTAGAAGCCAGCATGTTCTGGTGCAGTAAATAAGGACCAAGCCACCATGTGACTTAAAACAGTCACCATCAAAGACAAATTTTCAGCCATTCCCTCTTCACACGCCCTGCAGGCTGTTTTACTACAAACAGCTGTTAAAAAAAGAAAAAGGTTTGATTTTAACTCTAAGTTTTGCTAAAAGGCACTGAATGCTCCTGGGTTTAATGCTCATGAGTGGAACTATTATCACTTTCAAAGATTAAAAAAGATAGAGTTTTAGCTTCCAGAAAAGGAAATACCAAAACTGTTGCCTCCTTTTTCTTGCAATTTTGTGGTGGTGGGTTTTATGTGTTTGTTTCTTTCTCTTTTTGTTTTTACATAGATGTAATGGCATTGACTTTAGCGGGACATGAGGTTTACTCCAGTGCAAGTAATCAATGTCTTTCTGCAGATATGTCTATTCCTTAAGCCAAAATGTGTAACCAGGAGCAGGCTCCGTCACAGAGCACCCTACGAGACACACACCTTTTCACCATAGTGCCACAGCAGAGCCCAACTGGTGGCTTGTTCCCAGCCATGCTTCATCTAGCTAGACTGAAAAAATAAAACCTAGATCCAAACCACATGTAAAACAATACTGGTGATGAACAAGTCTGGCCTTATGTGAGACTACACATCCATGTTTATCTGACATACTCAGGAAATTTCAGCTCTCTGGAGTTGAAATTCTAGACGTTTTGGGGCAAAACCCCTGTTTGGGCTAATGGCTCCACAGCCACAGTCCTGCCATTCTCATCAACAGCAAGACACAATGCTATTCCCAGTAGCCTGGACCACACAGTCATAAGCCGAAAGCACAGCCTCAACTGACAATAAGGAGACAGATCTCTAGCTGCTGACAAATCTGGAGAAACATAGCCTGAGTAGCGCCAAAACTCACAGAGGCCAAATAAAAAGTTTTTAAATAAGGGAAGAAAGGGAAGAACTCAGCTCATTTTGAGGGATGAGCTCAGCTCATTTTCTGGCACTGTGGTACTCCTAGGAAAGAATTCCAAAGACACACCAGCTGAAGAACAGCGTATCAGCAGGCACACATTCATGAAGGTCTCTTCTTTTGCTTCTCATTTACCCTGACCAAATGAAAGAGTAAGACAACTCCTTGCTCTCAGGGAGATCTCCCACCAGCCCCAACTTTCTCCCTAGCCTCCTACCAAGGCAAGAGCCATTGTAAGAGTAATGGACGTGTCCCTCAGCTTTCATAGTTCCTGTTCTCCAGCAAGAGCACCCAGCCTGTGCAGTCACTCCCACAGCTCCCTCCTTCGCCTTTGCAAAATGAGGGGCATTTGGGCTCATGGTGGGGGGAGAAACTTCTTCTTTCCATTCTTCCCCAGAGACATGTAGCAAGGTCTGGATGCTGTAGAGAGAGGCAGCCTCATGGCTGGGGCAAGTGGGCTCAGCATATCCAAGTGCTTCGTGTCTAAAACTTTGGAAGAATACAATCTCTGAAACAGCTGCTGAGGCTGTATTTAACTGACTCCTGCCGGGGACAAAGAGGGACAAGGAGAGGAGCCTGGAGGACCGAGCTCGCAGCTGAGTCTCTTTCTTTCAGAGAAGCACAGGGCCTGGCACCCCTCCACCCTGACAATGGCAGTAGTCACAGCAATTGCCATTGCCACCCTGAAGCCACCTCACAAGCAGCTTGTTGAGGCATCCTGGCACCTGACCATGCAACCAGCATATTTAAGTAGCACAGTCAGGTGTGTAAATTTGTGGATACTTTAGAGGGTAGCCTGGTCATGCTGAAAACCAATGGTTTGTTACACCAAGTCCACACCCACCTCACTTCCAGCACCTTCCCTCCAGGCAAATGCTCAGAAAGGTTATGTCTGAAGTGATCACCACCACCTCAGATTGTGATGACCTGCAAGTGTAAACCAAGGCTACTGCCGTTATCACAGTGATGCACATGGGTTTTGTCCCTCCCTACTTCCCCTCCTACCTGAAGCATTATTTAACTTCATTGCAGCTACTTAGGCACGCCTATGATATGAGGGGGCGGGAAGGGGAAGGCAAGGCATCAAGTCAGGAAAACAAAAAAAGAGAGTAGAAGAGGTAATGGAAATACTTAGGTGCTAACAGACTGTGATGCACAAATGGAAAACATATTCATTACTGGGAAACGGTGTTTAATATTTGCAATTTACATGCACACTTCAGAGTTTAAAATGGAAATGCAGCTCAGCCTCTGAGAGGTGCTGTCTCTCGCCATCCTTCCCTCTCGCTCCCCAATGGAGCTGCCAGAGATGACCAGCCTCCAGCACACTGTCACACTTGCCCTGAGAGCAGGGTGCTGCAGAGCCAACCCCCCCCATAATCCCCACTGGGTTACTTTGGTTCCCAGAGGACCCCAATCCCTGTAAAACTGACAGGGGAGAAGTCCTGTATGGGAAGTGACCGCAGGTGATCAGTGGCACGCAATGGCCGTTTCAGGAAGTAGGCTGTCCATATAGGACAACCAAGGTCACCTTCCAGTACACCCTTCATCTTGCTTAGGCAAACTTTGCCTGGCGTTGCATTTTAGGCACCCCATAGCTTTTATGTTCCCCGTGTCACACATGGATTAGCAGCCACCACATACATCTTGTACACATGCTTTGGCTTTTCTGCTCTGTTATCGGGCGCCTGCCGCTACCACTGCCTGATTTAAAGACTGCCTGGTGCCGGCTGCATCTGTAATGCAGTCACCAGTGATGAATTGTGATGTCATGAGCACTAGATCGTGGCATTGCTGAAGGAATCAAGATGATAAAGGGGGAAGAACGCCTGTATTTACACACAAATGTCTTCATAATCAGCAGGACCAGCAAAGGAAATGGAATTAGGCAGCAAAATAGAATTAGCATTATTTGCACTCTAACTGGAAGAAACATGATGCTTTTAAACACTGAGTGCATGTGGTGCTTCCTGGAAAAGGATATTGCGTGCTGATACACTGGAGACAGGCTGGGCAAAGCAAGAAAAGGAAGAGCTGAAAAGAGGCTTGGGCTCCAGAGGAGAAAATAAGGATATAGAGAGAATTGCTTTCTGCATGAAGGCTTTTACTTCGAGGAGAAGCAGGGAATATGGTAAGTATCTCAACAGACCGAGATGATTGAATTTTGTTTGTGTATTCCTGAGAGAGCTGAAACTCAAGGCTCAATAGACCAAGAGTTTCCACCCTCCCACACACACCTTCCTGTGCAGCCTCATGGAAATACCACCAGCATGGGAAGCTGTGCCCAAACTTCATTAGCTGCCACTTTCCCTTTCCCCTTCCACTTCTTACCTTCACCTTTTAGAGCAGGATGTCCATGAGACAGAGATGATGACTTCACGCTCTCAGGCATGTACCCAATTTCACCTGCTTCTGTCATACAGGCACCAAAAAGAGGCATTTCCACTGGCATTTTTTTAATTCCATACCCGACTCAGCTCTCTGCTTCCTCCCTCATGTCTCCCTTCAGCTCTCACAGCGCCACCGCCGCTTGCTGATCACAGGATCTTTGCTTTTTGAAGGCAGCGTGGGGAGGACAGCCTCCTTTGGGCACTCTGGGAATACAACATAATGACATGTTTTTTACTTTTGTGAATGCGAACCATTCAAAAGACACAGTGCTCTTGACAGCTTCTGGAGAAATGATGCCCCAGTGACAGGCTTCCTTAAAAAGCCTGGACTCGTCCTGATGCCCATCTATGGTCCTTAGCATTACTAGGACATCTTTACAGCCATTTCAGGGATGGCAGGCTCCAGGCTTTCTAGTCTGCAGAAGAAACACAACTTTACTTGAGCGCTATTGAGTTCAGGCTGTGGGGTTTGGTCAAAACAAAATAATAAACATACTATTTGATGGTGGAATAATTTCCAGGGGTGCAGAGGTGCTTTTGAACAGAAGCTTCATGATCCTGAGATTCAGGAGTATCATAGCACTAGCTAGAGACAGTAACTTTCAGAAGACCACCCAGCATTAGACTCTAAGCTAAATATCTTGACTTAGCTGTGCTAATGGTTATGTTTATGTATTTCTCTCTTCATAGTGTGCAGGATTTGAGGGTTCTGCCTTCTCTTTCCTATTCTGCTATGAATTCCCTGCGCCACCTGAGCAGGCCATTGTATTTGCATGTAGCTCATTTACTTTTATTTTGGAGGTGAAGATTTTACTTTTCTGCCTTACTGGTGCAGTAGCTATATGAAGCTGCTGGATGAAAAGTGGTGTAGTGCCATTGTCAGATTCACAAACTCTCTAGGAATCCTTATCTACAGCTTCCCAGCCTAGTTTTGCCTTCTGATATAAACAATTGATTTCTGGACTGTCCAATTTGAAACAGCCTTAAGGGAGCTGGTTTTCAGGAAAAGGGACATCTCATTTCTGCCTCTGCGGAAACTGAAGGTGTTGGACTAAATCGGTTGAATGCTTAACAGTGACGAAGGGTAGGACCATGCTCCCACAGCCACAGCTCCAGGATATTTGGAAAGCTTAAATCCTGACCTCATACGAGTCAGCCCCTTCAACCACGTCCCCAACCTCTGCTGTTTCCAGCCCTTGGAGCTTGCACGGAAAGGGACAACTGAGACAGATGACACTGAGCAAACAAGGAGCTGCTGTGCAGAACGACCAGCTTTCCCTCGGGCATCGGGCGAGCGCTCAGCTTCGGCGCACCGTGCTTTGCAGCAGGGCGGGAGGGCAGGGGGCTGGGGAACGTACCCCGATGTGAAAAAGAGCTGCCGATCGGCTGAGCGAGCCCGGCAGGAGCACGGTTTTTCCCTTCTTGCCGCCAGTCCCATTTCCCGCCCCCCCGTCTCCCCTTCCACGACCTCCAGGTCAAAGCCACGGCGAACAGCCGGCTTCGGAGACTGCCAAGCCATTCAGCAGAGGAAGCTCAGGCTCAATGTCCTCACTGTTTGCTCTGCTTCGCCTCCGCTTTAGCCCAAACAGCCTCGCAGGCACTGCCGTGCCCTCCCGCAGCCTCCGCCACAAAGGCTGGGCAGGGAGCTGCACGGCTTGCCCAGAAGTAGTGACTTTCCTGGCATTTAAATGGGGAGAAGGAGGAGGAGGAGGGGAATTTAAAAGAGCAGGAATAGGGGGAGAGGCGAGCAGGGAGAAGCGGCAGAGAGCAAGAAACGGCGGGCTGCGTACGCCGGGGCTGCACTGTCACCCAGCGGCGGCGGGGCGAGCGGCGGGGCGAACTGCCGGTGCACCCCCGGCGAGCGGTCGGGGCACTGCCGACTCCTCTGGCCCGAGAACTGAGCTGGAGAAAGTCATGGGAGCCCTTTCTGAAAAACTAAGGGGGGAGGAAGGGGAAAGAAAAAAAGAAAAAAAACAAAAAACAACCACCGAAAAGAACCCCCACAAACAACCCAAAATCCAAACCTCAACCTTATTCTTGTGCAAATCACAAAACATGAAATTTCTGGAGAAAGTACGCATGCATTTCACTCTATATTGCATCAGACTTCCACGGTGTGATAATTTCACTGGAGCTGAAGAGGAAATTAAGCCCTGCTGGTGAAAACTCAGCACCTGTGGATGTACCTGCTTAAAAATAAATAAATAAATAAATAAATAAATAAATAAATAAAAGAAATGTTTTCAGATTCACGTACCTGTTTTTCAAGAGACTGAGAATAAATCTGTCTTTTTGCAAGATAAGAAACATTTCACATTTCATTTTAAAGAGACAAAGTTAAATAGTTCTGCACAACAAGGGCAATGTTTCAATCAGAGTCCCAGTAACAGAAGCCCTATGTTGAATAGTCTTATGTAGCAATGACAATATAATCAATTGATGGATGAGTTAAAATCTTTTAGGACTCACTCACAACCCACTCTATATAGTAGCGTAAGCATGTCCATTTTCCAGATAAGCTGCATCCATCAGTAATACCAAGGGAAGAGATAGGGAAAGGCTTCTGAAATCACGAAAGATACTTTAAATATATCAAGCTTTTCTTTGCTTTTGTACTATGCCTCATCTTTCCCACCCAATCCAGTACAGCCGTTTGCCTTACAGAAGTGCTTTGTGATATGGAGAAATTATGTAGGAGGAAACAAGAGTATGGGAATTAGATTATACCCATAGGCCAGATCCATCTGAAACTGACTGTCGTATAAAGCCAAAAGAGGTCATACAACTTCTTCACTTTCCTGTTATGATTTTTTCAACTTCTCTTAAAATTGTCCTTTGTCCCACTTGAAACCCACCCAGGACTGGAAATGAGAGGGCTATTCTAACACAGAGACTATGTATTCTGGCTAAAACCAGAAGTCATTCATTCTAGCAGTACCCTGATACATTTGGTAGGCTTGTAAACTGGGAATTAGACAATACAAGTTCTGAACCTCAGTTTTTCCACACCAAATTAAACATCTGAGTTTTATCCACCACTTCCCAGTGCTGCGGTTGGCTACATAATTGCCTCTTCCTAATGAGCTGAAGCTCTGCACATCGTGTCATTTGTATGGTTTTGTGCTATGGATACAAGGATTAGCAAGGATTTAGGATTTGTATCTCATTTGAAAGATGAATAATTTACCAGTACATGTCTTCCACCAGTGGGAAACTTAAGCAGTGTCATGCACTACAGTGCCTTGTGGACTCCAATCACCAGAGAAAGGGCTGGAGAACAAGTGGGTTTTACCCCAAAATCACTATATCTAGATCTGATGAACTAGACTGATGTGAATCCCAGAGTTTTGTAGGCTACACTGGGAGGAGCCACCACCAGTGCATGCTGAGGAAAGGACCCCTGAGAGATTAAAGACATCCCTGGAGGCAGCAGGAAACCTATGTCCAATGGGAGCAACGCTTCCCATAATCCCTCCCCTCAGGCGTTGGGGCAGGAGCAAGGAAAACTCCTTTTTGTGCTTCTGTCATCTTCATCCAGCTTAAAAGTTAGCTGCAGCACCCTCAAAAACTCCATAGCTGAGACAGTAATACAAGAGAGTTGATTTCTCAAGCAGGCTGAAATTTCAGCCACCGCCATTCTCCCACACATTTGAACTCCCTTTTCCCCAGTTATTTTTTTGTTCCTTTCTCAAGCACCGTGACAAGTCAGCTCTTTGTTTTTACTACTTCAATTACTCCCTCACAGCACTTGAACTGCTGAGCCCTCCCACAAAATCAGCATAATGAATAATGCTCATCACCCTCTGCTTCGGTGTATCTGTTTCTCCCCCTCCTGGGCTTGCAACATGACTGGAGAGGCACAAGCACTGACAGCTGAACAAAACCCACGCTGTCAGGGAGGACAGGGGCAGCAGCTTACCCTGGCAGCCTTCTCAAACACTGCAGCCTGCTTTTCCATCTTCTGGGGTCTTTCTCCCAGCAACTGGCCATGGAGAACCCAGCTCCATGAGAAGTTAGGCTGCAAAGGAGTCCTGGGGTACAGGGATGCCCAACAGGACAAAAACTGCATGCTCCTCTTGTTAGTCGTCCCCAGAAGTGTTACTCTTCATTACATCATACCTTAGTAGCCATTTCCAGATATGGTGACCAAGGCACAGAAGGATCAGACGCTTCCAACCTGCACTGCCTTTAGCAACATGAGCAGCAGAAACCAACAGCCAGGTAGCTGTTATTTAGCTCTTCTGTTTGTCTAGGCATGAACTGGACTGTTTCTTAATAAAAATCAAGAAACACACAGAGATATGTGTAATATTGTATATAATATAGCATATATTGCTGTTACTTATTCTTACAAAAGCCTATTTCTCTAACAGAAGTCCCTGTCATTGCTGACTTTCCTTTGGTCAGCCTGACTCCAACACCAGGAATCACATTTACCTGCAGCCTGGGAAGCATCAGTCACTTTGCCATCAATACCCTCACAACAGAACTGTACAATGGTTGAAATTGTTGCTCGATTAATCGCTGGCTAGTTCCTGCCAAATTGCCTGCAATAGTTCTTCCTTTGGCATGGAAGGAAAGAATAAGGCCCTTTAAAGTGCTCTGAGGTCACATTAGCCTCGTACACACTCCATTACCCGTGACCTTGTCTCTCTGGCAGAAGTTGGAAGCACATATCAGATATTTACCTTGGGTGGATGTCCTCCTCTACCGGCACCTAGAGGCAGCAGGTTTGAGACTAAAGGGGGTCCAGTTGGAAGATGTAGGGCAGCCAGAGGGAGCATAGGGTTAAAGATGCTAAAAATGCTGTCCCCAAGCTGCAGGCAGGGTTTGCCTAGGGGGACCAAAGCAGCCAAACAGGGAAAAGCACCCAATGCTTGAAGAATAAGAGGAAGCTTATTTTTCAATAAGAGGAAGCTGGGGTGGGAGAGGGAATAGGGTGCCAGGTGCAGAGGTGGTAACCTCCTTACCTTAGACAGTGACTCGGCCTCTTCACCTGGAGAGCGGAGCCAAGGGGAAAAAAGATGTTTTACTTTACATGCTGCCATGAACACAGGGAGGTTGTTCTCTTTGCCAAGAGCATGAAAGAGAAATGCAAATCCACGTATGCTGGAAACCCAAAAGTGCATCTTCATATTCTCCAAGCACAAAACTGTGTGAACTGGGGTTACGCTGCAGCTTACCCAGGAATGTGCACTGGAAGTAAAACCTCTGAGGCTAAGCACGATGCTCTTTAAGAACGCAAAGAATACAAGGAGTCCCTGTTAAAAACAGTCACAAAAGTACTGGCTGTCATCATGGGTTACCGAAGATTTTTGGGTAGGAAGCGGCTGTATTATACCTGCCTGTAGCTTTTCACCATTAACTTGCCTCATTGGAAAAGGAAGAACTTGACACAGCCAAACATTCCGTGAAGCCATGCACTTTGAAAAATTTTCATTAAAAATGTTTGAAAACAATGACATTTTTATGGAACATTTCAGTCTTCAGTTTGGAATGCCTTTCAGCTTTTAAATAAAATTTCCCTTTTAAAAATGAGTAAAAGGAACACTGAAAAGAAATCTTGATATTTTTACAATCCAATGTGACAAATGCCATTTTTCACATTGCCAATTTGCTGAAAAATATTTCTAACAGACTTTTTCCAAAATATTGACATTTAATAAAAACAGATTTTCATAGGTACTTCTCTTTTTTTTTCTACCCACCTCAGTGAGGACTACATATTTTGTGATTTTTAATGCAGTTTGCCACAGATTTTAGTCATCCAGATACTCATGATTTTTAATTAAGTGCTTTACCGCTCCTGACTGTAAAAAATGTCAGAAATATAAATGAAATGTCAACTAATACACTGCATTATACTTATATTCCAGAAAAGAATATAAAAACTAAGCTCTGGATGTGAGTTCTGAATTCCATCTTCCTCTAAGTGAGTTCTTGGTAGTTTTGAGAATCTACAAAGGATATGGTCTCATTTCTTCTAAGAGTTACTCCATTTTTCAGCATTTAGCAGGAATATCTGAAGACTCTGGTTGTCATGCCCTTCCAGAAAACTACTTTTACGCCTTTTTAGATGTAAAATTTTCTCTATTGTTTCCATTTTAGATAATCAAACTTTCCTCTTACTGTACTGCCTACAACATTTTCCAGAGGTGGTATCTATGGGAAAAAAAAACCACTGAAAAACTAGGGTGGAGGTGGCATAGAAAAAATTCAATTCAGTATAAAAACATAAAATGCAAAGAGGTTCTAATTTGGGCAAATACTGTAAGTAACTGAATAAAGCTCTCTATTTTGGTTAATATAAGTGCTGCTTTATTTAGTGTGTTATTTTAGTGCTATTTCTAATGTAGCCCACTGACATGAACATAGGGATCACCATACTCATCCATCTAAATATAGTATCTTGTAGCTGACAGTGACAGGTACCAGGTACCTATTATTAAACTGCAAGAAGATGGCAAATGATGAAACAGTGAGTCCTTCTGGAAATGTGAGCAGGCTCCTGATGCTGTGGGGTTTGAATGAAGCCAGATTGCTGTGGGGTGGTAAGTGTAGTCCTCCTGACTCCCCAGGATCTTAACCTTCAAAACGGAAAGAAGGAGCCAAGTCAGTGAGGCATAGGATGCATGATGCTGTCTGCCTCCACCTCCTGACAGACTATGGCAATAGCTCTAAGAGCAGCAAGAAATAGACTTTACTATCCTGAAACAGCAGCTCTCATGGCTATATACAACAACTTAGAAAGTCAGCACAGTGTTCAGTTATTTCCCCGCTCCTTCAGAAATTTAAAGAGGTAAGACAGAAGGTGAGAAACACATAAAGACAAAACATTACCAGGATCTGCACAATCTGCTGGGAGCAAAGCATCGCTATATGGCCCCATTCACAGTAGCATTATCTGTCTTTCCCTCCCAGCTCACCCACTGACTTGAAGCAATTTCAGTTTTAATGAATGCTTATATTCAAATATCATCACAGAACTATCCAAGACTCTGCATACAAATATTTGGTTTATGCCTTTTGTGCAAGGTGGCATCCTTTTCAGCCTGACTGGAAAGAAGCCCAGCCAGAACCTCCACGGGTATCAGCACAGACTGCATTACCCTATTTTAAACATTTGTACAACACACGCTAGCATCACCAGTAGTTCTAGTGTCTCAGTTAAGCAGAGCTCTGCTGGAGATGGAGCTTACAAATAGCCAGTACTTTCCTTGCCGGGTGTGGACTGAGGCTTCCAGCAAGTCCCATATACCAACTGGAAATTAGGATATGTATGCTTTCAGTTTGAATGCCCCTGTGTGCTTTTCTCCTGCAAGAGAAAAAGTAGCCCTTGGTTTGGGGTTTTGGTGGGGTTTTTTTGCATTTGTTACTTGATTCCTCTTCCCTAGACAGCCTTCATAATCCCCCCTAAAACACAAAATAGTCTCAAATCAAGAAGCACAGAAGTTTTTCTGTGCCTTTGACTATTTCCCCATCCTGTTTAAAGCCAGGACAGGCCGCAGAACATTGGCTCATCACAGAGCAGAGGTGTATAATTCATGCTGCTCGAAGACAAGGAGAAAGAGCACAGGAATTACATTGATGGATTCACTCCCTAATTGTTCATTAAGATAATGAGAACAAGCTATCAGAAGGATTTCTGAAAGAAGCATATTTGAAAGAAGGACCCCAGAGAGGGAGCAGGGAGGCTTGGAAAGTGAGGTATTTGGAGATTAGGGAAAGAAGTGACACATCAGCCAGTGCTCAGAGAGCTGCAGTCGCAGGGAGGGAGATGAGCTGAGAACAATGGGGAAGGAAGCCTCCAAGGGGGCCTTTTCTCAACCTTTTTTTTTTTTTAATGAAGAGAGCCTGAGGAGACCTGTTCCCTGGGTCAGGCACCACACAGCGCGGCTATGAGCACTCCTCTTGCCCCGACAACAAGACCCCCATTAGTGCATGGGCAGGAGGAGGAGGGAGTGAGAGGGACACCACAGGGTGGGAACACTGATGCCTTGTGGGTGGTGAAAGAGGTGGGAGGGCAGCTGGTGGGGAGTAAAAGTCTGCGCTGGGTAGGTGCCTCTGTCCTCCTCACCACAGCCTCCTCTTGCTGACCCCAGCCCTCACTCAATTAAAACTGCGCTGCTTGACAGGACATTGGCAGAGATAAATCAAGGCAGCAGTTTCTGACACCAAGTGGAGCTTGCTGGCTGCTGCAGCTCATCAGAGGAGGTGCCCACAGTGCCCAGAGAGTGTGGTAGCTTGCCCCAGTCCCAGCAGGCACTTGCAACAACCCTCCAGCAGCCCCCTGTACCTGCAACTCACCACGTCATCCCACGCATGCTCCCTTGACTTTCCCAAACATCATGTGTTTCAGCCACAAGTATCTCTAAGCAGCAGGCTGTCCTCTCTGCTCTTGTTTCCCGGTGCCTCCAGAGGGACCGGGCAGGGGGCCTTCCCTATCTCTGGTTCTCTGCACAGGCAAACAGATATTTAATGAAACACTGCACAGGGTGGCAGCGCTCAGCTCACATCTTGTCACCTCTCAGGCTCCCTGCAGGCAGAGAGAGCTCTGCTCTTGCAAATTCTGTTGGCAAGCATGCCAGTGCCTGTACCAGTTCCTCCTGACTCTCCAAGCAAGACCCCAGGTGTGAGAGTTCATATTGCAGGCTGCTACAAGAAGGAGGAGGAGGAAGAGGAAAAGGGCAGCTCCCTCATCCTCCTGAGTATAGCAGCTACCCAGGGAGCAGGATGTCCCTGGGTCAAGCCTCCTCTGCAGGGTGCATGTGGAGCCTGGTGAAGATACTTCATTATTTGGATGCACCTGCCCTGCAGCCTGGCCCCTGGAAACCAGACAGAACAGTTGCATACCAGTAGTGACCTGTTGCAGCAGCATGGCTGTTTGTCCCCAAGCTTTCATGCAGACACAAACAAGGAACCAACACCTGGTGTGTTCCCACACAATCAGCTCTACCAAGTTTTAGTGCATCTCTCTGGCTGGGTTTGAGCTAGAAACCTTCTCCAGGGTCTTTTGCAGAGTCCAGGCTCAAGCTTCGTGACTGAGAAGTGGAGCTGGTCATTACACTCATCTCCTCATTTAGGTGGACTGTATAAGGCAATGAAGGTTTTGATGCTCTGGCTACAATTCAACAATGTTGCTCTTGAAACTATTCAGATCTGCAGTTAATCCTAAGACATGACAGCACCCTCAAATTCTTATAGAAATGAAATATTAAAGGAGGCTCTAGGATATTCATCTGAAGTTTCCATTAAAGGAAACTGGAAGAAAAAGAGCTGTAGGTGGGAGGATGAAGGGACCTGGAGAAACTAAAATGAGACAAAAAAAAAGCAAAAAAAAAGCAAGCATGTCAAGAGGATAGTATGAATGCTGCTGAGAACAGAAAGAGCAAGTAAAAGGAGCGATGAGAGAAAGGAGCAGAAAAGCACTAAGCCAAGGAAAGCTCAAGAGCAAGTCAACGTAACACACCTAAAAGAAAAGGACACCAAACAAACAAAAAAAAAATCACCAAAAAAACCCCATATTGTAACAAACATGGCAAAAGAAAGGGACAAGAAAATGAGCAATAAGCACAATTTAAATGCGGGGGAAGAGAAATTGTAGGAAGGGGAAGCAAGGCACATGTGAACCAAAATGCAAGAGGCAGTAGGAAAAGGTAATGCAAAAGGAGGTCAAGTTTCTGCTAAGGCTCTAGGGGCAGCAGGACCTTAAATGAAAGGGAGGAGCCTACTTTGCTGCAAAGTGGTATATAGGCAGTAGAGAGCTCTTCTTTGGGATTTGCTACTTCACTTGAGAAAACAAGTGAGCCAATTAAGTCCTGGTGGGAGGTGGAGATACTCTCCCCATACACTTGGACAGCACGGCCTTGGCTTGCAGGTGTAACACCAGGTACCACCAGAGAGGAACACTCACTCTTTATCTTCTTGTCCCAGTCACATAGGGGTCTGCCAGTTTTTGTGAACTAGCAGCCAATAAAGCAAAGGATAAAATCCTTTTGTCCCTCACCAGAAACTCCTGGTTTTCAATCTTGAGGTCTACCAGCTCAGTTCTTACTGATAATCTACATTTCCCCAATAAAGCCAGATTCTTACCAGCACCTACATGAGGGCCATTTCAGATGTAAACTTACTTTATGATGAGGGTCATTATGTTTGCATTATGGCAAGCCTGGAACACTCCTGTGGTCTTTTTTCCACATCTCTGAGGGAAAAAAACAGCAAATTCTTCAAGCATTTTCTGACAAAACCATTGGCTATAAAGAAATTATAGTTTTTTCAAGGATCTCCACACCAAAATTCACCTACAGTTTATTCCAATCTAGCTGTCCTTGCCTACTTTCACCAGCTGGAAGAAACACCTGAGATTGGCATGGGATGTTTCTTTACTAAAACCCACCAAGTGAGGAAGACATAATCTGCTTTTATTCTGGTTGTTTGGATATTCTTAAAGACCAAATGAAGACATGACACCATCCATATCCAACATCCTTGCCATACCAAGGAGGAGTCATCTCCAATTCCTCTTCTGTCTGTAAAGCTGCCTCTCACATAAAGACCAGTTGAAAATTTCAGCAGCAATCGAAAAGCACCCTTTCTTTCCCAGCCTAGTCAGAGAGAATAGCCCTGCCTGACCAAAAAATCCTTTCAGAAATAACTAATCGAAAAGCACCCTTTCTTTCCCAGCCTAGTCAGAGAGAATAGCCCTGCCTGACCAAAAAATCCTTTCAGAAATAACTATGTTCCACACCACAAAAGAAAGGATTGAAGAAAAGGAATGATCACCTGAGACACAGGGAAGCTGAATATGCCCAAAAGTAAAATGGCCATTTGAAGGACCCCAGGAAACAATTAAAAGGAAAGAAAAGCATACATCCGATGGGAAACACATGAGAGCGGAGGTTGTCAGATGCAAAGAATATCCACATCTATAGCCATGATTAATTGTGCAAGTAATGGGTTATTTGCCCATCTAGAATGCAGAAGACATGAAGTGTTGTGTAGAGATGCCATTAATCTCCCTTGATGGGTACATTATTTCCACTGAAATCTACCTGACATTTCAAGTTGCTTTCAATATATTTTATTGTATATTTTTTCACATTTTCGTTCTCTACTGCCAAAGATTCTGAATCACCAAAATTAATCAGCAGCCTGGAACAGAGCCAGATACAACAAATAAAGAACCAGGCGCTTTTGATCTTCTCCCAGTCCTAGATGGATGTATAACTCACATTTATTGGTATGGGAAGATCTGGAGTTGCATAGAGAAAGAAAAAGAAAAAAAGAAAAGGAAAAAAATAACAACACCCATGTGCATTGTTGCAAGAAACCAATAGGCATTGTCAATGAACAAATGGCTACTACTTCTGCTTTGAAGCATTTGTTTTACTCGTTGTTTGAAGATCAGCAGAGAGAGAGGAGCGTCCAGGACACGCTAATCTCATGCTAGGTAAATGACTGCATCAGATGCAATCATGTTATACTCATAACTGAGGAAGGTCTCTGAAGATGACTGAAAATATCTGGCCTCCATACATAAAACCTACCCTGAAGGCCCAACTGCAAATTCAAAGCTACTTCTTTAACAGAGGAAGAATAAGAAATATATTTACTTAATTACCCCTGAAGGACAGCCTGATGTGATGGAGAAAAGCTTCCACATAATAAAAATAAATGAGAATTCCTCCCCCTACTGTCTGACGTGGTGAGCTGTTACTTGGCACACTGGAAAACAACTGTGCAGAGGATTCCCTGTTAAATGATGCTGCCTGTGCTAACTCCTCACCAACTTGCTGATAACCACAGCAACAGGAAGTTATCACTGATGGGCAAGAGAGAAGACCTGAAGCAGAAGCACAGCAGTTCCCACAAACCATGAGACAGCTGGACAAGAAGCTTCAGTAGAAGGAGAATCAACATTTTTTGAAAAACGGTATGCTTTCCTCCTCCTTCCCATGTTTCTTTCTCCCAAAAAGTGAACGGTTCTTGAGAAGTTTGTGGTGGCAGCAGCCGAGACTGGAGTTTGAGCTGGGCCCTTCTCTCCATGCAGGCACCAGTGGGGCTCCTTGTCTGCATACCTCTGTGTCGAACCAAAATTAAAAATTCTGTTAAGAGAGGAAAACTCCTGCCATACAATATCCCCAAGCTCAGAGAAATGCTGCAACAACAAACACTGTGACAGGAATTTCATGCTGAGCCCTGGCACCAAGAGGACACTATCACTTTTCCCTGCTGTTTTGAAGTGATGCAAGGATGCCAGCATTGAGGGAACTTAAAGGGCCCATTACTGCAAAGTACTTCGACAAATAAATAAAACATGAAAGTAGTTTCCTTTGCAGGGAGAGCCATGGAGAAGAAGGATAACGGGAGGGCTAGGAGCAGGAACACCATTATCATTATGGATTTTGAACATTTAAAAACCTGCCTCTGAAGACAGCTCAGTAATTAGCAGCAGCCTGCATTTACAAGGGTATTTTTGCACAGCTCCATTGCACTACTTATTTGATGGACTTCCTTCTTTGCCAGTCAGGAAATCGGGAATGGGCTGTCTTGCTGACATCTCAATGCCCTGGCTGCTATTTAAGAGCCATCTCCATTCACACGCACACATCTCTTTGTGTATATACTTACACAGCAAGTGTATTTACAAACACTGCAAATATTTGGCATCTTAGAAAAGCTCTGATAGAGCCCTCTGTTTTCTTAATGTATTTAGAATAAATATACTACCTAGGAAGCAGAACTGAATAAAAGTGTTTGCTCTAAAAATAATTGAAACCGTGACAAAATAAAGTTACTCTGAGAGATTCACTTGCTTCACATATAATCCTAGAGTATTATATGCACTACCTGTTGCAGAGTTGGACAAATTAAAAGATTATGAGATCTTGCTATCTATGCTGTATTTACCAGTATGGGCCCATAAGTAATATACTTCTGAGAGCAATTGCTCCCAAAACCAAAATTGAAAAACAGGAATCCTATCATGTGTTAGCTGCAAGCAGCAGTGTGCTGGTGCACACCACGTTCCTCATCTTAAAACTTTTCCCACTGTCTTATGAGAAAGAACAGACAATGTGCTGCTGCTTTTTGTTTCAGAAAGGAAGCCAGGAAGAGTCAATACAATTATTTTTGGCTTCTACACACAGGGTATGCTACCAGATAAGAACATAGTTGTTTGTGTTCTTTAGAAAAATCTTTTAAAAACTGTTCTGAAGAATTTCTCTCAGAATGCACGATCTTTATCGGTAACTAATACACGCTGAATGCCTAAAATACAGGAAGAAGCCTTGGGTTTACCTTTCTCCTCACTAAGAATAACATTTCCAGCATTATGAGTGAAGATACAAGCCAAAACATCGAATGCTCAGGTAGCAGCATCCATTAAGACGATTAATCATCTCCACTCAGTCTTAATCGGGGCTGAGTTGAGACCTTTCTGTTGACTTGAAAGGACCTTAGATCAGCCCTTCTACTGACTCCACTCAGGAAAGCACTTAAGCACCTGCACTTAACTTCAAGCCTGAGGCTAAATTCCACCAAAGCAGAGGCAGACATGTGCTCCAAGCTGATCTGATCAGGAAATCAGCAGAAGAAACAGTAAGAAAAAGCATCCATGGAATTAGGGAGACAAAAAAGTGTGATTTCCTTTGTGATAGCTCCTTTGAAAATCTTTCCAGTGTTCCAGTGCTGCTTCTCCTTCCCTTTTGCTGTTCCATTGAGCAAGACAGGTGTTTCCATCCTTCCTTTCTGTCTTCTTGCCAAGCTGTGGCTCTCCACTACAAGCTGCAGGAGGAGTTATTTTTTCTTTTCCTAAGTAAAAAATACACTGTGCATTATAATATTGTTAAACCTGCATTTTAGCAAATTAGTCAATAGAGCCTCTGTGAAGGCAGACTTCTGCAGTGGACCAGCCCTGGAGAAAGAAAACACACGTGCACTTCCACAGCTGTTGAATTGTCCAGCACGTCTCCTGGATCAAATGTATTCTCTACCCCTCACCCGCCTCTAGTGCTTGGTCCCATAATTAAGCAGGGAGACCAGTTCTTTACACAAGTGAACACTGACCTCTTGAAGCAGACGTGTGCAGTATTTCTCTCAGTGCTGCATCTACAACAAGTAGATGCCTGCTATCCTAGCAACAGTGAGCTTGCTAGTGCTGACCCACCATGCAGCTTCCACAGCTCCAAGCAGCTGAGAAGCTCTTCCCAAAGGTGGATGACAGCTACGCCAGCATACACTAGCCAAGGAAGGATATCTATCTGGAAGGATAGGCACTCTGCTTGACAACATCCGAGCCTTTTGCTGTTGCGCACATGGGATGAACTATAGGGTGAGAGAAGCCAGAGAAACAGCTGAGCAGTCAGGGTTAGGCTTTTCCTCCATCATTCACTTTCAATATATATGTTTCTATATCTAGCTATGCTTTTAACACACTTTTAGGACAGATAGGTTGCAGAGGGAGTGTTAGATCAAATGTTCACACATACAGTGATTCCACAGAGGATTCGGTTCCATTTCTCAGAGGGAGGTGGCCTTTGCTGAAGTACAGTTTTCAAGCAATTAATTTTGGCAAAAAGCCTTCTCTCAAACACTGCATTCAAACAGAACCGCAAGTTTTCCTTAGAATGAAAATCCTCCCTTTGAAATAGACTGCGGTAGCCTATGAAGCTTAGGTTTTAGTAACCCGCTTCAGTAACTGGAAAACTGTTAGATCCATCGTTTTCAGCCTTCATGCAAGGCTCCAGTTGCCTGAGAATGAGCTCCAGCAACAACTTTCCCATTGTACCAACTACTGTGAACTAAAAATGCTGTCAGCTTGACTTTGCGTTTTGTATCGATTCTTCAGGGCTCCGAGCAGTCTGATCTGTCTTTGAAGCTGGTCCTGCTTGAAGCCAGAGGTTGGACCAGGCCAACCTAAATTATTCTGCAATTGTAAGATGCAGGTGGAGAAGAATCTGTTGGCCACAAGAGAACTGAGTCAAGCTTGCTCACTCAGCAGCCAATGAAAGAAAAGGGGACCAGCTTAACTTCTGATTGCTTGAAAATTAAAGGGCATGGAAAGAGACAGCAGAGAATCTACAGCTTTCAAAATCACGATTTTTTCACGTGAAATCCATCACAATGCCAGAATATTTTATGCTCTCAGTTTTGCTGTGTAGGAAGTAGTAGTGTGTTTTTGCTGCATATCACAAGCCTCTCTCCTGAAAGTCAATAAGAAATGCACACATCTGCATCTCCCTTTCAAGCTCATTGGGATGACTCGCACTACAAGCACATGCTTAAAAACTTCTCTGAGTAAAACTCCAAGCACCCTCCCATCCTATCTATAGCTATAAGCCATTCTCCCACAGGCATTCATTCTTTGCTACGTCATATAGAAAGGTTCAAAAGCATGTAAAAAGGTTACCATTTTCTATTAAACTCTGTAGTGCTTTTCTATAAGGCTAGTAAATTCAGTTTATTGAGCAAGATGACTGCTTGAGCATTTTTGATGTGCTATAATGCATAAGAGATATTGTATTATCCAGTACATTTCAATCTTTAGAAAGATTTTAAAGACTGAAATGTTTGCAATTTAATTTTAGGAATGTATTAGACCATATCCTATAGAGAAATGTATTCATATTCAGCCAGCATTATTATAATTTCTGTTATCGCAAAGAAATCTCTACTGGCATTAAAAATGTACATGAAGATGGACTGCATTCACCACAATTATTATTACTGTTAAGCATTTAAAAAGCTTGAGCCCATTACAATTTGATGACAGTTAGCAAGAAGACATTTGGTGATTCAAAGCCCAAACATTAGATAAAAAAAATAAAAAAAAAAAACAGTATGATATTACTTGCAGAAAAACACGAGATTCAGAGCTCTAAAATAGGATTTTAAATAATTTAAAATGTTGTATTTCTTTAATGAATTAGCAATGCGTGCCTAAGTAGACTTTTCAGTATGCAGTGGAGGATTGCTGCAGGAAGGTCGAGTTACACTGAGAGTTTGCGTATGACAAGGTTGTTCACTTAGTGTTGAAACCAACATTTAAGGGCTCTGATGTAATGTTTGAATGGCTACCAACATACAATTGGTCTGCAAAGAAAAGGCTGATAGTTTAGGAGAGGAAACTATTCGGCAGCCAAAGGTTGAAATCGATAATGATGGAGTACGCTTTTGTGCAGGGAGGGTGAATTAGGCTGCATGCCATAAGATTAACAGTGTTTGGACCAACTGCCATAAACTCAGATTTGCAACAGTGGATCTGACCCCACATTCAGAAAGCTATGCTAATATGCAAGAACGGATATAGCAGCCCTGTCATGTTAATGATACTACAGACCGGTCTTCCATTGCATGTAGGCTACCCACAGTTAAGGAAAGGACGATTATATTTTCAAAACAGGAAATTTCAAACATTTCTGGTTACATTCTGATAGATTTTGTTTGCAATGACGTGCTAAGAGGCAGAATTAAAGAAATGTATATTAAAACTAACAGCAATGAGAAGAACAGCAATATTTATGCAGTATGTCAGCACTCAGAACAGCATCCTTCAGCACTGAGAAAAGTCCCTGACAGATAAGGTTTGACACACCAAAATGATTTTATCGAAACTTGGAAAGCTATGCCACAGGCTCAAAACACCCAGGCTCCTAGCAATGCTGAGCAGCAGTAGGTATCCAATCACAGCAAGACAAAAGAAGAAAAGGCAATGGAGCAGTTTGGTTCTAGCTTCAGAAGCAAGTCTTTTTGTTATCACATACACCCACAGCTGGCATAGCTGCCACCAGCTGTGGAAGACTTGAGTTTGCAACCACAGCACAAGTAGCATTTCGGGAGCGGTTTATCTGAGGGCTTAAAGAGGTACACAGAGTAGCACTATGCCTCTAGACATGAACTAATCTCTTGAGTATAAGTGTAGGATCCATGTGAACTGACCAGCCAAGAATTCTTCTGAAAAATAAGGCAGACAACATCTCTTATATATGGAAGTCCGTTTTGTAAGGAGTTCCTCATAATTTTGAACAGTGTGACTGCATCAGGGCTGGGCAGATGCCATCAGTACATCCCTTGCCCCACATGCTTTTCCTTCCCCCATGCTTCACAGTTTCTGCAGTACAGCTTCCTTCCACTGTGGAATAAATGCCTGTTCACTAAGGGTGACTAAGGTCTAGGGCTGCCCAGCACTACATGCCCACTGTAATCATGGAAAAACAGAGTCCTCCTTAGGGTGATTTGGAGAAACAACACAATACAATTAAGCGGTCCCCCCCAGAAGAGTTAAAATACCTCACTGGCATAGAATAAACCCTCCTCCTAAAATTATTCTTTATCAAGTTCCAGTGTGTATTTTAAATCACACCTACCCAAACACAGGGTGGAACAGTACCTTGGGGTACGTGAAGCATTTTAACTTCAGCTGTAGATGGGCAGTCTTTATTCCCTCCACTTCCCCTCTCCAGTGCTAAGAAACTCCTGTTGGGGAATTAGGGTCACTCCAGATGCACATGGATGAAAATTACATGGAACATTAGAATGAGTTCAGCTAAAGGAAAGTCTTCATAAAAACTCCCCTGAGGGCTCAGGTAACTCCCATCATATTTAATAGGAGTTTCTTGCACACCAGTGTTACAGATAAATTGTCCAGAGTAGTGGAAATGTTGCTATTTCCCTTGGTCTTATTTTCTGTGTATTTTGATTTTTTTATTTTTTTTTTGTATGCATGGAGATCATAGACAACATGAATAATGTCAGGGCAGAGGTGATTCATTTCTATGACACTTTTTCAGCAATGGCATGTGAGATATGAGCAATACTGTGTCAGTTGCTTTGGCTTACATTTGCATCCAATCATCAATGAGTAAAATGAAATCTCAAAGCTGCCAAAATTCAATTTCTGAGGCTCTCAGGAGT
>VZTM01009955.1:201031-235847 GCA_013400555.1 Jacana jacana | reverse complement strand
GACCAAAGCTCTAGACTTGAAGCTCTTCAGTCCAGGGACAGCATTTGCCAGTAAACGTTCAGCAAAATACAATACAGACTGTGGCTTTTGAAAGACTACTCACACTAAAATGATGATGCAATTCAAGAAGAGTAAACAGATCTATTATCAGTTCTGGCTTTCTTCTACAAGAAGTTTTTTCAAATCCATCTCGGTTCTTTTTGGACCCTGTTAACAAAAATGCCTAATGCATTGATGAGCTGTGAAAAANTTGGTAGAACAATATGGAAAGAGAAAGTTTCATTTCTGGTGAAGATTAAACATTGCTAATTTTTTAAAAATTCCTGTTTCTTTTTCTGAAATCCAGTGATGCATTGAATAAAAAGTGAAACATTTGTTGTAGCAACAAAACACCAGTAAGGTTTTATGATGGCTACGTTTGGCCAATTGTGTTAGAATAACATGAGCTGACAAAGCAAGCAATCACTGAGTGAAAAATGCCAGAAAAGTCTTCTAGGTCATAAGTCTTAAGGGTGATTAGCATTTCCTTATCACATTCATATATGAACTGTTCCAAAAACATAATATTAACAACATCTGTGAGGAAAGAAGGTGTCGGATGTAGTCCAGTGTTCAGGATTTTTCATAACTGTACGTCTAACTAATAGTTCATTCTCTACCTATGGAAATCCCAATACCAGCCAGAAACAATAACCTTCTCTGCCTCTTCCTGGTGAACAGAGAAAGCTGTCATATTAGTTGTAGAGTTACAACACTCATGTTGCAGAGGAGCCCTCAACGAAAACTAATTCGAGATTCTCCCTAGCTCTCATTTAGTCATGATCAATAGCCTCTCGTTTTACACTTTGAATGTTAAGATACCTGTAACCACCCCTTTTGGAGGCTGTAATAACAAGCAAGGGAAATGACTGCATTTCAGAAACTCGGACTGGGCTTTTAAGCATCCACACTCCAATAAGCAGTGCTGTTGAGACTTACCTTCTGTCTGTAATTCATGCTATAAATCCCAGTCTCAGCTGTGCAATTGAGGAATTTTATCATGTGGACAAACAGATTGCTTTTTTAGAAAAGTCCTTTTAAGACATATAAAGTCAGAACCAAACAGAGAGTTTGCAGAAGTGGAAATAATTTTTGTTTTTCATAAAATCCAAGCTGTAAACCTTCGGAGACTTTTCTCTTCCCCAGGATTTAGTATTTCTATGTCAGAAGCAATGCATTTTAAAAGACATCAAACTAAACCCCGGCTGGTGCTCATTTGAATTTTATAAAAAAGTTTATATGAATTTTTCTCAGGTCTTAATATGAAGTAAATTGCTTCCTGCTTTTATTCCTGTGCATTTTGTCTATAGAATATCTTCTCATAGGAGGTGAAAGATTCTAGAGATAGCGGAAAGACAAGGTTTTTATGCTGGAAAATGCATTGTTCTAGTAGAGAAAAGGTAATTCTAAAATCAATTGCTGCACTTTTGGTCTCACATTTCCTCTGTAAAATAACAAAGCATTTTGAAATATGTTATGGTTATGTATTAAACAGTGAGTATACTTAAACTGTTAAATAACTTACCCCGTGACTAATTCCCAGATCACACTTCCTGATTATTTACACTTCATATAATTTTACTCATAATGGGCCAAGCTATCTGCCTCTGAGATGAAGCCCAGATGGCTTCATGGGTAATTCAATCCAGGAGTGCTCCATATTGAAAACTTATTCTGCACTGGGAGGGGGAGTGTCACAATAAGAAAGGCCCAAAAGCAAACAGCATAATAAGGTAACTGCTTTAATGAGAGAGGATAAGAAGAGGAATTGCTATGGTTTAACCCCAACTGGCAAGTGCCATGATGCAGCTGCTTATTTACTCCCTCCATGATGGGATGAGAGAGAGAACTGGAAGAGAAGAGTGAGAAAAACTCATGGGTTGAGATAAAGACAGTTTAATAAGAAAAGCAAAAGCCACGCACATAAGTAAATCAAGGGATTCATTCACCACTTTCCATGGGCAAGCAGGTGTTCAGCCATCCACAGGAAAGCAGCGCTCCATCACATGTAATGGTTACTTAGGAAGCAAATGCCATTCTGATTGTGGCCCCCTCACTTCCTTCTTTATATACTGAACATGACATGATATGGTTGGGGTCAACTGTCCTGGCTGTGTCCCCTTCCAACTTCTTGTACAACCCCAGCCTACTTACTGGCAGAGCAGTGTGAGCAACAGAAAAAGGTCTTGATTGCTCAGCAACACACCAAGAAAACAATGCGCTACCAACATTGTCATCCCAGATCCAAAACTTAGCCCCACACCAGCAGCTGGCAAAAAAGTTATCTCCATCCCAACTGCAACCACGACAGGAATACACACAGCAAGTAAACCTTATGTACCTTCAGACACTGGGCACTCTGAATCCATGTAGTGCTGGATGGAGCCCAGATGGTTTTTCCCACAGCACACTGCACAGAGCAGATCCTGTCCATGGAGAGAAGCACTCCCTTTTGCTCATTCCAGCTAACGAGCACAGATAAGTTACAGACTACATTCATAACATACGGGCTTCTCAAGCTCNTGCCTTCTCAAGCTCTAAGTACAAGGCCCAGTGGAGCAGACAGGTTCTTCTCAAGATTGCTAATTCCTTGAATACAGTGTCTTCTGCAAAGCTTCTGATACACACATCCAGTTCAGGCTGGGTTCCCTCAAGCCTCCACAGTCTTCCAGCACCCTTTCAGCAGCCATTGCTCTCTTGCATCTTCTAATACCATGGTTCAGACCTCAAAATACTGACTTGACATAATGCTACAAAAGCACCTGCTACTCCAGGTAGCCCTGCTACTCTCAAGCAGACATAAGGGCAGCATGGACTCTTTTTTTCATCGTTACTTTATTTGAGCTCATAAAATATACTCAGTAACAGCTGTGTAATCACCTCCATGCCTTCAGACATTCAGTGACTGTTGCAAACCTCTAGCCCACAAAACAGAAGTAGCTCCTGCTTACAAGGAGTGGGAAAACTTTTCCAAATATGCTTGAAATAGCCAGAACTTAAAGCATATAATAAAAAAAGAAATAATCCCCCCTTGAATTTATATATTGACTTTGACGTATATCCTAGAGCAAAAGCTTTAGGCAGTTTTTTATCCCGCAGCATAGTTTACTCAAATTAATCACCGAAGACATGATCAAATTCCTTCTCTTTGATATTTTAATAAAAAAGTAATTAAAAAACTGCTAAAATCTAACAGTTAACAATGTCAAACACAGCCAGAGAGACCCCTGGTTTCTGGACAGCTAAGACAGATGCCTTAATTCTAGAAAGGAGTGGGATTTCAGACACACACCTATTTTCAGTGTCTTTCCCTTCTGTGCCTCCTAAATTATTTTTTTTTAATCGTTTTCCTCCAACACCTAGCTCCTCTCATTTAGCTGATAGACTGCCAAACTGGGTTTTGAATGCAGTATCAGTGGTCACAAATGTAATTTGCAACACCTAATCTGTAGACCCAGAAGTCTTCTTCTGGAGCTAGTTTTAAACCAAGCCAAAGTCAGTNAAAAACTCATGGGTTGAGATAAAGACAGTTTAATAAGAAAAGCAAAAGCCACGCACATAAGTAAATCAAGGGATTCATTCACCACTTTCCATGGGCAAGCAGGTGTTCAGCCATCCACAGGAAAGCAGCGCTCCATCACATGTAATGGTTACTTAGGAAGCAAATGCCATTCTGATTGTGGCCCCCTCACTTCCTTCTTTATATACTGAACATGACATGATATGGTTGGGGTCAACTGTCCTGGCTGTGTCCCCTTCCAACTTCTTGTACAACCCCAGCCTACTTACTGGCAGAGCAGTGTGAGCAACAGAAAAAGGTCTTGATTGCTCAGCAACACACCAAGAAAACAATGCGCTACCAACATTGTCATCCCAGATCCAAAACTTAGCCCCACACCAGCAGCTGGCAAAAAAGTTATCTCCATCCCAACTGCAACCACGACAGGAATACACACAGCAAGTAAACCTTATGTACCTTCAGACACTGGGCACTCTGAATCCATGTAGTGCTGGATGGAGCCCAGATGGTTTTTCCCACAGCACACTGCACAGAGCAGATCCTGTCCATGGAGAGAAGCACTCCCTTTTGCTCATTCCAGCTAACGAGCACAGATAAGTTACAGACTACATTCATAACATACGGGCTTCTCAAGCTCTAAGTACAAGGCCCAGTGGAGCAGACATGGTCTGCTCAAGATTGCTAATTCCTTGAATACAGTGTCTTCTGCAAAGCTTCTGATACACACATCCAGTTCAGGCTGGGTTCCCTCAAGCCTCCACAGTCTTCCAGCACCCTTTCAGCAGCCATTGCTCTCTTGCATCTTCTAATACCATGGTTCAGACCTCAAAATACTGACTTGACATAATGCTACAAAAGCACCTGCTACTCCAGGTAGCCCTGCTACTCTCAAGCAGACATAAGGGCAGCATGGACTCTTTTTTTCATCGTTACTTTATTTGAGCTCATAAAATATACTCAGTAACAGCTGTGTAATCACCTCCATGCCTTCAGACATTCAGTGACTGTTGCAAACCTCTAGCCCACAAAACAGAAGTAGCTCCTGCTTACAAGGAGTGGGAAAACTTTTCCAAATATGCTTGAAATAGCCAGAACTTAAAGCATATAATAAAAAAAGAAATAATCCCCCCTTGAATTTATATATTGACTTTGACGTATATCCTAGAGCAAAAGCTTTAGGCAGTTTTTTATCCCGCAGCATAGTTTACTCAAATTAATCACCGAAGACATGATCAAATTCCTTCTCTTTGATATTTTAATAAAAAAGTAATTAAAAAACTGCTAAAATCTAACAGTTAACAATGTCAAACACAGCCAGAGAGACCCCTGGTTTCTGGACAGCTAAGACAGATGCCTTAATTCTAGAAAGGAGTGGGATTTCAGACACACACCTATTTTCAGTGTCTTTCCCTTCTGTGCCTCCTAAATTATTTTTTTTTAATCGTTTTCCTCCAACACCTAGCTCCTCTCATTTAGCTGATAGACTGCCAAACTGGGTTTTGAATGCAGTGTCAGTGGTCACAAATGTAATTTGCAACACCTAATCTGTAGACCCAGAAGTCTTCTTCTGGAGCTAGTTTTAAACCAAGCCAAAGTCAGTTACATCTCTGACTTCTGATTCCAGTCCATGGAATCATCTCTTTCTTCTCCAGATAGCATTGTGGATACCTGCATGACATTTTACTTTCAAGTCCTCCCTTAAATTAAAAAAAAATATTGACAGTGTTTGTCAAAGGAGCAAGCTGACACACATTCTTTCCTGACCACACATTCTTTCCTGACCCTACAAGGAATGTATATAACTTTATGCCTAAATGATCTCTGGTTTTAGCAAGAAATGTCTCTTACAAGTTAATGTTTTTGTCATGCTTTTCTTTCCTGATGTAATCCTTCAAGACATCTGAAAGTTGGAGGTCTTTTTTGCATTGTAAACACTAAATAATGAGGTCTATTTTTTACTCAAAATATATATGCCTATCAAGCCTAGTAAAATATCTGACTCATGTATGCTTTTCTGTTGCAGAGGTACCTATTAGTCAGATGAAAAATTGCTAAGAGTTCTCCCTTATTTAAAGATCTCATACCAAGTGAAGAATATGTTGGAATAATTAAAATGACACCAACTTTTGAGAAGGTCATTTAAAGCTGAATATCCTTAAAGGAAGTACAAAGTGGAATCCATTTTATAAAGTGGCTTTCACAAGAAGAACAAAATAGTTCACTGCCCTCAATTAGACCAGCCAAAAGGCTGAAGAGAAAAGAGAAATATCTTTCCAAGTTGCTATGGATGCAGGAAGGGCTGGCTAAATTAGCAGACGTGCTCCTTTGGTGAGGGGCCGGAAGGCATCACAGTGCTTTGAGATCCTTTTGTTCAAATTCCACCTCAAATTAGAAGAAGAAATGAGATAATTTCCCTGCTACATCATCCTTGCCAGACATAGCTTCTTTTTTTCTGAACTGCATATTTTTTTCTTTATAAATGGATATAAGATTGCACCAAATGGCAGGTATTTTCAAGAGTACTGGGAAGAAAACCTTAGAAGAGGTTTTTCAACTTTCAGTCTCTATTATCAAGCCATGTGCTGTTTGTACTGTCACCCACCTTATTGTTGAGGAAAAGAACAAAATATAAACCAAAAAACCTATGCGTTAGACAAGTAGCACTTCTTTCCTCCTTGATTACAGCTGAGGGAAAGTTATTTTTATTCAAACAGTCCATTTTCACAATCTTTCATTCTTCATCTCCAACCACCTACTGCTACCTGTGGTTCAAATAAAGATCTGACAGCACATTACTGCAACTCCACAACACAACAGAGACAACGGTGAAAACTTCCACAGTGTATTAGGTATCAGTTGCATCCAACCATCACAACAGTTAAGGCAGGGTAGAATAAAATCCTAAGGAATTCAAAATAGCTGAAAACTTACCGGATAAGTCATGCTCTCTAATGTAAAGTAGGACTCCCAGTTGTGTTTTAGCATTAGTTAAAATGGTAAATGTTTCACCCCTTAGAGGTAACACTTTGGTTTTAACCCATTTGGGCAAAATTGAATTTTTTGTGTATTGTCCTAAGACTGCCATCTTCTCTGACATTGTCCTGTACACGTGACAACTTCTAAGAATTCTTCTTTTTCCTAACCAGATACTTCCAAAATGCTCTGAGCTGAATGTCTATTTCTTCTGCAACAGCCACCAGAGACCATCCAGTGGAAATTAAGAATTTAATTTCTGAAATTATTGTATAAAACTGACATGTTACATAAACATCCCTGTGTGTTCTGAAACTATTTGCTTAGATCTTGATTCTGTAGGTGACGACTGTTCACCTATTATCTACCTTAATCTGCTTATATAATGAATTTTTACCCACAAAAATACTTTGCCAAGTTTTGCTATCCATATACTTTCCACCAGCTGTGGAGGCTGCAGTGTCACAACCCCTGGGTGGCGCCTGGGTGAGGGCACAGCCTGCAGCACTGTTGGTTCCTCTGTGTATCACAAGAGGTAAGGGCAGGGGCAGGTCAAGGATGCTTGTCCTCTAGGATGATCAACCACCCTGGAGCTAGCACATAATTCAGTTTCAGTGACCAAACCTTATAAAAGAATCCATGCTGGTGATGAGCTTATCGATACCGATAACCATAATGAACTGGGGTTTTCGAAGTCAGAGTCACTAAATCAGAGTTATATGCCAGTTGCTAAGCAGTTAGTTCTGCTGAGGAGCAAGCAATCAGCCATTTCTAATGGATATCTTTATGACTCATCTGAAAAACTGTATTCAAACAACTGTTAAACAATCCAGCCTGAATTTTACCTGTGACACACTTCATTCTGAGAGCAGAGTTTTGAAGAGCAGGCTTAAAAGTTCTTTTGTATATTGACCTGAATATTTTATTGATATCTTTGTGGCTTAATTTTTTATTCAAAACAGAATTTCATTCCATGAAACTTAACCAAAAAAAAAAAAGAAAAAGAAAGGATTCCAGTCTTCTAATCAGTCTGAAAGTAGAAAGATCATACCTCCTTAACTGATCTGAAAGCAGAAAGGCATTGCTAGGCAAGATGCTTCTTGAAAAAAAAAATAATTGAGCTCACTTCATTTGTAAATATTAATAAATGAAATCAGAATTTGTGATAAAATAAAGTATCTGGATAAGTAGGACTCCTTTCTACTTTCAGAAATTTGTGTTTGTGAACCTATTCCAGTCCTGATTGAACATTTTTCCTTTATGAGCAAGTTTACAGAACTAGAATTTTTCAGTCCATTTCAGAGACTAAACTTGCACAATGCATCTTCATTCCTAGTTATTCATGGTATTAAAACCTGATTTTAAAAAATTGATTAAATAAACAGACCACTTATACACAGGACAGCAAGGGTTCTACTAAAGAGTTTATGCTTACGCAATCACTGTGTCAAATGTAAGGTACAGAGTGAATGTCATCTCTTTCCAAATGAGTCAAGGCAGTTTCCAAGTGGCTCAGTAGAGCACAGACCTGTGACAGTGACTGCTCAAAAATTCATCCAGGCTTCCTCTTCTTAGTAGCCAGGCTCTGCTAATGAGTTTTGAATAGCAAACCACAATATTAGTATTCCATTATTTAAAAGGCAAACATCTAGGCCCAGTAAAGCAAAAGCATGAAGTAGGATCATAGAATCGTAGAATGGTTAGAGTTGGAATGGACCTTAAAGATCATCAAGTTCCAACCCCCCTGCCAGGGCAGGGACACCTCCCACTAGACCAGGTTGCTCAAAGTCCCATCCAGTCTGGGCTTGAACACCTCCAGGGATGGGACAGCCACAGCTTTCCTGAGCAACATGTTCCAGAGCCTCACCACTTTCACAGGAAAGAATTTCTTTCTGGTATCTAATCTAAATGTCCCCTCTTCCAATTTAAAGCCATTGCCCCTTGCCCTGTCACTACGCTTCCTGACAATGAATCCCTCCCCAGCTCTCCTGTAGGCTCCCTTCAGATACTGGAAGGCTGACAAGTACATATTTTATGTGTTCAGCCACTGAGTCATAACTTTTTTGAAATTTTCAAATCATAAGCAAAAATTAATTCTTAAGTCACCTAATTTTATGCCACAGTGTTCCACACATTTGTTTGGATGGAAAGGGGCTCCACTTCAGGAAATCTCTAAAGACTTCCATCCAAGTAGAAGCTGACCTTGAAATCCAAGGCTTTTCTGAAAGGGAGCTGTATTCAGTGCAGAAAATATTCCCCATGTGAGAAGGTACCGCAGAGATAGCCTCAGCCACAGGACTCTCAAAACTTCCCCAGGTATGGTGGGGATGCTCCAGTCCCACCACTTGCACATCCCAGGGGGGAGTCTGCCCAAATATGCACCAAATCCATGAACAGATAAATGAAGAATTAATTGAAGGGCAAACATGCTGCTTTTAGTTACAGGGGGGGAAAGGAAAGAGCAGGAATAGAGTTCTGATTTATAGTGGAGGCTGAACCATTTTAACAGACTCACACACTAAGAGCACTAAAGCATGATTTTCTTTTCAACCTTGTGGTTGATTTCATCACATATACACTGAACTTTGATATACGCCCACAGCTAAGCCTTTCTAGGGGGACACCCGCTTGATTCAAGAGGTGAAAACACCAGTTAAATGAGTGCAGTCAGAACACACAGCATCCAAAAATGTAAAGACATAAAAAGATGGAATTTAGCTTTTTAAAACCCGTGTTTTCCAGCACCATCCTCAAATACTGAGGATCCTTAGAAAAATACAGCAGTCTTGGACTGCTAACTGCAGGCACGTCTTTATCTCCCTCCTTCCTACTTGCCCCTTTCTCTCTGCTCTCATCCGCTTAATGGCGTACACGTGAGCTTGCAAGATCTCTCTGACTCTCAGCCACGTAGGCATGCATTAGTGCTAAATACTAAGAAAAGGATTCTGTGGCACTGTGTGCTTCATTTTATGACTGCATAAACTTGTCTTTACAGGACATACTCTTTATTTAAGTTCGGCATGATTGTGTTCTAAGAATTTATTCATCCTAAGAAAAAAATCCCCATTTCTGGGATATATTCCTGCTTTTGAGGTAAAATAACTTTCATTCTCAAGGGAATTAAACACTGTGGCTTGCCAAGCTGGCATCTGGGGTGGGGACTGAGAGGTTGATTTCAGTTTGCCAACAGAAATATTAACAAGGAGCTGGGCAACGAAAAAAATCCCCAGACAACTACATCAGCTGAGTGATCATTTCCTCTTGAACTTGCTCATGGTGACAATTTCAGCAGCTGAGTCTCACTGACTCCAAAGTTAATGAAAGTCTCCTGTAACTGCTCTCATGCAAAATTCAGTTTTAGTGATATTTGCAGCTGGCAGGGCTGTTAGTCATAGCAGAGATGGTGCTAAGGAACCCATGTGAAAGAGCTCGGCTATTCGCTGCTAAAATCTTGCAATTTGTGTCATCCTGCTCACCTTTCCATCTGGTTGCCTCTTTTTCCCATCTGGTTGCCTCTTTTTCCCATCCTTCTGTTTAGTTCTATAGCTTCTGAGGTTTAAATCTCCCATAAATACATGTTCATACTGCACATGGTATCAGGGAAATCACTCTTTTTTTCATGTTATTATACTGTTAATAGTGTACATTAGTGTAAAATATAAAAATTTGACCTCACCCAAAGCTGCTCCAATTCAGTTTGTGGGGAAAGGGAGAGTATATAAACAAATTACTGATTTCACATGAGTACATCTCTGTGTACAGACACGGGAAAAATAGGGTGAATTAACCAAATATATTTCCCCTTAAATTATTGATTAAGGTTTAACAGAATTCTCATAAGGTTTGTGTAAGTTGCTGTTCCAAAAATGCTGTGATTTCCCTTTTCCAAGTCAACACAATCAAGTAATAATCAACACAACATCAAATAAATAAATTAAATAAGCACCAACAGAGCAAAGCAGCTAGAGCTGAGTTCTTCAAGAAAAGGTTGATGTACAGTAGGCTAAATGGTTTTTAGATCAAGTTAAATTTGCATCTCAGTGATTTACAAACAGGATGCAACCCCTTCAGTTTCACACTCAGATCTTGTACACAGTGAGGTATGGAAGAAAACACCCGTATAGTAGTATTTTAGAGCTCCCACATTAATTAGAAATTCTAAAGGTAAGGGTTGAATAAGCAGTTCCTTTTCTTTTTTTTTCTTTTTTTTGGATCAGTCCATGTTTTTCATAACAATAGTTACCGATCTTTTCCTTGTGCTCTTTTCTGCTTATCATTTTTTTCACTTCTTTTGAAGTGAATTTATTTTGAATCAAAATTCAGTAGTGACTCTTTCAGCCATCCTTGCAAGCTACTTACTGTGTTTCTCTCCATTACCTTCTTATAAAAACGCACTTGACAATGTGCTTGCTGCCTTATGAAAGAGAGGAGTTTGAGCTCTTCACAGTGTCAGCATGAAACACACCATGCATAAAAAGGAAAGGAAAAAAGGAAAAATCCATGACATACCACCTTTAATGCCACGTTCTCTACGTAGTTATCACTTTCTAGCATGTTCTAGAACACTTTCTCTACAATCTTAAAGATGTGGTTTATGTTTTAAAATAATTCTGTGTTCAGGGTGTGAGACTGGAACAGAAGTGGCCAGACTTGTGTTCTTGGCTTTATCATCGGCTTTCTTTTTGCTTTTCTGTTCCTTAGTAGAGACTGATACAATCTCTGCCTAATCAAGAGAGGCTAAGCAGCTTCATATATCTTTATTCCTAGGACTTTCTGTGATGTATTTGGCAGTGGTAAATGGAGAGCTCTTGATCCCTTCATCAACTTCCCTTAACCATGCTTTTCTCCAGTAAATCCACACCTGAGAAATGAAGAGATCCACCCAGCTCTGGGTAGGCTGCTGCAGCCACATTGAGGTCTGAGGCCAGGAACAGGCTCAGGACTTGCCGTGAATACAGCTATTGCTGTGACAGTAGCCAAGTCCATAAGCTGTGTGTCTCACCAGGATCAAGCAGCTGACGTAAAGCACCATCCTGACACACCTCTGCATTGGACCCTCTCCACTCTGTAGAACTGGTTTGACAGTGAGTGAGGCTAAAAAAGCATCACTCTGTTGTAGGGGAGAACTTGTAGAGTAGGGCTGATGGTTGGACTTGATGATATCAAGGGTCTCTTCCAACCTAAATGATTCTATGATTCTATGATTCTAAGTGGAATGCAAATTTGCACCAGATCATAGCAAACAGAATGCATGTATTGTTTGCTAATAGAAGAAGAATGGAATTCTGGTGTCAAACTAGATCCTTCCTAATATAAATTGTATATTAAAAAAAAAAAAGTCAGTGTTAAAAGAAATGAAACACACCATTTTATTTTTAATCCCTAATATATTCTCATGTGCTGCTGCAAAAAGTCTCAAAGTTTCCAACTTGTTCCAATGTGTTAACATTTAACAGGTATTTTCTAGACAAACTTACAGAATTAGAAGGCAGCAAGTGTACTCAAAAATAAATGCTCAAACCTTTCTCCATCCTCCAAAGAGAATTAAGAACTTTCACAAGGCTTTTTAGCGTACATAAGACTAGCACAAGTATAGATATGACTAAGCCAAGAAAAGCAGATTTAAGTGAGGCTCTTGGGGGCAGAACTGAAATGGACACTGGGACTATCCGTATCTCATTATCTGTCTCAGAGATGATCCTAGATGCTAACAAGGAACAGGGGATTCAAACCTGAATGCTCATGGTGAACGTTTCCATGCAGTAGGAGGAAAACATTAGAAACAAAGAGTCTGTGTTTCCTAACTCTTCTCTCACATGCATTCTATTTTGTTAGTCTCCTGTACGTCGTCTCCATTCATAACTATTCCTTTATCTTTCTGTAGGTAAGTGCTTCGGTTTGTTGATTTGTTTGGGTTTGGTTTGGGTTTCTTATTTTAATAGACCTGAGCAGGTAATACCTACAGTTATTCTTTAGCTCATTGTTAAATAAATAAATTGCTAAGTCAGTGTTGCTCCTTTTCATTTGGCTCTAATTATACCTTGAAACTAAAAGGAGAGGTGATGATGGGGAGGGGAGGAGTGGGATGGAAGGAAAGTGAAGGAAAAGCTCTGTATATTAACTACAATTAACTACAATAAAACCCCCAAATGGTAGTTTATCAACAGATGGACTGATGTAATTGCAGGTCCCAGGGGCTGCAATTCAAATTAGATTTAACATTATAGGGGATGACAAGGAATTAATCTTAGCACATGTCTTGCTGTGTTTGCTGTTACATACGCCTCTTTTCATCTGGCTGGCTTTTAAATATATGAAGTTGCAAGAACATTTGCAGTATAGCTGGGTGACAGCACCCTCCGAAAAAGATATTTAAAAGTGAGATATAAAGGAGATAACTGAAGTTTCATCTTCAACACAGAGAGGCCATTCCTGGAGCCCAGACAGAGATAAAAAGTAGTCTGTGGGTGAAGTGGGAGCAAGGTGTCCTTAGAGAGTACCCAACGCATGGCAAAAAGCTGGAAAGGCTTCTAGGTGACCCCTAGAAGAGAGGCACAAGCCTGAGCATAACAGTTCAGTGATGAAACAGAAGGTAATATCTGGGGGCATGTGCAGGGGAGGAGAGATTAGAGATATACCAGTTGCTCAGAAGGAAGGAAAAAAGCAGCGCAGTGGGAAGAGGGCACTAAGCTCCCAAGCCTTGCTGGTGCAAAGGTTCAGTAGAGATGTGTTTCCTGGACCATTGTATCTTTGTGGGCTTAGGAATCTCCTATATTTTATCATTTTAAATTGAGAGGGTTAACACTAACAGATTGGGTGTGCAGGTGGGGAAAGGGAGGGCTGAGGTGAAGAGGCCAGACACATGGAGTGTGTAGAAAGCTGATGAAAAGCCTTGCAGGAACAGATGAAGTCATCAAAACACTGAGGACAGAGAAAGGAAAATTAGGTCAAGAGCAACAACCTGAGGTCTGGAACAGGTCGTACCACAACTGTGAGATGCAAATGTATCGCATTAATGGACTGAGACACGGTTTTTGTATAAAATAGTTTATTAAATACCCTGCAATTACCATGCACATTGAGAAACTGCTAATATGTTAAAATCAGAAAATACCATAAAAAAACGAATTCAAAAGTTTTCTAAAGGTTTTCTAACATCATCAAATCATTCCAAATAAACATAATTTTGACATTTCAGCCCAGCTGGTGTCTTTATCTTTGAGGAGGGTTTTTTGTGAGCCTTGTTGGGGGGATTTTTTTGTGACATCTGTCAATGGTTTTACAATATTTTTCAGAATGGACTACTATATGGAGGTACCTTAATCTAGAATTCCCAGACCAAGATATGTTCGTAATTGTAGAAAGTGTTGAGTGAGTGGTAACCTCTGCAATACAGCCTTCCTAAGGTGTATCAAGCAAGGATCTAAAAAAGTTGTCCCATTTCTGAAACCCTTGTCCAAGGAGGAGTTTCATCTGTTTCAATGCAGGTTTTTGAGGAGGGTCTGTAAATGAAAAACAGAAATCCAAACATCAGTGTTTGCAAAACCAAGGGATTGTTTTCTTGCCTACAAGATGGCCATAAATAAATGGTAATTCACCAATGACTACATTAATTTCCACTCCTCTTTCCCTTGTTCTAAGCCTTGGATTTCTCTTCAATGCCTTGGGCTCACTTCCTTTCTTTTCACACTTCATTTTACATGACCTTGCTATAGAGGAACAAGTCCTAACTCTTAAACAGTTCAAGTGCTTTTATCTGGTTATAGCTTGAAGCACTGAGAAGGAGATGAGATTTGACAAAGAAATCTTATTTTGAAAGATTTGTAAATACCTCATGGAGCAGTTTACACACCACCTTACAATGTTACATGCGCTCTGTTGAATGCCCTGAGGATTTTGAAAGAGCTGAAGTGAATGTAGACATAAAAAAAACCCCTAAACAATAGACCTTAAAGTTTCTTTAGTCCAAATAACACTTCACTGGAATGCTCTGCCCAGGGAGGTGGTTGAGTCACCATCCCTGGAGATATTTAAGAAACGTGTAGATGTGGCACTTCAGGGCATGCTCTAGTGCCTGAGATTTTTGGGTATGGTGGTTGTTGTTGTGGTGGGGTTTTTTGGGGTGTGGGTGTGTGGGTTATTTTGTTTGTTTTGTTTGCTTTTTTATGGTTGGACTCAATGAACTCAAAGGTCCCTTCCAACCATGAAGATTCTGTGATTCTGTACATACTTACTTGTTATACACAAAGCAATGTTTTTTTCTAAAAGAATGTAGTGTAGGAGTCATATGTGATCTTTCCATATTGAATAAATACCTCCACCTCAGCAAATGTGACTTTTTTTTCTTTTCAAACCTTCCTCTCTTGAAAAACCTCCCATATGCTGCTTTTAAGGAAAAGAAAAATTACCATTCAAAGCAAGCTACTTCACTGTTGTTTTTCATCCCTGAAACATTTTTCCTTTTGAACAGAACATAGCACTTCAGCTCTCAAAAACCTAGTTGGGGCATTTCATCTGTCTGAAACAGCACTAGCGCCGTGCTGTGTGATGCATTTCTGCTCCTATTAAATTTCCACTGAGTCAAGACTGTCATCTGTTCCATACAAGTGCAGAAGCCCAACTACAGCTATTAGTGCCATCCTCAGTAAGACCCCGAGTAATCCTGTAGAATGTTCTGCAGATTGGTTCTCCCTTGCTTTTAAGGGACTTCTGCATTAAGAACAGATTTGTCCTAAACTTTGTATCATGCTATAATATTTTGAAGCAAATCTTATAGGAGTACCTCTAACTGAGGTCTCTGCAATGCAGCCCATACATCTGTGGTATTTCATGATTATTTCCGTTACTTAGAGATGATGCAGGAATCTGTGGCTAATGGTATGAAATCCCTGATTACCACTGCAGAGAGTTTGGCACACTGTGGTAGAGCACATCCCATTTGTACTTTTCTTGGAAACAAGCCTACAAACCTTTCCAGACACTTTCTTCATTATTTTACATTTCCACCTCACTTTTCAATTCCCATAATAAAAAACTTTCCTGATACAGCTATAGGAATAAAAATACATTCAAATATTGAAGATGATATATCCAATTTTCATGTTTTTTTACTCCAAAGTAGATTACACATAATAGTATTTATTGTGAAATATTGCAGAGGTGGCAACCAAGACACCTTAGGAGTTAGCAGCCATTCGCATTGACTCAAACCAACAGATTTCCTGGTTGTCTGCCTTTTGTTAGCTTTCTACTGATTTCCATGAGAAATGGAGCCAAATCTGGGGCCAGTCTATTCCTTCTGATTTATGTAACAGACATACTGTTTATTCAGCAAAGGAAGATTTGACGAAAAGAAGCACTAATTGAGAATTATTAAGTTTTGTGCGGGGGCTGAGTTCTGAACATGTTTATAAGGCTGCCTGGAGCTGTGCTGGTTTGAGGAATGGAGAGTCACAGGTTGTCACTCAAGCCTTGAATGGGTGAGGAGGATTCAAGCAATATAAGCTGTGCCAAGACATTGTTTAACATTTGTTCCTTCCTCAACAGGAACCTGACCTTCAGTCAGCTGAACTCTGTGAGGGCATCCCATGCTGTTATAACAAAACAAATGCTACAGTTCCCCAGTGCTGCTGCTACAAAAGTGACTTGGATGAGAGATTACCTGATTTCCCTAATTCATGAAATAAAAGACATGAATTTGCACAGACATATCCATAAGGGGAGTGGGGAAAAGAAGAGAAGTCCAGTCCTCCATGGCTAGCACACCTGTGGGCTTTTTTATCAGTGGAAAGGACCTTCAGCTCTTCATCTCCCCATGAAGAACAATATTTTATTCTGTGATTGCTGCTAAAAGAGCAGGATCCTTGAGAAAGTAAAGATCTTCCCCTTCATGGCAGTCCTTCCTTGTGAGGAACTGAAAGTGTGCAGCCAGAGAAGAATGAAGGGCACAAAAGCTGCAAGAGCAGAAAGAGGCAAGCTGGAGTCAACAAAGCAGAAATGAAGCCAGAAAAGCACAATAAATATGGAGAGAAAGACACAATAAAATGGAGGGAAAGAAAGGCAATGAAATATGACATTATATTGAAAGAACAAACCTTAGAACAAACTGAAAATTGTGGGTCAAATAAGTTTCTAACACATATGTTCAAACCAAGAGAGAGAGGTATAGATGATGAAAATAGAGATTGATGGGGATAAAAACAGTGAAAAAATTATAAGGAGTGCTAAAAATTGTGTTAAATTTGCTTGCCACATATTTGTGGTCATCACCTGGTGTCTTCACATCCAGAGTGTCCACAGAGAAGGGAGGAGGCCTTTTGGCCCTCCCCTACAGCTGCCTGTAGGTTAGTGCAGCTTCAGCTGTACTGGTACAGGACTGGAAACGATGTGACCCTGTGCTGAGCCTCTCTCCAGCAAAGAGAATGCAAGTCAAAAATCAGCAGCAGAAGCAAAAGCTGTATTTCAGTCTGTGACATCCTTTTCTGACCGCTTTATTGAATTAGCTTTCAGAATGAGCAGTGGCACCAGACCTCACCCCCAGCCACTGCAACGACAGCAGTTCATTTCAATAAATGAATCTTTTCTCCCCCCAGTCCCAAAGTACTTCTGCCTCATGCAAACAAATTGTCAAACTTGGAATTTTCTTTAGAATGAGTCCTTACAGCAAACAGGCTAATGCAATAGTACAGAAACTTTTCATTTTCAGCACTCTTTTCCCTTGTTTTTCTATTTAATTAAAAAAAGGAAATGTAAAATATGACCAGCATTGACTGTGGCAGCAGACCAAAGCAATTTGAAGTCTTATGACTAAAATTAACTGTTGATTGCCCATTGGTAGGTCTTCGTTAACACTTTGATACTTGGGCTCCACGTATTTTACCAAAACCAATGTAATGGGCCATGTAGGCAGAAAATTCATCCCTTTTCCTGCCTTGCAAAAGATCTTGTATGTGTTTACTCCCAAAGTGAGTAAGATAGTGCTCTGCAGAAGCCCTAGAGTGCTTTAAGTAGGGCCATGCCTCCTGATGCCACCATGGCATTCCTGCTTGCACTGGCCAGCCCTGGCTGCCAGCTCCCCAGCACAGAGAGCATCCCAAGCACAATCCACTTCTTTGCTCCAGACCAGATAAAAGCGCATTTCTTTTCTCCAGGGTGTTTTGTTCTAAGTCAATGCCATCCCCAGAGCATTGTAACAGCAACAACAAATCTCTGAATGCTGAATTTTGTAAAGGGCATTTGCAGGCATGTGAGATTTAAGCACTCAAAACAATTCAAATCCTGGCCTATTTAGTTGGAGCACGCAACAGCAAAGCAACTTGCCAGTCCATTATTTTTGCAAAAAACTTTGAGAATGACCTCAAACACCCAGAGGCAAAGGATTTCATTACGGAATATGAAGAGACGCTTTCAAGATGCCCCGATTACCATAAATACGGCAGGTAAATAAACTAGGCAATTTGCCTGGGCTGTAATGAAAACAGGCAGCCAGTTTTATTTCTGGGTTCACTGGATAAAATCTCGCCTGATATACCACTGAGCTGTTACAAAAGGAAATATATCATTTCAATTAAATGTTTTCCTTGTCTGTGAAGCGAGGTTTTTCTAAGGGGAATGATCACAGGAAGAGCAGTCCTGTGCTGTGGGCTTTACAGTGAGCAGTGAAGCAAGGCAGAGTTTTTTTATTTCAACGCTGACCTGTCAATAAGAAAGCAAAAAACCAATACTGAGTTCTCTTTTGGATTTGCAACAGCAACATGCAAGAGGAGAACATTTTGCTCTTCATTTAATTGTCCATTTCTCCACCTCCCGACATGCCCTGGTTCACAGGCACTGGCTTAATGCAATGCAGGTGAGATGGTTGAACCACCAGAAGTCCATCAAGTTCTATTGATTTTATTTTTTTGGTGAGTCTGTGTGGCTCCTTAGACTGCACTTAGCAAGTATTTTCAGAGAACTTAGATCCAGTCAGTCATTGAATTTGGGCGGAAATCTTTGGAATTCACTTAGCTCAGAAAAAAATATTGAGTCCCTATTGTCAGAAAAAATTCTGTAGGAAAGAGAAAAAGTACTATAAAGCTCTTACAAATGGAATGAAATTTAAAATGATGTTCCTATTGCAAGACAATCAGTTTGCACCATGTACCCATGAAGCCTTTGCCAACATAAATCTTACTTGTAATCTGATTATTCACGTTTCACAGCTGATCTTTTCTGCCTGTTTGTCACTTTTCAAACATGGATTGTCCAATGCACAATTTATTAAAGGTAAGAAACAAACATTCATAAATATTTAGAACTTGAATGTTTCCTAAAATGACAGCATTAATACATTTTTGGAGGACAAACAACTGAGATGAAATAAATACACTGAAAGAAAAAAAGAAAACTAGGTTTCAGTAATAGAGGCAACTTTGGTTTTTTTCTAAATGTTTTCCTGCTTATTCCCACATCTTATTCCACGCTGAATGAATTAGACAATGCTTGAGTGGGGCTTCATGAACTCTGCTGCTCACTCGAATTCATTGCTCAGAAGGTAGTACCATGATCTTATTACGGACAGCAAACTGTTCAATTTCTACTTAACGGGTCTACACCTTTCCTCTGTTACAGGGGTCAGAACTCCAAGAAGAAAGCAGTAAGCAGAATCAGACCTGACTGACAAGAATATTACTGCATGGTGGCAGTGAGACCACACAGACTCTAAAGCAATCAGGAGATATCTGGATCTCTGCTTGCTCCATAACAGCAGCTGCAGAATGAGTTTATAAGGGATGGTGGAACTGTATTGTGTAAGACACTGTACAAACATAGAATAAAGACAGTCCCTGACTTGGAGAGCCCAGCCTTGGGAAAAAACAGGAAAAAACAACATTTTATATAAATAATGGTCATGTAAATCCCACTATATGTGGCTTGCTTCATATAGTTTTCAGCTGAAAGTAATCTGCTGAGGAAAGAGTATTTTCTGAGAAAAATTAGTTGAACTAAAGGATTAAAGAAAAACAGAAGATATTTTGAAAGATGGGTTTATAAGCAAGATAGAAAATAAAGAAGAGTGTCCAAGGCAAGCAAGATGAAGAGTTCAGGGATGAGCTGGTCTGGAAAAGACATAGGAGGACAGACTGTGTGCATAATGAAGAGCTTTACATGATGGCACCCCTGGGAACACAGTCTCTGCTGCAGCGCCTTCTGCAGCTCCCTCCTGCTTGCTTCTGCTTTCCCTCATTCACCTCCTTCAGACACCACCTCCTGGGAAAATTAGCACTGCCCTACTTAAACTGTGTTCATGCCAACACCCTTGTGTGTGACAGCAAATGGATAAGAAGACCTTCCTACCCTGTGGACATCTGAGACTAGGATACCTGGAAAGAGAAGTCCTGCTCATTAAACTTCGCTATCTTCACCTTCTGTTGTTTGCTGTGGGCTTCCTCTGCTACAGGGGCAAGTCCAAGAGTATTTTTCCTTTATACATTTATTCAGTCTTCTTTTCTCTCACTTGTCCCAAGCTGAAACCAGTGTTTTTGACAATGTTTCTAGTTTTAGGAGACACATTGTTCTCCATCCACCAATAGACTTGTTACTCCTTTTCTGCGCAAATTTGAGCAAGTTGTTTCGGACACGAATAGCCATGCCAAGGGCACTGCTCATTCAGCACAAAGAGGGGAAGCAGCATCAGACACCTTTTGCAAGCTATTATTATTAATATTATCTTAGCATTCAAGACATTAAGAAAAATATGGAAAGGGATACAACAAAGGAAATTGAAAGTGAAGAGGAGCCTGATCTTACTGCCCAGGTGAACGGTATCTAATTGGATTGCATCTCTCAGGATTCACCACAGACAATGCCAAGCTATTGTTTAATTGGAATAAACCTTACTGGTTTTTGTCTGCCTTTCAGGAGCACTGTCCTTCCTACTAACTGCAGCTGCCTAGCTGGGTGAGCCCTTAAGTATGCCTACCTTGACATCATTTCTGTGTTCTGTGTTGACATTTTCAATGGCAAACTTTAGACTTTGATTGCTCTTTGCATACTTAAGGTAGTCAGAGGAGAGGAATAGTACAGGAAGCAATTTCCCAACTCCCTACACAAATTCCACTCAGAAAATGTCAGAGCAAGCACTGCTGATCAATGCTCCAGACTGGAAATGGCTGTACAGAAAAACTTGCTACTGCTTAGCAGAAAGACAACAGATTTGGGGAGGTAACCAAAAACAAAAAACAAACAAACAAAAACACCAAAAAAAAAAAAAAAAGAAAACAGAACTAAAGAGCAATCCTTCACGTAAACAACTCTCAAATGCTTGTGGGGAGAAAGGACAAAATAATCACAAATCTAAGAGTACTTCTGCTAACGCACCTCAAACTGGATCACGTAGGGAGAAATTTGCATGTACATGGAACAAGTTGGTCTGATGTTAGAAGGCTACAAGGCACTTCAGATGGCAAAAAATGGGAAGTCCTGTCATGCAAGTGCAGTGTGTCCAGACCTCCATCCCACAAGGTAGGCATGCCTCTATGTGATGTCTGCTCCAAATCCAACACTCCCCCCACCAAAAAAAAAAAAAAAGAAAAAGACTTTCAGAGTGCTTAATGGTGGATAGGAGTGTAAATGAGTACAAAAAACCTAAGTAAATTTCCTCATTTGAAACAACACTAGGTATTAAGCCATCCTTAGCAGCCGGGAAAACTGTATTACACAGCTCAAAAGAACCGTTTTTTAGGTAGAGTGCGATGATTGTTCAAAACACCACTCTGTCAACATCACAGATAGAGGTAAATACTACTGCTGTGGGTCCTACTTTATTTTACTAAACTGGCAAGGCCCTTATCAACAAAGAAAATCTTACAACCTGGACTCCACAGAAATCATAGAATCATAGAATCACTCAGGTTGGAAGAGACCCTTGGGATCATCAAGTCCAACCATCCGCCCTACTCTACAAGTTCTCCCCTACACCAGATCCCTCAACACCACATCTCATCTACTCTTAAACACAGTCAGGGATGGCGACTCAACCACTTCCCTGGGCAGCCGATCCCAGTGACTGACCACTCTTTCTGGGAAGAATTCTTTCCTAATGTCCAGCCTAGCCCTACCCTGCTGCAGCTTGCAGCCATTCCCTCTTGTCCTGTCGCTCATTGCCTGTGAGAAGAGACCAGCACCAACCTCCCTACAGTGCCCTTTCAAGCAGTTGTAGAGAGTGATGAGGTCTCCCCTCAGCCTCCTCTTCCTCAAACTAAACAACCCCAACTCCCTCAATCGATCCTCATAAGCCTTGTTCTCCAGGCCTCCCACCAGCTTCGTTGCCCTCCTCTGTACTCGCTCCAGCACCTCGATATCTCTCTTGTATTGAGGTGCCCAGAACTGGACACAATACTCAAGGTGTGGCCTCACCAGTGCTGAGTATAAGGGGACAATCATCTCCCTACTAATATAATCACCTTCATAGTCGTAGGTTCTCCCTATTAATTCAAGACACGGTTTGGCAACGTGCTGATGTGAACCTGATATGAAACGTGCTAGATCTGTGTGAAGCAAGTTAACGTTACTATAAGAAGTCACCAGCTGCTGGCTACTCCCACTGGCTCCTCACAGTACATAGGAGAGACAGAGGGTCACAGAGAGAAGAGTTTACTTTTATTATGAGGTTTTATTTGGTTGTTTAAAGTCTATACTGCTAAAACCATACCCAGTTCTTGGCAGTACCATCTCCACCATTTTCAGGACGAAGCTGGAGTAATTTTTATCAAAATAAGACATCTTTTATGATAGTGTTCTGTGAAAAATAGAGGTGTCTGCATGCCTTCTGCTATTTTCTTTGGAAGACTATAAAGCTATACAACTATAAATAAATTCAAATGTGCTTTAAAATAATTAGTTCAGACTTCTCTAAAATATTTCTTTTTAATAAACAGATTTCTGTAAATTATTGATTTGGAACATAGGAAACTATTAATGATATTAAGTGTTTATACTTGCCATGAAGTCTAATCTACCATTTGGTAGAAAATAACAGGCATTCAGAGTCACATCTGGAACTGGGCTTTTTTCTGTTTTGGAATTACTAGCACTACTCTGGACACTTTTTTCACATTCAAAATAGAGGCATATAGTCAAAGTCTCGAAAATCTATTAGTATGAAGGTAAAATCTCTAACATTAGCCTGTGTTTCAAAACAAATACTCCTCTGAACAGCAATAAAAAAATAAATTAGAAGATCTATTTGGAATTTTTAAAACTTTTCAATATCAATGCTCCTGTAAACATTTCAACAAAATTCATGTCTCATAAACAATCCTGGCTCTTATACAGTTGCATTTTATATATCAGAGTCATTATCTCCTAGTTTTAATACTTTAGAGGTACCCTTTTCAGTCTTTAAAGCAACTGTTGCTCCTATTTTGTTTCCTTTTCCTGAACTATTGCATAGTCTTCAGTATGTTATACATATGTTTTTGCAATATTAGCTGCAGCTTGTCTTTGCTGCTTTGCATAGCAAGTGATCTGGCTACTCATTTCTCTGAACTAACTCTTTAATTTCTACATGTCATGAGTTTGGGAAGATAAACTGTTCTTGTGTATGACAGATGTTATTTTGGTCCTGAAGGACGCTGGTAAATTACTAACTGATTACTCTAATGACATGTTATGGACTCAGAGGTTATTGTGTATAGTAATATTTTTCATCTTTCAAAGACACTTTCATGAATACTATAGGGGAAAAGGATTTATTCAAATGATCTTTGCAATTGGTCACCTCTCTTTAATTTGCTACAGTCACTAGTATGAACAAGTACTGGTTTTTTTTCTAACTTTTTTTTGAGTGATGTGGCATAGAAGAAAGAACTGCCTGTGGCTGACTTTTTCAGACAGGTTCAAAAGAGACATCTAAAAAGATATATGTGTCCTACTACGTCATTGTGGTTGAAATTTAATCTTGTGAATCATTTTTTTCCAGTAATTGAAGCAAATTTATATCTAAATTAGCTGGTGTAAGTCTGGCATCAATAACTTGCAATGGAGTTGTATCTGATTATGTCCAGGGTGAACCTGACCTTTTCTAACCATCTCATGGTTGGAAAATTATTGTCATCTGATGTTGGTGAAAATGATAGATGCTCTAAGAAGAATGAGGAGACAGTATGTGCACAGTAATGTTGACCTAGGATATTATCTCTAAATTCCTACCGAAGACTAGGAAGATGTTCACCTGGCCCCTCACCTTCTCTTCTTTTTTAGTTTGTTGCCTTTTCTAGCTTCTGTGAAAAAAACCCATATTCCTCTCACCTGTTTGTGCTTGAAGTTCACAAGACAAGAGAGATCTCATTCCCCTTTTGCTCAAACCTTTCCATTGCCGGTGTGCAGTGCCTTCCAGGTGGACTCAAGTGCCTCTTTTATGTCCTTTATCATGCTGCATGGCATAGGTCAATGTCAAGCTCCAAAGCAGCAATTGCACATATAGTAAGATTTCCACTTCTTCACATCTTAAAGAAGCTTCTTAAATTTGCAGTCTTAACCCTGTGCATTTTTTCTGTATGATATCTCCATTTGTTACACGTCGGCTTTGATCTATCTGCTGCTCAGCTGAGATTTTGAATTCATCCTATACATTACTCTACAGACAACAATTGCCATCTTTGTTAAGGAACAGAAATAGTGCATGAGTGATACACTGGACTGAACTACCTCGAACCTGTTATTCTTCTGTGCAGAATTCCACACTTCCTAAACTCTGGTAGTGATCAGCAAACATTTTCATTGCTCATCATAAAGGTACTTTGCCAACCCAACCCATTCCTGCAAATTCTTATGTATGAATTTGTCTCATCGTGCAGCCCAGTGGGCCACACGTCAGGAATCATATCTGTTTATGCTCAACCAAATCTATACTAGCAACAACTAAGCAATGACTGACTCTTGACATAATTCTTTAAGATGCATGGTTAAAGCTAAATAAACAATGCAGTTTGTGTTTGCCTGTGACTTTCTGCTGGATCTGCTCCCAAATTTTAAAGAAGTTTTCTCATTTCTTATCTTTGGAACACTACATCGTAGTTTCAATTATTCTTGCCAGAAGATAGGTATTTAGCCTATATATTCCTTTCCTTAATTTTATGATCTAATTTCTAGTAGCCACTCCTATAAGTTTTTTAATTCCTATCCATTTTATGGTTTTGTATTGCTCAAAATAGGTTGATATTGCACAGTTAACAGCAATTAACGGTATACCTTTGTCCAAGCTAGTCACCATCTACTCATACTAAGTAAGTGGTGGGGTTTTTTAATCGTTTTCTGATAAATCAATGCCTCTAACTCCAATCTCACTTGTCTAGCTCTTTGATTAATATCCTTTGCTGTGCAACAGTTGATGTGTCCAGAACTTATAGAAATTTAGCATAGGCTTGCTGGAATCACAGAGAAAAGACTGTGATATCACCTGTGGAAGGGTAGGCATAATTAGTTCCTGAGTATTGATTGCAATGAAAGGAGCATTCAGGTAAATGTTCTATAGACTGTATAAATTGAATTGGGGTCATTTCAGTTTTAGACAGTTATATTTTCAGCTCTTCCCCACCACAGCAAAAAACTCAGGTTTGGACTTCATTACAAAGTAATAGAAGGCTATCTAAGGCAAATGTATTGGCTATGTGATTGGTCAGGCTGAACTGGCACCGCTGCTGACAGCAGCTATGACTGATAGCAGGTAATCAAGTAAGTAAATAAATAAATAGAAAGATAAAGACAGAAAAGCAATGTTGGCAACAGGAACTTTCCCTACTGGAATTTTCCAGTGATTACAGGAAGCAGAGAGGCAGCACATACAGAACAACTGTTTATCAAGGCACATCATTCAGAACTGTGTCCAGCTGAAACTATAACTGGTGATAAGATCTGATGAAAATTCTTAATGTCCTCTAGGAAAAAAAAACAAAAACAAAACCAAAAACGCCTTTATTAAAAAGGCATCTCACAATCTTTTCACCCATTTCAGGTATCCATGGGTTTTTAGGATTTTCTTGTCCCAAGCAAGCAGGCTATGAACTACTTGCTGGAAACTCCTGGTGCATCCCAGATGAGTCACCAACTAACTCTAGTGTGACATTACCAACATCAATATGAAGGCTGCAAGACAAGACACCCTCATTCCAAATAAGATTGTTTCTGCCATCAGATAAAGCAATGTGCAGAGTCCAAGGTTCAGACACAGCAGAAAATTACATCATGATGCAGACTGATCTTGGAGTAGAATCACTCTTCTGTATGGAAAGCATGAATAACCCTTGAAAGCCTGTTCTTAAAAATAAAATCAAACAAATAAACAAAAAAACCCCAAACAAACAATCAAAAAGACCAACCTCATCAATTTTCCGAGGACTAAATCAATAATTAGGACTTGTTGATTTTTTGCTCACTGTGATTTTTTCCTCATTAGCTATGGTAAAAAAAATGTAGTTAAGTTCATTTTGGAACTGCTTTTAAAACTGGACTTTTAAAACATGAATTAACTAGATTCATGAAACACTGAAGGAAGAGTAGCACTGTTTCTACCATCTTTCACAGAAGGATATAGTTGTTAGAGCACTCTTGAAGAGTGGAAAGACCCAGCTCCTCAGGTAACAGAAGGCTGATCCTGCGTGTGTAGAAGGCCCTATGACATTTGGGGTAAGGTTCCTGGGAGCTGCTCTTACTGAAGCTATTCCACTCTCAAAAATATCCTCACATTTTCTATGGAGAGGAGAGGAGAAGGGTGAGCACTTCGCCTGGTACAGTCCCTCTTGAAGGGGTGGATACTGCTAGACTGGGTAACAGTGCGCATACATGGAGAGGGGCAGAAGTCCATGCTGTCTGCATCATGCCAGGACAGCTTCCCAGAAGGATCCACAGTTGAGAAAGAGATTTTTCAGGACAGATTTACCTCCTGAAAACTCCACGCTACTGGGGAAGTACAGGCTTCTGGTCCAAGAGATTATATCGATCCCAGGACAATGCAAACTTTCCAAACTGCCTTTGATGGGGACATGAGGAATGTCTGCAGCAATGCTTCAATCTCCTGGTCCACTCCATTAACCACTAATGCAGACGTAGCTGTACAGATAGAATCTTGCTGATGGTAGATCACCTTGAACAAAGAGGTGTAAAAGTGGAAACTGCACAGACTGTACTGCAGTTCAGGGGTCAGGGTGCTCTGGTAGGAGAAGCAGGTTCAAGCTGGTATGATCCCAGCGAATCTAACACAAGGCAGTTCCAGTCCTACTTTTGCAGACCAGTGCAGTAATCCACCCTTTTCTCACACTTCCCTTTTTGTAGCCTGAGTTGGTTGGGGTTTTTTTTTTGTTTCAGCAAGAGAAACCTTTAAGTGTTTCCATTTGTTTCCAGTTATGAGATCCAAAAGAGACTGTTTTAGTTTATTTGATATGGCTGCTAGGTCAAACAATAATGTGATGACACTATGTGGCTCTGTGCCTTTTCAGTTAGGACTTATTATCCTAAATTACTTAAGCATTTTTAAGGCATCTAATCAGACAACCAAAAGCATCCCTGTAGCTACTGTTAGTTTGCATAAAGGTTTAATGTTTGTGTAGCTTAAAGCACTACTATCTGAATAAATTAGTTCTATCCCATTACCATAGCAATGGAAGTGTTACCTTTTATTTGGAAGGGCAAGGATTTCACTCAAGATACAGTGCTTTTTCAAATCATTAAGGTATAATTGTCATTCATAAGATCATTTGGATGCTTTTAAATACTTCTCTTGGTATTTCATTTTGAGTTTAATTAATGCAAACATCTGAATATGCCAGGACAAATTAGATGAAGATTTTTCAATTTTATAATTCACTACTATTATTTAGATAAACTATGAATAGCAGGAGATTATGTGATTGAAATAAAAATTAGTTGAAGTAACGTGGTATTGGCTTGATGCACGTTCCTTCCTGAAAAACTTTTAAGTAAAACTGACAGTGTGTTGTACAAATTGTCTCAAGTATGAAATATCCATTTCTTCTTTTCCCTCTTTTTTATATTATCCACTAAAAACAGGTTTCATGCAAGTTTTTGTGCTTTGTTTATGTACAAGAAGCTCATGTTAAGTCACACTGTACAACAACAACAACCCACTGGAAATTAGTCTGAAATCTGAATAGATTAAGGGGAGATGTTTGATAAGAGAAAGGTAATGATTGTGTGATAGAATCTGAACAAAAGACACAAGGAAAAAGTACCAGAAGTTAAGGAGGCTAGAGCCAGGGATGGAACTGGGTCAGAATAAGAAGAAAGCCACCAATTTTCAGGACTGTGCCCTTGTGTCTTTTGAGGAAGTCACGTCTGGTACCTAACGGGAGCAGATAGAAATGGAATGCAAGAGAAAAATATATTTCAGAAGAATTCCTACCTTCAACAGTCCTTACCTGGAAAAATAGATCTGCTTATGTATAGAAAACACTACTAGGTGCTAGGTCTGTATTTTATCTCTAGCTCTATACCCTGTTCAATGAAAATGAAGCCATTTTATTGCCACACTTCTCTTCACAAACACAAATGACAGCACAAAATAATGGAAAATATGAAGTGTTTTCTCTAAGACCCTTGACTGTGTCCATCTTTTAATCTGATTTTTATATTTCCTCTTTTATGTTGTGTTCATGTAGCAGTTTTGCTAGTGCTTTGAAGTCTGAAGCAGTTCTGCAGTCATTTTATCATTGTATTTATGGCAAATAGAACTGTGGGGGTTTATGGACATAGTATAGTGTCTCCTCCTGGATCTAGTTGTATTTTTTAAAACAACATTAGTCTTCTGTGTGAGAGTAGTCCTTCATGCTAAGTAAGTATGAGCTGATCATTCTCCAGGCTTTTTTTGAATAGGCTCACCAGAAGTATCTGTCACTTCTCCAGTGTGATCATCTCAATACCATTCTCAGTACTCAGCTCTGATCTCCAGACTAGTCCATTTGATTAAAGATAATTAGCACTTGAACATTTTCTGTTCAAAAATCCTAATCAGCTGGGATATTTTGCATACTGGCCACGACTGCAGCCGCCTGTGTACTTCGCTTTTTGGCTCATGAATACATGGGACAAAAAGAAAGAGCCCAGCTTGTCTGGAGATTTCTGCCTGGAGAGATTCTCTTGCAGGAAGATGATCTTTCTGCAAAGTAACTGAAAGCTCTGTGCTACTCTTGCTCAACAACAACATTAAAGGAAAGAAATATAATTGGTGCCAGTCAGTGTGGTCTTACAGAAAACAGGTTTTGTCAAACATGCTTGATTTAATTCCTTCGGAGACTACAAGTTTAGTCAATAAAGGTAACTGTGTAAAACTGATAGACATTGTAAGCTATTTGGCTTGGTGCCACATATGTTCAGATAACAGTGAATTAGTGGGGCCAGCAAAGTATATTTCACATATATTAAGAGTTACTTAATAGACAGATCTTTGAAGTAACCATCAGTCATTTCATGGATTTCAACTTCTTTACAGTAGGGTTCTCCTGAGAGTGAGATTAATCCTGAGGGTACCCAAAATTATTTGTTGTGTTAAGTGTAAAAATACACTTATAATTTACAAACAATAACATTGTGTGTGTCTGTGTGTGTGTGTGGTGGGGACTAAATAGTCTCAATGAAGATGTGAAAGTTGTACAGAGAAATCTACATTGCCTTGTTAAATTAAGTCCATTCAAAGTTTATTTTTTGTACCATTTAAGGCAAATTGAGGTCTAGAAGCAGCATATGAAGGGCAGGACTACTGAGGAGGAACTGTGTTTTGGAAACCATGGACTTCAGGGTAATAGTGATCAACAATTTAATATAAGCTCCTGTATGATACTAAAAAGCCCATCTGTAAACCTGATATGATTTACACACATCCTGTATCTCCTCTTTACTTTCTCCTTGTCTGTTTTCTCTGAGGTCTGACCTTTACACTTTGGTTGGATAAAGAAAAAACTAAAAAAAATAACAAAAAACCATGTGGGATGGATGTGGTATTTTACTTGAAACAGGCAGTGATTTATGACAAGTCCACATTACATTAATTTTACAGACAAAATTGCTATAGGAATTCCTTTCCACAAATGCCCCAGCAACCTTGAAATGAGCACTCAAACCCAATCTTTTTTAATTGCTCAAGCCACAAGCCATAATCACGTAATTCCTTCTGATTACCAAAGCACACTAGACTATTAAAATCTATGTATTGCAATCTGAATAGATTAGCCTTTAGGACATATTAACATCAAATTTCACATGATATTAACTAATAAATTATTCTAGCAAAAGAGTTGAAATTCTAATTACCAGATAGTCATTAGATATATCCAGTTACTCATATCAGGCAGTGCTGGAGGGAGAGGGGTTGTGATTAACTTGTCAGGGAAATGCAGATGTGAAAGCAACATTATATATTGTGTAATGCATGACTGTGAAGATAATAAAGAAATACTTTATATATGTAATATTCTGTGTAATGCATTTCACTGTAAAGGAAAGAACACAGAAGCATGTCATGCCATTACACCTGTCCCTCCAAACCCCAAAACCATGTGTCAGTGACATAACTGTATTAGCAACTCAGCTGCTGGTGGAAAACTTTGCCGCACGGTGTACAGAAGGGGGAGGTGGCCCTCACAATGCTTCTGCTTTACCTCACAGACTGGAAGGATGCTGGTTGGCAAGCCCAAGCCACTTCCAAGTGGTAGAACAAGTTTAAAATTATATTTTATCTTTATTGACCCTTCATCACTGATGCAAATGAGTTTGCATGTGCTGCATATCAGACATAGACTAAGAGATGACAAGACAGAACCAGACATCTCTAGCAACATACTCATATTAATTGATTTATACTGCTGCAGAATACTTCAGTGGAAATCTTTAAAATATCCTTCCTCCAATAGTCCTCTCAGATCAAAAGAGTCTATCATTCACTGGTAAAATCAACATAATATGTTTTTTTAAAAAGTGTTCCTGTTGATACCCCTGAAATGCAAGATTGCTTAGACACCAAGCAAAGAACCAACTAAGCCATAAGAAAGCTTTCCTTTGTTTTCCCCACACCATTACCATTCATTCTTTGTGTCACTATGAGTGGGCTTGGGGTAGCCCTTTTTTACAGATTGGCCTGTTGCTGTTGATCAGCTAATCAAAGTCCCTGAGAGTCCTCCCTCATTTCTCCTTGTCCAAGGAAACTAAGAAAATAGAAAATGCTATCTAATTCAACGCTGAGAATTTCATCATAGGTGCTCATCCTGATTAGAAGCAATCAACATTTGATGCTGATGGCTGGCTGAAGTTCAAGTCAAGCATCTCTGGTTAAAGCATATTATATCGTGTTAGGTTTCAAGACAGCAGCAAACACAGTAGAGAGAATTCCTGCTCTTCATGACTGCATAGGATTACATCCATCTCAGAGAGAACAAAAAGGGATAGAATGCCCAATTATTGTCAATAAACTGAAGACATGATAGGATGTTCTCTGGTCATTTCTTCTTCTTCTTGCACCAGAAATAAAAAGACGAGAATGGTAGTCTTCTTACAAAAAATGTGTGGTTTCACTATAACAGCTTTTCTTGAGCTCAGATGACATTTTATGCCAATATGGGTACCACTGTGCCTTATCTTTGTCTGTATTATTCTTGTTTGTCATTATTCAACACACGGTTGAATAAACACACTTGTTTGTTAATACTTAATATTAAATCTAAATTTCAACACATATAAGAAGCCACAATCCACCAGGCAGAAGGGAGAGTTAACCTGTGAATGTATTATTATTTCTTTCCTTACAGTGCACTGCAAGAGCAATTGCTAATCAGCTGACCAGTGCCCTATCGACACCATCCTCATCCCAAATCCAAAGCATAGCACTGTACCACCTGTTAGCAAGAGAGTCAAATCTATCCCAGCTTAAACCATGACAGATATTCAAGATTACCTAAAATATAGACCACGTTAACCTGTTTAGTTGGAGAATGGAAATAAGGTATCAGAGTGCTAGAAGGGTCCTTTAGCAACTGTGTTTAGTCAGAAAATCCTTGAAATCCAGCCAGACTGGGGAAAATACTCTACAATCCTTGTAAATAAAGGCCTTATGTGTATAAGAAGCAGGGGGGAAAGTGCTTGTATTCAATATCTCTTTGAAAAAAAAATGTGAAAAATACCACATAAAACATTAAAGATTAAAGAGGCAGGCAATAAAGGTTAGAGTATTCTAATCCTTTGTCTTAATTCCTTCATTTTGAAACGAACTTTTTATCATTTGACATAATCCTCTGACTAACAATAAACCTTCTAGGTGCTCTTTCTGACAAATCAATAGAGACATCGTGTTTGAATAAAATATAAAAGAATTTTCTCACCATTCTAATGTCTTTTTTTTTTTTCTAGTCAGTCTGAAAGCTTTTTAATATTCAGTGCAGAAGACAGCTATCAGAAAACAGACAGTAATGATGATGATTTTATTGATTTTGACTTGCAAAGAAATCTCAAATGGGACTGACAAGTAATTTCTTCTTCTTCAGCAAAATCTTTGTACCAAATCAGCTGTCATACAACAACAACAAAAAAAAAGAAGTGGTGTGGTGTCACATCTCATACATTTTTTTATTCTTTATTCTTTATTTTGTTATAAACTTTAGGACCACATACATGTCTTTTTACTTGTCGATTTATGCTTAGGTGGACCTTCTAAGTAATTTAAATCAATTTGGTATATACAATTGTCACCAGAATAGAGAAATATATAGATTTTGTTTTCCTCTAAATTAAACTTCTAATCTAAGACTTGAAATTTATTCTGCGCTTTTTCATATAGCTTAGTCTTCTCATACAGAAATCTTGCTCATAGTGCTGCAGAGATGAGAATGATTTGTGTTAAACTGGTTTCATTGCTCATAGGCAAATGCACATGCAGACATTTGGAGGAGACAACTTTTTAATGCAAAATACTGCACAACATAAAAATGTCTGATATATTTACAGGATATGTTCTCCAGTAGGACTTACAGTAACAATAGTATTTCATCAGGATTCTTCCAAACTGGCACACTGTGTTACTCATTCATGGGAACAACACTAAACTGAACACACCTCCAGCGTAAAGATTATGTGGTGTGAGATGATACCAGTGGATGGACCATTGTTATTTTTGCAGGATTTAGCGGAGAGAAAGTAGGATATCTTTTGAAAATGCTCCAAAGCCAAACTTCCACAGCATGGCAAATCATATTTTCTAGGTATTTCTTCCCCCTCTTATCTTCACATCAGTGAAAAGAAGACCTAAAATATACAGGACTTTCAAAAGCTCTCTGCCTTTTTCTGAAGGTGCTCTCTCAGATTCCATATAAAACATATTCATAGTGCTTCCAACATGTTCTAAATCAAATGCCATTAAAAGTGACTTTTAAAAAATTTCTGTTTCAATACTTATAGTAGTAAGCAGTTCCATTCTCTTTAATTTAGCTTAACTCTTTAACTTTAACCTTAGGTTTAACTCTTAAAACAGTGAAGACAAATAAAAGAATTCCCAGGATATTTGCGGAGGGAAAAAATAAAAAGAAAACCTAGAACTAGCAATAGACATGTTTGAACTAAAGTCTCTCATAGAAATCATAGAAACACAAGGTTGGAAAGGACCTACAAGATCATCTAGTCCAACCATCTTCCTATCACCAATACTACATACTATCACCTCCTGTCACCAATACTAGTAAATCATGTCTTGTAGCACCTCATCCAGACAGTTCTTGAACACCTCCAGGGACGATGACTCTACCACCTCACTGGGCAGGCCATTCCAGTGCCTGACCACTTTTGGGGAGAAAAAGGTTGCCCCGACATTTAATCAAAATCTGCCTTGGCACAACTTGTGGCCATTGCTTCAAGTCCTATCATTAGTTATCTGGGAGAAGAGACCAACCCTCGCCTCTTCACAACCTCCCTTCAGGAAGGTGTAGAGTGCCATGAGGTCTCCCCTCAGCCTCCTCTTCTCCAGACTAAACAATCCCCCAGCTCCCTAAGCTGCTCCCCATAAGATTTGTGCTCCAGACCCCTCACCAGTTTTGTTGGCCCTCTCAGCTTCTCAGCTGGAGAAGCTCAACCTAACAATACTCAATGGTTTTGGCCTCTACTGAGTAGGATTGTTGGCTCCTTTATTAATCCTCAGAGACCTTCTTAAAAAGGGAAATAAAGCTTGCATGAATTGACTGAAAATTTAAGTCTACCTTGAAAAGGTAAGGAGACACTTGTTTTTAAGACTCTTTCTCAAGAAACATGTATTGTATGTGAACAGGTTTTTGTGCTTAGTTGGGTGATGAGAATACATGTCTACTTCCCACTATTTCTATAAATATACTCAGCCAGAGCCCTTAAGGGACTTTGCCTTATCAATAAATCAGAAACAGGTTATACAACAGTTTCCAAATTAATTTTGTAACACAAGACTGAAAGCAGTGATTACAGCTACATCTTGATGTGTAAATGTCTTTAGTATTTTTTTTTCTGAGTATGAACGATGCATTTTACTTGCTGCATTTTTAAACATTCCTGCTCTAGAATTTTTTTTCTGCTTATTCAATTAATTAATTCTGCCTTGTAAATAACAATATCAGTAGTTTGTATTACAGGATTCAAAAAGAACTGTAAGTAAAAGAATACATTTTTCTGGGCTTTTTTTTTTTGGGGGGGTGGTGGGTGGGAGGGGTATGGAAATATATATGTGTGTTTGTGTGTGTGTGTGTGTACACATTGCTCATTCAGAACCTTTATTCATTTAAGGGTTCCTGGAATATTTACTGTATTATTTATATATATTTCTTCACACAGGAGTCATTTGTAGCCCAGCAGCCAACCAGTCATTTTTTCTTTCAAGCTGATCTAGATGTAAACATAATACCTCCTTGCTTCTGCAGGCAAGGCAGTCTCTAAAACACCAAACAGGTATTTCAGGTCAAGAAATAGCTCCATATTATAACATTTTCCTTCTAATCTTTCCTTCCAAAGCTAAGCACTCTCCTATCCTACTTCGGTTTCCTAACAATTCTCCCATTCCTTGCATAAAGCCCTAACAGGAAAACGACTGAAGCAAATATAATCTGGAAGCTACTAGAAAAACAGTTCATGGGGCACAAACATCACACTTGCTGTCAGTTGTCTGAGTGAACCTTCACTTTTTGGCAGAAGTATTGCTTCCTTCAGGAGCAACTGAAGAACCCTCTCTTCACTGATCTTCTCTTATCTTCAGATAAACCTCTGTGTCATGCCACCTTGCTGCACTCTCCTCTC
>VZTM01009955.1:166702-200733 GCA_013400555.1 Jacana jacana | reverse complement strand
CTCTCCTCTCCGAACCTCTCCTCTCCGAACCTCTCCTCAGCAAAGCCCTGGGGGCAATTCATCTGCCTCATGCCTCAGAGGAGAAGGCAATTAATCTCATTTATTTATTTAAATGCACGGCCTGAGGACTGACTTTCCTGCCAAAAAGACTCCAGATTAACAGTAACTCCTAAATTGCTTACATTTCAAAAGGAAAGTATTAATAGATCTAATAAGCAGGTATTACCATTCAAGAGAAGGACTTTTAAAAATAAATATCCTTCTGATTCTGCAACCTGCAGAGGTGAAATAAAAATGTTTCTGTTCTTTTCCTCTTTAAAGTAATACATAAAAAGCTATCACAAAGCCGGGTGGTTAACTAATGGGGAATAATTTTTACTCTATGGGAATCTATGCACTAAATTAATAGACCTCAGAACACATCAGAAATAAAAAGTGAAATAAAAAAAATATTTAAGAAGATAAATCATTTTTCTGATCTGCATCTTGAATGTCAAAATCATCATTTCTATGTATCATTTTAGTTCCTTGCAAAATTGTTGTCTTTATTAGAGACAGAATTATCCTAGCAAATAGATTAATTATGTCTATACATAAACACAGTGACCTAGGGATCCTGTGTGCCGGTTTGGAGGATTGTAATCATGCAGGCACCCTCACTCAACTTTTCTGTGTCATCTTCTGATGATGATGTACAACTTCTAAACCATTAGGTATTTTTAACTAGTTGTTGGGGTTTGGTTTTTTTTTTCATCTCATCAGTTTGACAGTCTGAAATTAAAGTGTGTTTTCCATTTAGTTCCTCACTTACTGTGACATTGTATGCCTTCAGCAACACTAACCTTCAAATTGAATCTTTTCTAGAGAAGATTCAACATTAAGGAAAAGGCTGAAATTGCTAATAAATCACATGGCAAAACAGTTACATGGAAATACAGTGTTAAATGGTAAATCACCAGTAACAAAGGCTTTTTTAACTATCAGTTTTCAAATTTTTTTTTGTTTATTTTGTTCTTTCATTAACAAAGGAATGTAAATCATGCATCCTGTTTCAGATTGTCTAAGATACTCTGGAGATGAAGTGAAATCCAGTGCAAGAGCTGAATATTTAGGGCTGTATTTTTCTTTGAAAGCACCGATGCTAAAACAAGGTCTTCCTGGGCTCAGTAGTCCTTTCCTGTTAGAAGCTGAAAGAACAGTTTGGGAAGATCTTGGAGAGACTTGGTTTAGTGATGGGTTGTAGTTTTATCAGAATTAGGTTGATGGTTAGACTAGATGACCTCAAAGGTCCCTTCCAACCTAGACAATTCTATGATTTTATGACTTGTTCTTCCTTTTGAAGGTTTTCATCAGTTCTTCTCTCTCTCTTTAGGGAACAGTTTCTTCCTCACTGTTTCTCCACACTTTATATGTCCTCACTAGCAGGACTTGCAGGAGGAGGACCTCACAGATGGATCTCCACCCTTCAGGGGCAAAATATCCAAGTTAACACTTTGAAGAAAGCCAGAGGCACCCTGAAACCCCAGATGGTGCTCTGCTTGGTGTCTATTTCCATGATTTTGATGCTTTTTTGCTTTTTAATTTCTGAGATGTTCCAGAATTTAAATTCTGGGGTGTTCCAAATGGATGCTGACTGTGAGGGCATCAGGCAAGGTGTACTCTTTACAAATATGTCTTAGTGGATGGTGTACCAACAAGCAATACATGTGTTCCCACCAGCCTGCAGCTAGAAGGGGTCTCAGTCTAGATCATCACTCAGTCTAGCAGGAATTTTCTTGAAGGGGAAACTTCCCCAGCTGTGCTTGCCTGATACAGGCTTTCCTTAAACTTAAGCTATCATGGCTGCTTTTCCCTCCAGCTCAGGAGAGTTAAAATTCATCCACTTAGAATGGAACAAATTATGAAATCATCTTTGTCTTTACATAATTCTCTGTGGGACCAATATCAGGCTGAGTGCAGCTGAATGAAAATTACATGCATTTACTTAAATCTTATTGTTACCCATGCCTGAATGAATATTGCATATGTGGCACTTCCCTGGGATCACCAACTTTATACTCATCAAAGAAGAAAAAGAACTGTAAATGCAATTCTTGATGTTGCATGTCATTTCATAGAAGTCATTCTAGGTAGGAAAGAGTCATCTTAGCCAAGGAAAATCAGATTCCCCGATGTCTGATGGGATGAGAATTGCTATGAATGAAGAAAGACATTAGTTGCTTTATCAGCAAGTTCAGAAAAAAAAAATTATTAGCCCTTTAAGACTGTTTTTTTTGCATTTCCCAGGAAACCTTAGGATACTTTTAGACAGTTCATCTTCGGAACTGCCCTTCTGTGAAGGAAAATTTTTTAATGAGAAGCTGTGATATATTAGAATCACATTTTCTCACAATATGTGGGAGATGGATGATCCCTAAGTAGTACAGAATAACTGCTGGCCAAAGGATAAATTTGGAGACCTGGTAAATTGGAGGGGAATTATTCTCTAACCTGTATAGAAAACACTGATTTGTTTTCTAGCAATACATCATGGTTTATAACATTATCTTTCACAAGACTAACAAACAATTGAGTTTTACAGATGCATGGTGGTACTTATTAATATCCTGGCAACTTTATTTATACATTTTTAAAGTTGATTGCCTCACTGTATGTTTTCCGTGACTGTAAATCCCTTGTTTACTTGGTGTTACTTAGCTTTGAAATTATTTTCACCAAAATAGAGTATCATTTATCAAGTGCTCCAAACCTCTGTGTTTGCAGTATTTGTATTATATGCAGGTCAGAGCTCAGACCATAAAGTGGCCACTGGTTGCACTGGGCTGGTCAACCCCTGAGCTAATCATAGAATCATAGAATGATCCAGGTTGGAAGGGACTTCTAGGGTCATCTGGGTCATCCCCGCAGTCAGCAGAGACACCCCCAACTTGATTATCTCCAGGTAAGGGGTCCCAACCACCTCCCTGGGCAACCTCTTCCAGAGTTCCACCACCCTCATGGTAAAGAACCTAATATCCAATCTAAATCTGCTCTTCAGCTTAAAGCTATTGCCCCTCATCCTGTCACTGCAGGCCTTTGTAAACAGACCCTCCCCAGCCTTCCTGTAGGTCCCCTTCAGGTACTGGAAAGCTGGCAATATTGTTGATAAAAATGTTACTTAGTAGCAGTTCCATCATGGACCCTTGAGGGACCACTGCTCTCCACCTGGGTCTCAAGCCATTGAATACCACCCTCTGGATTCAACCATCCAGCCCGTTCCTTATCCACGGAATAGTCCACCCATCAAATCCATATCCCTCCAATTTGGAGAGTAGGATGGTGTGGGGGACCGTGTCAAAAGCCTTACAGAGGTGCAGATAGATCACGTTCCTTATCTACTGACATAGTCACCCTATCATAGAAGGCCACTAGGTTAGTCAGGCAGGACCTGCCCCTAGTAAAGCCATGCTGGCTGTCCTGAATCACTTCCCTGTCCTCCACATGCCCAAGCATGACATCTAGAAGGATCTGTTCCATGATCTTCCCAGACACAGAGGTGAGGCTGACAGGTGGGTAGTTCCCAGGGTCCTCCTTTCTACCTTTTTTAAAAATAGGTGTGATGTTTCCTTTCTTCCAGTCCACAGGGACTTCACCTGACTGCCACAACTTTTCAAATATCATGGAAAGTGGCTTGGCAACTATATCAGCCAGTTCCTTCAGGACTCTGGAATGTATTTCATCAGGTCCCATCCCATGGGCTTGCATATCTTCAGGTTCCTCTGAGCCACACAGAGAACACAGGAAGGGGCTGCCTTAATCTCAGTTGTGCCCTCAAACCTTTACTTCAAACAGGATGTGAAATTTTGGCTCAATTTCACAGCTCAGCAGTGTTTCCAATCTGGACTTAGGATGTCACTTATGGTCCCTTCCTTCTGTCCCTGTTCCTTATTTTACCATTTCAGTCAGTGACTGCAATATATAGTTCATTACCTGGTGTCACAAAAGAGACATTTTTTTCTTCCTTTGTAAAAATTCAAGTTCCACCCATTCAGTCCAAGCATGCAGACAGATAGTGCAGATGTTACTGCTCGGAGCCTATAGCAACTTGCAGCAACTTGTTTTGGGTACACCAGGGAGGTTTGAGACCAGTGACTGAAAGAAACAGAGGACTTTGTGAAGAAGGCCCAAATGGCTGGTATAACCAAGTAAAGACACTTTTACCTCTTCCTAAGAGTCTTTTGCCTCTTTTATTTCTCTTCTGCTCCTCTCCGCTCCAAATAAAGTAGAACTTCCAGTGGATTTTTTCTTAAGACACTCTTTGCCTCAGAGCAGCATGGTGCCAAAGCTCTGCTCCTCTCTCCTGCTCTGTGGCCCCACGTGTAATGCATTTCAGAACCATTCCCCATGTGTTGATCTGTAAGGCAGAACTGCAACTGACTTTAAATGGACCGTTTTGTTTTATCTCGTTTGCCATAGTGAGCACCTGCCTATCCCTTATTTCTGAACTTCGGTTTTGAAAAGAAAATTAATTTCTTTTCTTCTTCATCTCCTGAATGTGGTCGTTTAATATCCAAGCCGCAGAATAACACTCAGCCAAAGAGCTTAGAAAGGCTCAAATTTAATGAGATTTGTAATAACCTCAGCTACAGGGATAGGCTGCAAGCTTGTAAAGTATATAAAGTTTTGTGTTTCTAGATAAAAACCAGTTCCCAAGTACCAGGAGCTGAAGAGAAATTTCCCTCATAACACAATGGTGAGAGCCAGCCAGAACACAGCAATTCCATTTCACGACAACTGGGGAGATTTTGGAATTCATTTCATCCTTCACTGGAACAAAAATGAAACCTCTCCTATATTTGCACAAAGAAGAGTTGTGCTAATCCCAAAAGCTCTTTTTTTTTCTCCTTAAATTCAAATCCTTCCCTCTCTTTTGCCTTCTCTCCAGAAATGACCAGAAAGGCTGCCCTGAACTTCAGAAACCAGAAAATATTGCCCAAATCTTTAAGCCCCTCAGCCACACAGCGTGCTCACACACTTGGATACACAAAGATGTGTGCCAAATGGGAAAACGAAGGAGAGGCAGCTTGTCCTAGGCAGAAGAATGCTGCCTGCTTTTTGTGGAGCACCTTGTCACTTAGGGCAAGGTATCAGACACTGGATGCTTTCTGGAAATGGGTTTGGGACTGTGCACCTGGAGGGAGCAATTCATTGGTCTCTAAACACTAGAGCAGCTAAAGACCTATAAGAATTTTCCTAATACTGGGGCATTTTATTTCTTCCCAGTGCGTGTTATGTTCCACAAGCCCACAGATGGATGCAGCCCCATGGGACTGTGCAGGGGACAGGGAGGAGGCGCCAAGCAGCTGCACATGCTCCGCCAGGTGACACAGAGCACTTGGACCCGAGGTAATGAGCACCTTGATGCCAACCTCTGCTTCAGCAAAACCACATCCAGAGTTCAGATAGGTCCTGTCTCCTGAGGCGGGCACTCTGTGACACTTCATTAGCAATTTAAAAAGAATACCTCACTTTTTTTCTCTCTCTGGGGCTTTTTTTTTCCTCATTTATTTGTTTGCCTTTGTCTGTGCCAGGTTTTCTTTTTTTTATCCTCCCCCCTGCTCCCCTGATATGTGACATGACCAACATGAGCACTGCTTTGGCTCCCTGACTGACAGCAGCAGCACTAAAAAGGAGACAAGAGACCAGCTCTGGAAAGGATTAAGCAGTGTGAAGCCCACGGCAGCTGCTTTTCCATGGGGCTTTCTCCACCCAAGTGCTCCCCGCTGCTGCTGCTGCTGCTGCTGCTGCTGCTTCTGCCACTTGTAGTGAGGAACAAATGGGTCAGACAATGGGGAGAAAATTTAGAGACCAAGGACTGGGGAGAGGGGACTTTTGTGCAGCCACAGCTTTTGTGGAAGCAGTGAGAGCACAGGTCCAGAGGGGCTAGGGAAGCAGCAAAATCACTGGGGGGACCTGCTTTAGTTTGTCCTGTTTTCCAATTCTTTGAGTCATAAAACCAGCCCATGCAGCCCCTGCACAAAACACCTTCTACTCCTACCACCATGAGACACCTGAAACAGAAATTATTTCAAAAAGTTTAACACCCAGCCCTTTAAAATCTTGATTTTTATTTTGGGTGAGCTCTGTTCAGCCTCTCTGAAAATCAGGACTACACAGTCTTTTTTTTTATTGTGTAATGGTTTAATTGTGCATATTTTGATGTTGCTATTTTGAGGTAGCTTTAAAAAGCAGTATTTCAAACAAAATGGTGGAGACCACAGTGCTAAAATCATGGAACAGCTGGATTTTGTTAAATTGGCTTTTGTAAAGCTATTGTTGTGCTGGTTTTCCACCCAGCTCTTCTCAGAAATGCTGAATGAAATTGTGAGGAACTTAATGTAATGGTCAGTCTAAATCAGAATAGCTCAGTAGATAAAATAGAAATTATTACATTGTTTGCTCAGGACAGACTGTATGTTCAGGGAGAGGGGGAGCAGATTAGAACAATAATATGACTAAGAAGATGTAACTTTGCAAGCAATAAAGTTTTAGTTCATTGTCTTATGTTAGACTGTAAATCAGTGAAAGAGTGAGTAGGAGATAGAGATCTCTGAGAGCTGTCTGGCTCTGCAGACCCTAGAAGGGCAGGATCCCTCAGCCAGATGGTCCTAGAAATATCCAGAAATAAGGTGACATCCCCATCAGTGTTTCATAGAATCAAAGAATGCTTTGGGTTGGAAGGGACCTGAAAGATCACTGAATTCCAACCCACCTGCCATGGGCAGGGGCATCTCCCTCTAGACCAGGTTGGCCTTGAAATGAAATACATCAGAAATGACATATGAAAGTTTCCTTATAAAAAAAGACCTACAGCTAGAAGAGAGCTTAGATGATCCCAGTCCAGACAGCAGGAAGAGGAAAGAATTGCAGCCTCCCAGGAGGTGGGGACAGCTCTGCAAATTGCTTGGACAGCCCACATCAAGCCTGGGGACTTCAATGGGGACACTGGACCTGGGAGCCTGGGACACTGGGACTGCACAGCCTTTGGAGTTTCACATTTAGCTGGTAGCAACCTTCTTCAAACTGGGATTTTCTTGCCAAGAGGGAAGAAGTTGGCCACTGAATGTGACGAACATTTCTTAAAGAAAACAACAGAAGAGAACAACTGACAATTTCTCTGTGTGTGATAAATGTTATGATAGCAGATGTAATCTAGAGCTTGGCTCTTTTTTTTTTTTTTTGGATGAATGGTAAATTCACTGAAAAAATCAATGTTTCAGGGAGAACAAAAGCATTTCTAAAAATTGATTCAAATTTCATTAATCTTTCAGCCAATGAAATGAAGTCATAGCTTTTTGCTTCGAGCCGTTTTGAGCATTTCATGTAAAAAACATCTAAGTATTTAATATCTATTTTATCTTATTTTACCTTTTCATCTTGAACAGTTCTTTTCATTAAAAATATTCTAAGGCTTTAAAATGAGAAACATTTCTATGCTTGGATTTTGATGATTTATTCAACCTGTGTACAGGGATCTCTCCAGTGAACTGATGAAATCCCAGAATGAATTTTACTTTACCTGTTATTAAAATTCAGGGATCAAGCACAGTTTTAATCCTTGCAGTACATCCATATATAGCTTCTGCGAGATATCTGGATGCTTTCATGAAAACATAACCCTCAGTATCAAAACTGACAGTACTTTAAGCACGTGCAATAATTCAGGCAAAGGATACAACAGCTAAAGAGATGTAGCTGGGATTGTTAGGTTATGTGGTAAGAGCTCCTCTGCATGCCCACAAAGGAGCAGAGAGAGGCATGACAGGGAGGAAGCCCAAATAATATCCTGCCAGGCTACTCCCGCACCCGTCACAGAATCACACAGAATCACAGAATCTTCATGGTTGGAAGGGGCCTTTGAGATCATCGAGTCCAACCATAATAAAATAACAAAAAAACCCCACCCAAAGCCAAAACACTACCACACACTGCCACCACCACATACTGACAACACCACACCCAAAAACCCACCACTATAACAACAACCACCACACCAAACAATCTCAGGCCACTTGAGCGTGCCCTGAAGTGCCACATCTGCACATGTTTTAAATACCTCAAGGGATAGTGATTCCACAACCTCCCTGGGCAGACTGTTCCCTCTCAGTAAAGTAATTCTTCCATATGGCTAATCTAACTCTTCCCTGCTGCAACTTCAGACCATTTCCTCTGGTCCTGCCATTATTCACTTGGGAGAAGAGGCCATCACCCACATCTCTGCAACCTCCTTTGAGGTAGTTGTAGAGGGCAATGAGGTCTCCCCTCAGCCTCCTCTTTTCCAGACTAAACATGTCCAGTTCTCTCAGCCTCTCCTCGTAGGATTCCATCGCAGGAGCCAATAACCCATCCAAGGCCCATCTCAACAAGTTCAGAGGAGGATAAGGGCAAATGAAAACCCAAATTAAGGACTCAGAGGAAGGGACAGTCCCAGGAGATCCTCAGCCCCAGCATCCTGGCATGAAACCCATAACTACAAGTTAATGCCTGAGCGTGTTTCAGACTGCTGGGGTTTGCTGCCTGGGGGTATGGGACACAATATGGGACACAGAGAAAGAGCACTTCATGATTACACAACACATACCATAGGATGTTTAGCGGAAGAATAAAAGGCAGGGAAAATGAGGTGATTTCCTCACTAGGTGATCTGGTGAGGAAATGAATGAGAAAGTGTGGGAAAATAGAGGGATAAGGACATAAGAAGAGCCAGTTGCTCAGCAGAGTGAGAAAAACCAAGTTCCAGCCTCTGGGGTGGAACCAGAGCTCAGAGCCCTATGTGCCCATAGTGCCACCATACTGGAGAGACTGGGACCCAGGGGGTGCTGCTGGGCGTACTTGAGTGTCTGAGCCCAGCTGCTGGAGACAGCCTCGTTGCATGTATACACACATTTCCGCTAGCAGGGCTCCATACTACGTACCCAGAGAGAGAGGGTTTCAGGAAGAGGTCCATGGTGCTGTCTGTGCTCATGAGAGTCCTCTGTGTGTCTGACAGTGTTGATCTGTATGGCCAGCCCCATACATATGTATTTATGCTCTGTGTATACATGCATGTGGGAGCACATGCTCAGCCTTGCTGCTGGTTGGACCTAGGGGCATGGAGATGTGGGATTCTCATCTCCATCAGGCTGTCGGATCTGTCCTGTCTCTCCTAACGGGGATGATTTGACAAAAAGTTGTAGTACCAGAATATTACAAAACCTGAAATCTCTGCTGATAGTTCTCCCATATTTTAAAATTCATATTAAATAAATTATTTATATTTGGAAACCACAGGCATTCCATCCCAAAGAGACAAGTTCCAGATTCTTGGAAATAAGAATAGTCAAACATTATGTAGCATTATGAGGCTATTCTTCAAACTATTATTTTTCTATGGTACATCCAGAAATAGACAGTGAAAAACTGCCGAAAACTGGTCAGTCTGAAAGCCACTTAAGTTTATTTTGCCTCCTCCCTTTAGATTTTATTCCACCCTGCATTTAAATATCTTGTCTCAAATAGGACCAGTTACCATGCTACTTTTGTAAAGGTGAAGTAGCACGTGGCACTGCTGCAGAAGTCTACGTTCTAGCCACATAGGCATTAGAAGAATCGGAGGCATCCAGCCCCCTAGCATTATAACATGACTGTTGCCCCAGGGAAGCCAATTGCTTTCTTTTGTGTTGAGAAATAGGAATTGAATTCATCCTGTCTTTGTGGAATGTGCTTGTACTCTTGGTACTCTTTACGAGTTTAATCCTCACTGGGCTATACCCTGCAAACAATAGAGCTGCATGATTGCTGGGGGTAAAAAACAGGGGTTTGGGTAATGGGAAATGAAATGATGTTTCCTTTCTCGACAGCTCCAGGAACGCTGAGGAAGCATGAACCGGTGAAGTGTTGGAGCTCTGCCCTGGTGACTGATGATGAACAGGAGGTTTCCGAGTGCTGTGGCTTCATCAGCGCAGTCGAAAATGAAAAAGGGGAAGCAAAAGATATTTTCATCCTCTGCTAGTAAAGTTGGCTGGTTTGCACCTTGAGGCACTGATTTCAATTGTTTAGGACAGAGGTAAAGCACCACTTCTTTCCTGATGATGAACACTCAGTTCCTGAATTCGCATGACAGGCTTTTGTTCTTAGGTCTTTCCTATATTCTCTTTTCTCTCTCTCATCCATTTTCCTATGGGAGATATCCACAGATTTTCCCTCCCTTTTATCCTACGTTCCAGAAAGGGAGATTAACAGTGAATGATTAGCCACAGCACAAGAATAATGCAATTCATAGAATCACAGAATCATATTTCAGAACTCATAGAATATTCTATGCAATTTATAGAATAATAGAATCATAGAACAGTTTAGGTTGGAAAGGAACTTAAAGATTCATCTGTTCTGAAGGAAAAGGAAATTATTTTCAACCGTCTGCATATTTTCATTCTAATTTTTAATCCATGAAATTGATGAGCTTACCTAGACTTCCATTTTTCAGATATAAGCACCCTTCCCAAGTGTGATTTGCCCATTTATTCAGAAATCAAAATAAAATGTGAGTACAGTAAATCAAAGCTACTGACATGGGCTGGTGCAACTGAAAACTGTGCATACCTATTACATCCATGGTAAAGAAGACATGATTAAGATGATTATATTTCCTTCACAACATGCAAAGCAAAGAGAGAGTGCTGAAAGGCTTGGCAAAATCTGATGTGAGAAATAAGGGTCTCTGGGTGGTTCCCCACGGCCCAAACCTCTCAGGCATTATTTTTGCTAATGACAGTACAGATCAGGAGCAGAGTTTCAAGGTCAGAGCCCGCAGCCCACCTCAACAGTGTATCTCAAGTGCCAGCTGTGAGGTTAAAGACCTTTTCATTAAAAGATCAGCATTATCCATTATCACACAGAGTGATGGTGTCTGAGACTGTGTACATCATTGGTACCGTGCTTAGAGAGTTACAATATGTAATGGGTAAATAGGTCTGGACAGATGATGGCTTTATCATCCCATGTGATTTTTGAGGTTTTGATGTTTTTTCCAGCCTATTTCAGAAGGAAAAAACAATTCCAAAGATTTTCAACCATGGTCAGCAAAAGGAAAAAATTTGTGCCAGCTCACCACAAATTTTGTTTGTTTAACTTTTTACTGTTTTTACTTTTCCAGAGGTAAACCATAACACACATTTTGGAATAAAGATGTCTTTAGAGGTCTTTAAAAAAAAAAAGAAAAAAAGAAAATCCAAACAAAATTCTCCCACCTCTAAAACAGTACAATGGCTCTTTTGGCAACTAGCATTTTTAATTCTTATTCTTTAAATAGGAGATAAATTAATACTAACTTTTAGGAAAAAAAAATAGTTTAATTGTATTAGAACATATCTGTTACGTATGCAGCAACATATGAAACCAAGTGGTCAAAAAGGCACTTGAGTTGGATGTTTCATAAATGAGAACTGCATTAATATTGACAATAGGCATTCATGTGACCTTAACCTGTGATTTCCATATTCTCTAACATGGAGCGGCAACAGTCAGCATGAAGCTTTTCTCACCACTTATATTTGCTAACTGCACACTGGCTTCATAATTACATATATTGCTGCTAAATTGAAACTGTAGACTCTTTAGGATATATCATAGAATGATACAATCATAGAATAGTTTGGGTTGGAAGGGACATTTAAAGTTCATCTAGTCCAACAATGAACAGGGACATCTTCAACTATATTAAGTTTCTCAGAGCCTATCCTCATCTAGTCCAAATCTTTCCAGGGACAGGGCATCTACCACCTCACTGGGCAACTTGTTCTAGTGTTTCACCACCCTCATTGTAAAAAATTTCTTTCTTCTATCTGGTTGAAATCTACTTTCTTTTAGCTTAGAATCATTACACCTTGTCCCGTCGGAATAGACCCTGCAAAAATAAAGGTTTTCCCCCTTTTTCCTGTAGGCCCCCTTTAAGTACTGAAACATCCATGTCCTTCCTGTGCTGAGGACTCCAGAGCTGGACACGGTACTCCAGGTGAGGTCTCACAAGAGCTGAGTGGCAGAATCACCTCCCTCAACCTGCTGGCCACACTTCTTTTGATGCAGCCCAGGATAGAGTTGGCCCAGGGGGTCCCATTGACTAACTTTTTGAACAGCTGGAAGTTTGCTTTCCTAGAATTTAGGTTCATGACTTTATTCTTTGCATAATCCATATCCTTCAGGACTGTGAATTCCATCAATGGGTGATCACTACAGCCCAGGCTGCCTCCAGTCTAGATGATACTAATTAGCTCGTGTCGGTGGCCAACAGGTCCTCATTGCACCTCATTGCCTCTGGTATGGTTGTCTATTACCTGACTTAAGAAGTTATCCTCCATGCATTCCAGGAGTCTCCAGGATTGCCTACAGCTCCCTGTACTACTTTTCCAGCAGATGTCAGGATAGTTGAAGTCCCCCAGCCTATGAGTGCAATGCCTCCTGTAGCTGGATTAAGAAGGCTTTGTCAATAGGCTCCCCTTGATCGGGTGGCCTGTAGTAGGCACCAGCCACAAAGTTCCTTTTGTTGCCCTGGTCTATGATTCTTTCACATAAGCTTTCAACCTGCCTATGGCTGCTCTTCAGAGATGGCTCTTCACACTTGATCCGTTTCTTGGTGTAGAAGGCAACATACCTGCCCCTCCTTCCTCGCCTGTCCCTTCTGAACAGCCTGTAGTCATTGATATAGGCATTAGGCGAAGAGGAGCCAACAGTCCCACAAACACTTCTAGACTGACTTATTGAAAATTCAGCAAGTCATATACTCTTTAAGATTGTCATCTTTGCAACTGCTGCTATTTCTAAAGAAGTCTTATTTTTGTGCCCTCTCTTCATCTCTCATCTTCCAGAGACCATAATCACTTTCTTTGATGTTGAACTTTTAGAGTTCTCAGACATTTCGTCTGTTTTTTCTAGGCCTCAACTAAATATTTACTGAATCAATGAGGAAAAACAGTGCAGAATCATCTTTCTCTCACCCTATAAGAGGTTAATCTTACACATACAACAAAATACGCCATCTTGTCTCTTCACCCCTTCCATCCAACTACAGTGACTTATATGAGAAACCGTTAAAAAGATGCATATTTGCTCTCCCTGAGGAAGCTGTACTAGAACAAACCATCTTGCAGATCTGAAATGCAAAAGCTTTAACTCATGTACATGCATACTGAAATGTCTATTAGATTAAAAACATGACCTTGTCACAAAAATGGATTAATGTTGTATCTTTTTCTCTTATGTTTATTTCAAAACAGATTAATCTGCTCTCAGTTTTTGATATAATCTGTGACTGAGAACTGAAGCCTGAATGAATGAAGGACAGCAATAAATTGCACTGTGCTTTTCTTCTGAGAAACACTTTTGCTTTGAATAGAGATGAAAGCAGTGTGTTTATCCTTTCTGGAAACAATCTTATCTTGAAATGAACACAAACCAAAGGTCGTGCAGCTATCATTTCTTATGACAAAAAGAAGCTGAGTAAGAGAAATGATACTCAATCCACTTTGTTTCATGATGATTTAAAAGAGCATACAGTCATATTTTTCTTCTCTAATCCTTAGTATCGGTAAGTGAAGATGAAACACAGTGGGATTAGTGTCTACACACAAGAAAGAAACTTCCAAAAATTATGCTCTTGAACAACCAGTGCAGCAGTGGGTTGCTCAGATCTCACATCTGCTGTTGCTCTTTGTCTCAGCAGTTCTGAGCTCAGCCACTGCTGCTGTAATGCCATGGACAGGAACGCCTCTGTACGAGCACCAAATGTGCCCACCTCAGTTGCTTCCAGTGTCACCAAGTGGGGCTCAGTGGAGCTTTATATTAGTATCAGCAGGGGGTATCTTGTTTCAGCATGAGACAAAGGGCTTACTGAGGTCAAAATCTCTCTCTCCAGCATCATCCGTTTCATCATCTATCTGAAAACAGCCAGCACAATCACACACACCACTGCTCAGTAGCTTGACATGATCTTCAGAGAGCCCTTCCCTGACCCACTGATTCATCTGCTATATGTCCATTAATTCAGTTCTGTATTGTGTTTTCACCTCAGCAAAGCAAAAGGATAATTTCCCATCTCTCATAATTGCTATCTCTGTGCTTTTTTCCACCGTCTTCCTCTCCTTTTGTAGATGGTTAAGTTTTTGCTGGTGGCTTGGTGGCTTGCAGGAACCATCTGGTAGCTCTGTGGTGTGCCACAGCTCACACTATATAGAGCTGATCTGGTAGGACTCAGCTGTCAAAAGAGGCGGACCTCTGTCAGGTTCCTCAGCTTCAAGCGAGTGTTGGAAAATGTATAACGTGGGGGTAAAATGAACTAAGACAATAAAACAGTTGAATTATTCACTACTTGTAAGACCCAGACCAGCTGAAACTTGAAGGAAGCATGAATGTGTTATGAGAATGTTTAGGCCACCATCGCCATGCCCTACTGAATGGACAAAGAAAAGTCTTTATAACTGTGAGCAGTGCAAGGAGCGAGGAAACCTTTGCTTTCTTTTGCAAGAACCTGAGGCCCCTTCCTGTAAAAAAAGAAAAAAAAAGAAAAAAAAAGTGGATCTGGTGGGATACAAAGCTTATACTGAACTTGGGAAACTGAAGGGGATAATCTGGTAATCTAGAAAGCCTCTTCCAAAATACACTGGCAGTGAAAGAGAAGCAAATTGTCCATAGATGTCTCCAGAGTGGTTGTTTGCACAGTTGCCAGACGATGGTGTAGTCAGAACTGGAAAGCAGTAGTTTGTATTGCAGTTGCACTAAAGAAAACTGATTTATCTTCTGTTCAGAAGGATAAAGAGGGCTTGACACAGGGAAAGGTCAGACATTGCCATATTTTGGAAGTACAGGACTAAGCTTTGACTTTGTGTGAATATGGTGTCTGCTTGTGCTTATCCTGAGCTATAAGTAACCCCGAGAATAAGGAATATTGAAGTGAATCTCACCAAACCTCAATCAGTTGTTTCAGTGCTGTGAGTGGTTACCAGCTTTTCAACTCGATACCAGAAAAGGTCTGTCATTTTCTGTTGAACCACACAGATAAAATGCATTGCATGAAACTTAACAGTATTCCAGAGCTTGTTGTCTCTCCTTCAGTCACACTTCTGCAATAGGGAAGGAGGATGCCCATTTCCTTCTCTTCCTGCTAGAATACCAAACCCAACAGGAAACTTTCAACATTTTAAAGGAGCAAAAGAAAATTTAAGACCAGTAAGAAAACTATATATGAAGTTTATCTTTTGCAAATGTGTCACAGGGATACAGACTAAGCACATTCGCTCTCATAAGCAAGAAACCATTTATTTCAGTGGAATCTGTGCTGCTTTAGAGGCTTTTCAGTAACTTCTACTGTATGTGCTATGCACTCTGAGATGTTATTTGAATAACATGTTTTCATAACCAAGTTCTCATACATATTTAAACTTAGCATTATTCACAAATGAAATGTTTAGCTTACATTTCGGTACAGTCTTGTTCAACATTTTCATCACTGACCTGGCCGAGGGGACTGAGTGTATCCTCAGCAAGTCCATTGAAAATACGAAACAGGGAGGGTTGGCTGAAACTCCAGAGGGCTGTGCCTCCATCCAGCGTGACCTGGACAGGATGGAGAGCTGGGCAGAGAAGAACCTTATGAGGTTCAATAAGGGCAAGTGTGGGGTCCTGCACCTGGCGAGGAAGAATGCCAGCGCCAATATAGGTTAGGGGTGGACGTGCTGGAGAGCACTTCTGAGAAGAAGGATCTGGGGGTTCTGGCAGATGTAAGCTATTCATCAGCCAGCAGTGTGCACTTGTCACCAAGGGCGTCAATAGAATTCTGGGCTGCACAGGGAAGAGTGTGACCAGTAGGTCAAGGGAGGTCATTCTCCCTCTCTACTCCACACTGTTGAGGCCGCAACTGGAATACTGCATCCAGTTCTGGGCTCCCCAGTTCAACAGAGAGAGGAAATGACTGGAGAGAGTCCAGCATAGGTCAACAAAGACGATTAAGGGATTGGAGCATCTACCTTATGAGGAGGCTGAGAGAGATGGGATTATTTAGCCTGGAGAAGAGAAGGCTGAGGGGAGGCCTTATTAATGCTTACAAGTATCTCAAGGGAGGGTTGAAGGAGAATGGAGACAAACTTTTTTTGGTGGTTCCCAGGATGACACAGTGTACACACAGTTTGCAAACTTACAAAAGACAAATGATCACTTCTGCTTCCTTAGCAAACAAAGCCAAGACTGGTAGAAGTGAAGTTCTTTTTGTTTTCCTCTCATTGAGGATATCCTGACGTTTACTTTTCGGATTCTTCTCTGTCACTAAGGCAGCTAAGACAGACAAGGGGTGACAGGCACAAGCTGGAACATAGGAAGTTCCATTCAAAGATCAGAAAAAACTTCTTTATGGTGACAGAGCCCTGGAAGAGGCTGCTCCAGGGAGGGTGTGGAGTTCCCTTCTCTGAGACCTTCAAGACCCGCCTGGATGCAGTCCTGAGTGATGTGCTCTGGGATATCCTGCTTTAGCAGGGGAGTTGGACTAGATGATCTCTAGAGGGCCCTTCCAACTCTGATAATTCCATGATTCTGTGATTCACAGTCTCAGCACAAGGAATCCCACAATGTTCTATCAATGTGTGAAGAGAGGACAGGGCACAATAGAGCAAAAGATGTCTTTTTTTATTTCTTCCTGAGGGTTCTATTCCTTCTTTGTATGTTGAACTGGAAGCCCCAAACTCGGTCTTTATTAGTTAATTACAGAGTTCTAAATTTAATTCTCTTTTATTCTTCCTTAGCCAAATTAAGGTTACATATAATGCCTAATAAATCTGGCAAATTACCTGCAAAGCTGATTAAAGATCAAACAGATATGGAATTAATAGCAATATTTATATATTATAAAAAGGGGGAAGAGTAATGTATTCAATGAAAGAAGTTATATGATATAAAGCCTTTTAGCAACACTGCTTTGATCTGTTTGTATTTAAGCCCACTCACAGCAATTTTTCTTGAAAATTAAGTTAATTTGATATCAAAGAATGCAATGTTCTTGAAAACTATAAAAAGTCTTGATAAAAGTACAACTTAGGTTAAAAAAAAGTCCTAAATAGACACAAATAAATTATTAATGTGCTTTAAGTTAATGAAGAAGGCTTTGCTGGAATTTTATAGAACTTTCTACACTTATTGAAATGTGAAAGACAAAAAGAATAGAAGATGACATCATTCTTTTTTAAACATCTTTCATTTAAACAATATACTTGGAACAACAGGGTCTTTTCAAGCTGTGCAATTGTTACATGACCTTTTTATTACTATTTTTTTGTAAACTACATCCTTTTATTGTGGACTCAGATGAGATCAGAAATTCCTCAGCTCTGCCTGTGAGCTGCCTGTCAGCAATGGGAGAGTAGTTTGCCAGCACTGGTCTGAATCTGAAGTCTATAGGCAATGTTATAGGAATACAAATAGTATTTAATATCATAGGTATTATGCAATAGGCCTAAAATTCTTCTCTAAAATAACGGTTGGAGTGTTTTTGAGCTGTAAACACTTTTTTAGTGAAGTCACAATGGTTATGGCTATGGAGCTCTCTAGGGTAGTCTGGTAACAGTACTCTGGCCCAGAAACCATTATAACACAGCTCAAGCCCTTACAGCTACGCTTTCATCCAGATTATTTGAAAGGACTGCTGATGAAAACTGTCCTCTAGCCTTGCCTGGCTATTGTTTTGGAGATCATTAGGGTACACTGGCAAAAAATCCAGTGCTAACAGATTAACAGAACAAACCAGAGCCTCAGGCTCTGCTTAGGTTATTAATACAGACATTACCTTATGAACACCTATCCCATCATCTGGTGTTCTGCTGACTTCTGAAAATAAAGCCCATAATGGAACACAAGTCTACTTTTGCCTTTTGGGTGTTTTACAACTTATTGATCCAAAGAGAAGTGCCTCAGGACACCAAGGGGATAAGTTGAAAAGCCAGGAGACCAGTGCCCTCCTTAGGGCTTAGCAAGGTGAAATTGCCTTTGGTGTTGTCAATAATGCTTCCTACCCAACTGTAAGAGTTTTGTAGGATCTAGCAGAGATATGGGGTAAACTTGCAAGCTGATGCCACTCAATACCTGTCAAAACTGGAGAGCTAATAGCCCTTTCTGGCTTACTATAATCAAATATTTCGAAGTTCCCCTTCTAGTTTGGCTACAGCTCCTGAGCCCCAGTCCATAGCACTGCATCTGTTCCAGTTATCTGAATACAAGCAGTGAACTGCAGCCAGCTATTATTTTTGTGGCAGTTATTAAATGTCATTTGCAAGCACAGTGTTCTCTGTCCCTGATTTCACAGGTCATGTCTTAAAATCATATCATTTGGTAATATTATATAAACAATACAGGGAGATAAAGTAATTTGCCCATTCTCTTTTGGCAAATAATGCATTAAACTTTCACAGCTACAAAGTTCTTGCTGTATAACGACACCTAGTTCCCAAGAAGTTTTCAGCATTTGGCCTCAGAACAGTTCATAAAGGATGGATCACTGCCTTCACTGGCCATGAACTTGAGGAGCAGGATAATAAAGAGATGTCTCTAGCAACTTTCCAGGGAAATGAACTGAAAGCCGTTGGCTTCATATTCTGCACATAAGACTGTATCAGTTATGGCAGGCGATAATAGAGGTGCCATAAAGCTTTTTATGTTATTCGTGTAAAAGATAACTTTTATCTGCAGATCTCAGAAATGCTTGGGAGACCATCTAAGTGAGGAATTAGGACTAGACTCCTTGGGCAATGCCTGAACAGACCAAATTTCTGTCAAAGCTGAGCATGCAGGAGATATCCACACCAGTTTGCCATCAGTGAGCATAGCTGCTAAAGCAAACTCTTCATGAATCACAGTGAAAATTCAGAAGGCAGGAGACAATGTCATCTCCAGAAGTTCTTCTGGAGATTCCACTTCCCCTCTCTGTGCCAGGATGTTGCATTGGTCCAGCCACGGCTACTGCCAGTTCCTCTAAGACGGATCAAGGTTAATGTTAATCCTAAATGTCAGCAAAGTGACAGGGTTCCTTGCTTCACAGCAGAGACTGCCAAAGCAAAACCACGGGATTAAGATGTAACCAGGTGTTTGAATCAATAGTTTATCTTTTAACAGATAATCATATAAAAAGAAAAGAAAGACAAAGGTAACAAGCATTCCGAAAGTGCAGGTATTTCAGAATATCTGTAGCGCTCAAGTAAATTTCTAAAGCATTAGACACGCACTTTCTGACAGATGTTTTCTTGTGCTGCTGTTTGCTCTGCATCACAATCCATGACAGTTCCTGGCCAGACCATAGACAAGAGTACAGCTCTAAGGCAGAAAGTCTCTGGGGCATGAGAGCCGCTATGTCTGAAGGAAGATGTATTTAATAAAAGAACAAAATGCCACAGGTAATTATAAAATTTACAGAAGCTTTTGATGAACAAGAAGTAAATGCTGCTCAGATAAAAGCCCACACCACTTACGTACGAGGAGAAATCTCCACTGTCATCTCTAACTGCTGCTTGTGCTAGTTATTAGAGAGAAATGGATTAATGCATTTGTTAATGCCCATCCTGCCTCTATCAGCAATTTAACTTCTGTATCCTGCCTTTCGCTCACTGTTGGAAAGTCATTGATACTACACTATGATACAGATAAGCTATCAAAGTTCATCAGGCCACAATTTGAAGGTGACCAAAATGTCATTCATTCTGGGTCATTTTTTATTCCCTGTAAATCTTTCCAAAGGGATACCAGGGCATCTCTGTGCCCATAAAGGCCAGTGTTTCTGTTCTTGAATGAAGGTCACAGACACAAACAGCTGCTCCTAAGGAAGCAGTCATTGTTCCAGCATTGGAAGCCATCTCAGGACAGGGATTTCACCTTCCTAGACTGCCTCAGCATCTGCTCTAATTAGATATTTTTGCATGTTTTGATTTATATTCAGTTGCATATTCACTCCAGGATGAAGAAACACCTGGCTTTACATGCGCGCATTAAGCCTTGTCTTCAGTTGAACATGTACAGCATGGGAGGAGACGAGCGCTCATACTGTAGAAAGGGTATTAATATTTTACCAACTGAACAAGCAGTTGAAAGGATGCAAACCAGGATGCACTGGAGACATCTCATATTGACAACTATAAAGCTGACAATTGCTGTTCCAGCACCTTTGCTGTGCCATTCTCTTATTGTGCTGCATTTTAACCATGTGCCCAAGTCCTGCTGAGGACCTCTCTTTGATCATAGGATTATCTGTGTTCTAAAATGACAATAGAGAAAACCAGCAGACAATTTAGCAATTTTAGCATTTTTATCACCCTAGGGAACAGGAAAATGACGATGTGAGTTGTAGAAGCCACTTTGACACTTCAGGGTGCGTGGAAAACAGCAACATCTCCATCCCTCATTCCCTCCTATGGTCAAAGGAGGAGCAGGAAGGCAGATGTTCTCCATCCCTGGGCATCCTGTGTCATTCCTGAGACTGCACATCTGTGTTTTGTTGCCCTCCTCCCCAAGCACTACAGCAAGCTGCAAATGAGCTGAAATCAGAAAGTATCGCTGAAGGCTGAATCCTTACCTGGAATAAATCTTTACTGTGAAACTTGTGATGATATTTGAGTTCTTTGAACTATATGGAAATGATACAGAGATAATCTTTAATGAAGAGAGATACTGACTTCATTGAAGCAATATTCATGCAGCAGTTAGTGGAGAAAAGTGATGCTCATGAAAGCAAATAGCTACGTGGAAGCACTGATTTAAGCACTCCAGGTTCCATGTCTAGGAGAAAAATTATATCAAGATTTCTCCCAACAGTTTCTTCTCTCTGAAGTGGCTGGATGCCAAAATGACAATAACATTATTTTACAGATGGACACAGTTGATTTAGCTGGAAACAGAGAATCAAATAAGCAAATCAATAAATTTTGGCAATTGGATGAAAAATACCTGTTCGGATCACTATAGATATGCTAGCTATAAATGAAGGTAAACCATACCCAAGCTTAAATTGATGGAAAATGTAAAAAATTATCTTTTAGACCATTTCTTACATTTTTACTCTGCAACTAATCCAAGTACTCTCTGCAAGAAGATACATGATTTGGCTTGTAATTTTGGTATCAATTTTCTTATTCCTATCTATTTGTCTTCACACTGATGGCAGAATTCTACAGGCTTTAGTAAACTGTCCATAGTAAACACACCATATTGGAAATACTTACCCAGAAACAGGACTAGTTTATTTATTTATTTATTTAGAAGGAATGCAAACAGGCTTGCCATCTACCAGGGCATGGCATAGTACCAACAAAAGAAGACCTGGTTATTCCTCAAGGAACATTTAGCCTCTGATCTTGGGTAGAAAAACGTTAACATTTCTCCTTTGGAGAGAATCACTTAACTGGTAAAGAATTCTGGGTCAACCCTTTGCGGTGGAATAGGAGAAGTTACATATCCCACATCATCCACTCCCAAAATAGGTGATGCTGGTAGTAGCAACAATGAGCACTACCATCGCTGGTAGTGGCAATGGTGAGGCAAGGGAAATGTCCTTCTGGGGGATGAATCTGAATCACACCTCGTATCCTGCCTCCCAAACTGCTAATGAGGAGGAAGGATATGCTCAAGTGGCCAGGCTTCACCCTGCTGGTTGAGCACGCCAGGTACTGCTCACTCTGCTGCAAACTGACAGACTCACCAGTCTCACCAGAAGAGGTGGATGCATGTCTCCCCTCTCAGGAAGCTTCACTTCTTCAGGTACGGGAAGATGTTTATGAGAGGTTGGTTAAGGATGGACACTGTCTCACTAAGCTAGTGAGCTGAGTATTAAACAAGTCATGGGAAAAAGACAAAAGGCCAACTGGGCAAGGAATCTGAGACTGGGAGCTAAGGTTGCTCAGAAGAAGGTTGAAGGATGGAGAAGAAGGAAGGGTGCCAGCCCACAGAAAACAGGGAGGGTAAGATGGGGAGGTTGAAAGATTTTAGCCAGAACAAAGATTTAATTGGCATAACAGGATATGGCAGGATAATACACATGGCTCATAAATCAGTATAAATGGGTACAAATTAATGTGATTGGCCTGTTCTGGAAGAACAGGCAAGGCAATCGAGAGGAAATGCTGGATAAATTGAAAAAAGAGTATCCAGACTGCCTTGGTAGGTGTCAGTTACAAACCAGAACACCATGCAAGGCAGAATCCTCCAGAGCACAAAATGTGATTCCCCTGGGGGATTTTAGCTGATCAAATGCCAGATGGGAAAGGCACACAGTAGGACATGGTCTGCCAGGGTCATGACATACACCATGCACTTTTCTGCATGGAACCCAGCTAAAAATCCAACCAGGTCTGAATCCAAGTGATTTGCAGACAATTCGACAGTAAAAGGATTGTGATCACCTGTTCACCTCATGAATGAATATTGAATATTTTAACTGATTATTTTTTCTTCTGTTACCAGAAATGTCAGATAATTCTTTAAACTTTCATCCTGGCCCCTAATATTTTCCATGAAAATCTATCCTTTTGTAAAATGAGCATGTGTGAATGTGGAAAGGAAATGAGAACAAGAAGTGGAGTTTTGCTTAACAGAACGTAAAACTGATAATTATTGCTAATATTCATTTGTGATGCATATCACGCTGAGCTGCCAAAGAAAATTCTTGCTGCCCTGCAACGTTGAAATGCTTTCCACCAAGATCTGAGTAATTTTGCTTGTCAAGAAAACAATTAGTGTGCTTTATTCCATAGAACTGGTTTCACCAATATCTCTTGTTCTTCAAGGGATAGAATGTGCTCTCTGCTTAACTTTCCCATAAATACCTGCTTAACTTTTAATTTTTTTTTTAAATACCACACATTGTCACTGTGCAATTAGCAATTTTTGGCTAAGTGAGGAACCTTATGCACATTTCAGACAGACTGACAGGTGACAGATTTACTTCCCACATTCATACATTGTTATGAAGCACAACTCCCCCACCGAAGACTGACAGCTGCCTGCATTTACAAAGCCAAGGACCTGCTCAGACTGATTTGTACCAATACACAAGACAATATTGGGAAAATGTTCCTGTTGATTCTTACACCCACACTGCAGGTGATAAAACTGGTTAGGTGATCAGTTTTTTCACGCTGCTGTAAGCAAATGTCTCATTTAACATCCAGAGATCCCTAGATCAATTCCCTGTTTATTTCTGGAGGGTGTTTTGCACTTGTTTTCCTGAAAAAGCTTAACAAAGTAACGTTGGATACACACTGCATGGCTTCAGGCTCCTTCCTACTGTTTGTGACACGGAATTAAAGGTTTATCTTCGTATACAGCAGAGTATGTAATCAGCTTTTAAAGTTCAGCAGCTATTTCATCAAAAAGTCTGACTGATAAACTGTAGTTTCCCTGGTATATGAAGAATTTCCACATGATTGAGGTAACTGAACCACAAGACTAGCTGCTGTGACATGTCAAAAAGCAATTTCATTCAACATTGCTGGAGAACTCCACAAGAGANTTTCATCAAAAAGTCTGACTGATAAACTGTAGTTTCCCTGGTATATGAAGAATTTCCACATGATTGAGGTAACTGAACCACAAGACTAGCTGCTGTGACATGTCAAAAAGCAATTTCATTCAACATTGCTGGAGAACTCCACAAGAGAAGGTCTTCCAGATCTTTTGTCAAGGATTTTCAATTACTATTTAGCTTCTGATGATGTGACTTTTCCCACCGTACTAGATTGGACTCGGGGAATTCAAAGCAGTTAAGAGGAGCTGGCCCAGGGGGAAATGAGGATGAAGCCATTCATATTGAGCTGATAATCAAAGTAACTTTTTGAAATGACATGAAGATGATATTTAAAATATTGGATGTATCTGCTTGTCTGGTATATAGTTCTTGGCCTTATTGTGCCTAGATGCTGATCACACTGAGTTAGATCTCATCCTGGAAGGAAGTAGAAATACGCAGCAAGGTGTTACTCGCTGCCAGAAAAAGCAGCAACTTTTGAAGGACATACATGTTACTGACTTGTGAAAACGTTTTCTTTTTGCTGTCAACAAGTACGTTGGCAGGAGTTTTTCCAGGCCAAATAACCAGTCAGCCATCCCAAGGCGGGCACAAGCCAACCTTGTCTGTGTCTTGATCTGTGCTGCAGGAGAAACAATGAGCGAGTTACAGCTGCTTAAATTGCTTCTCCTGCCAGTGGAGGGAGGGATGTACCTCGAGACCTGCAAATGGGGGTCCTGTCATCTAACATAAGTGTGTCTCTCATTCCACAGACTGTGTAGATAACTTCAGGGATGCCAAATGCAATCGGGTCCACTTATATTTTAACAAGGAAAGATGCTAGCTTTACCTAGAATTTTTGAAGATGTGCTGTGCACGGATTGAGGAAGACCCAAAGAGTATTGGTAATTTAAAAGACCTGTAACAGACTGTGACTACACTACACCAGATATAAAAGAGATTAGGCAAAATGGGGAAAAACTAAGACCTAGACACATACAAGACCTAGACACATATTTCTGTGGATTCTGAGCTGCTCGCTAAAAGTGTATGGGGATAGTTGCTATCTGGATGCAAATCAAACAGTTTTGTTCCAAGAAATGAAGCTGTGAAGTGGCATACAATCTGCCTGTCTGTGCTCATATACACAGCAGGAACATTTTTGAGGAAAATCCCAAGAATTAGCAGTGGGATTTGCAATTTCTTGAGAAAACAGAAGAACTGCTGAAGAAACAGGCCCACTCAGATCAGCTAATATGTGCCCAGAATCTATTAGGCAACATCATTTCTTGTTTTGACAGAACTTGATTTCAATTAAATCGTGAAATGAATGCAAAACCTGATGTTCCATTATCACTGAATAAATCCACAGCAAATATTTTTAATTAAATTATAAGGAGAATAAAATACCTTAGAGATGATAGAATTATGCCTCAGTGTTTGGCATGTGCTCATGGGGATTTAAGAAAATTAAGAAACATTTTTGCTCTGTGATAAAAAAGAATATACACTTGAAGATGGATGATGAAGATCTGAAAACCATTAGACAACCCAGATGGTTGTTAAAATTATAATTCACAGACATTCTGCAATAGAGCTGAAAATACAAAACTACAATAAAGTATTTGCTTTCTAGCAACAGTTTCCATTTTTACCTTGTGAATTATTTCATTATATCAAGGTTCTCCTCATTTTTTCCTTTCAAAAACACATAAGCACAAGTATCTGAATTTCCAGCTAGTTATGAAAAACTATACTGATAATATATGGTCCTGTTACACATAAAACCTTTATGAGAAGGGTCTAACCCAACTCCTACCAATGTGAAAGATGACTCAAATGGGAGCTGACCTGCTTGCTTCAGACAGGGCTTTTGTATGCTGCAAGGGCAGCTAGATGACTGTAGAAAACCTTAGCATGCCCAGACATGCAGAAATTCAAAACATCACATTTTCTAGTAGGTCACGAAGAAAGAACAAGGACGGACCCTGGAGAGTGTCTCTCTCTAACCAGATTTTAGTGAAAAGCTTTCCCTTTGACAAGGGTCTATTGCTGATACATCCAAGCCTGCGGACTAAACATTTTGGTAAGACAGCCTCCAGTCATCAGTGACACATTTTTTTCTTTAGTGGACCTCTATACAATTCAGGGCTCAATTCTATTGCCAGAAAACATAATTAATTTAGGGTAAGAGGGGCACATTTTGTGGTCACAGTTTGCAAAGCGTTTCTTGACATGATCTTAGCGTACAGGCCCAGGGGTAGCAGGTCTGATTCCCTGCCCTGGGAGGTGTGCATTGCCAGAGGGACAATGAAGGCCATCATAACATACTTTAGCTCTGCAGCCTTCTTGGGAAGAGTACCCTGTACCACCACTGGGCATCTGACACCTGGTGGGACAAACCAGAGCCATACAGCCTGCCCAGCACAAGCACAGATAGTTACCACTGGAGTATCATTCACAGTTGATAGCCCAGAGGATCTTCCTTCACTCATCCCCACTGTCCTCCACTCATCTGCTGGCAGATGGTTACAAAAACCAGCAAATTCTTTTAATACAGGGTACTATGGTAGGGTTCTTGGCTGGACAAATAGCAGGATGTGGGGGTAAGACTTAACCTGGCGGTCTTTTGAGGAGACATGTGGAGCCTGGTAGCCTGCACACTGACATCTTTGAAGTTCCTTGCTTTTCTAATATGATACCACAAGCCATGGAAGAATACTGAGACTTACTCTGAAGACCAGTAGCAAAGCTACTACAAAGTGCAGCATGTGTACTGGGAGAGGGAGAAAGAGAACAGCTCAATAGTATCACAAATGATAACTGGTTCCAGAGCTCATCAATATGTATGATGAAAGGAAAAACATGAGAGAAATACACCTCACATTTTAACATTAAAAGTGTTTCATTAAACAATGTGAAATAACCTCAACAGGATAATATCACTGGCAAATTGTTAAGATATTCTTGTATTGCATAACTAAATCACACCAGCATGAATCATTAGGGTCTCTGCATGCAGCCCACTGACGTGACTGTTTGGTCTCACTAATATCATATTTCAAATGTTCATTTCACTGATATTCCTTCTGAAGGTAGAGAAAAATATCATACTTATCAAAGGCTCCCTTATCATTGCCAAGGCACAGCCACAGCTTCAACTCTATTCTTGCTGAGCTGAAGTTTAACATAAAATTATCATCTGCAATAATACTCAGTGATTAATTGTCTTAGTATATCCCTAGCCAAAATCCCTGTGGTCAGACTTATTATGGAATCCCTGTGGTCAGACTTATTATGGAATGAGTACCAAGAGCTATTAGTACTGCTTTGAAATTATAATCAGTAACTGATGGCTCAAAAGATAACATAAACTCTCCCTGTAGAATAACTTTAGAATATTTTCTTGTAGAGAAGAAAATTATCATTTTCAACTGACATTGGAACATGAAAACTACAAAAAATGGGCCACATTAATTCTCTTCACTCAGGGAACTTACTTCTGTGCCCTCTTTCACATTAAAATTGTACTGAAATAAATCACACTAGAATTTGTGTCTGTTCATGAGGAACAATATAAGATGACCATTGCTCTTTCTGGAAAAATCAGAAAATAAACTCCTAGAATTGTCTAGGTTGGAAAAGACCTTTAAGATCTTTGAGTCCAACCAACTAACACTGACAAAAACCATCACTAAACCATGTCCCGCAGCACCACATCTACATGTCTTTTAAATACCTCAAGGGATGGTCCCAATCACTTCCCTGGGCAGCCTGTTCCAGTGCTTGACAACCCTTTCAGAGAAATTTTTTTCCTAGTATACAATTTAAACCCCACTTGGTGCAACTTGAGGCTGGTTCCTCTAGGTCCTATCACTTGTTACCTGGGAGAAGAAACCAAACCCCACCTCTCTACAACCTCCTTTCAGGTAGTTGTAGAGAGCAATGGTATCCCCCCAGCCTCCTCTTCTCCAGGCTGAATAACCCCAGCTCCCTCAGCTGCTCCTCACAAGACTTGTGCTCCAGACTCCTCACCAGCTTCTTTACCCTTTTCTGGACCTGCTCCCGCACCTCAATGTCTTTCTTGTAGTGAGGGATCCAAAATAATAGTGTGATTGGGGAGGAAGAATTCCAAGTACCATTGTATGTTAGTGTGAACCTGCTGGAAAACACTTCTGAGGAGAAGGATCTGGGAGTAGTGGTAGAGAGTAGACTATCCATGAGCCAGCAGTGTGCCCTTGTCACCAAGAGTGCCAATGGAATCCTGGGCTGCATAGGGAAGAGTAGGTCAAGGGAGGTCATTCTCCCCCTCTGCTCTGCACTGGTGGAGCCACAATTGGAATACTGCATCCAGTTCTGGGCTCCCTGGTTCAAGAGAGACAGGGAATGAGTGGAGAGAGTCCAGTGTAGGGCAATACAGATAATTAACAGATTGGAGCATCTCTCTTACAAGGAAAGGCTGAGAGAGCTGGGATTCTTTAGCCTGGAGAAGGGAAGGCTGAGGGGAAACCTTATTAATGCTTATAAGTATCTGAAGGGTGGGTTGAAGGAGAATGGAGACGGACTCTTTTCAGTGGTTCCCAGTGACTGGATGAGGGGCAATGGGCATAAGCTGGAACATAGGAAGTTCCATTCAAAGAGCAGAAAAAAACTTCTTCAGGGTGAGGGCAACAGAGCCCTGGAACAGGCTGCCCAGGGAGGGTGTGGAGTTCCCTTCTCTGAGACCTTCAGGACCTGCCTGGATGCAGTCCTGAGTGGTGTGCTCTGGGCAATCCTGCTTTAGCAGGGGAGTTGGACTAGATGATCTCTAGCGGTTCCTTCCAACCCTGACGATTGTATGATTCTGTGATCCAATATTCAAAGGTATGTATACACTTGTTAATGAGAAATTTATTGAAACTATCTACTGGGACTGCAATACAAGGATGTCAGAGAGGTGCTCTGAGAAAAAACCTCAAACAAGCTGTAGTCAGTGGGGCCAGTGCTGCTTTTAGACAACAGAAAACAGCAGAGCTGTACCATTAACTGTGAAACAGTGAGAGATTATTTCCTTCTGTTCATGTTAGTCCTTAGTAACAGGAGCTAAAGAGGGTCTATGTTAATAGAACAATTCTCCACAGAGACACCTGTGCCCTTTACTAGCATTCGTGTCATGTGTGTGAACGCATTAAAAACAAGTTAATAAATATCAGAAATGTAACTGCATCTCTTCTTAAATTGTTATTTGGCAATTGTAAAAGGATTGGGCAGTAGAGTACAACTGGAAGAACTTGCACTTTGCTCCTGATGAGCCCAGTATAAAGCCTTCTGAAAGCAATATAAGTTTTCTCTCATCTTCAATGTATCTGATTTAAGATTCCCTCAGGGTTATGTAATGTGCAAGTTACTTAACATATCAAAAAGGAGAAAAATAAAGTGTTTTATCAGAGAAGTTCAATCAAATCATCAGTAATTCTTTGATTACCACTGAAAAGTAACATTTTTTTCATAGTAGAAAATATTTGTTTCAATTGCAGAGTTTTGCGAGCCATCTGAGAAATTTTTGTTGAATATCATAAACATGGGAATATTATGGGCTTCAAAATACTTTATGTTTCATCAAGAATAATAAATCAAAACAATTTGGAAGTTTCTGGTGCTGGAAGTGTAAAAATATAAAGGGTTTTTTTCACTACACATAAAAACTTAAATGTAAAATAATTATTTCCATCTTTTTTCCCATCCATTAATTTCCAAGAAAAGTCAAAATCTTGAAAAAAAAACTTATAAGAATAATATTCCTAAAAATCATATAATATCAGGGAAAAAATCTGTTTTAAATAATTTTAAAATCACTTACTTTAAGTGTGCCCTTTAAAGGTTTTTCTTATAATTAACTAAATTGTAAAATCAAAAATATAGTTTCAACAACTTCTCATCGTGAAAATATCTGACAAGAGTAGCCTGGGTATTTTGAAACTTTTCCAAAGTGTGAAACGCATAAAACCTGAAAATTCATCATAAATTATGAATGAAATGAAATTACATTCTACAACAAATGAAACATGTTTCAGAAAATTCCTGAGGGCAGATTGAAATATAGTGGCATAGGGCAAGGAGAGGAAGTCAGGGAGCAAGAAAATTTACTTTTCCAGAAGGTTTTGTTCTGAATCTGTAATAAACTTCCCTTAGAGCTATTCAGCTGTCAATTTATCACGCTTTTCATCCATGACCATGATAGAAATTATTTTGTATTGGCATGTAATCATACAAGAATCATAGAATCATTCAGGTTGGAAGAGACCCTTGGGATCATCGAGTCCCATATTTGCCTTCATATGTAGGGCAAAGACAGATGTACTGGCTTCACCAGTACTGAAGCTATATGGATGTGCAAGTGTCAAATGTCTAGGTAGAATTTAATGATGACAACTGTCTAGGTAGAATTTAAGCATCTTCAGAGTTTGATCCCTCTGAGCTGAAGATGATCCCATCCTTCCTCAGGGGAAGACTGGCAGAAAAGACATCCCTCAGAAATCGGACCAGTAGAGCTTCCGTCTAGACGATGGCACTGGGAGACCATTTCAGTCACAACAATCCCTTGCAATGCTACAGGCTCGGGGAAGAGTGGCTGGAGAACTGCCCAGCAGAAAAGGGTCTGAGGGTGCTGGTGGACAGCCAGCTTAATATGAGCCAGCAGTATGCCCAGGCAGCCAAGAAGGCCAACAGCATCATGGACTGTGCCAGGAATAATGTGACCAGCAGGAGTAGGGAAGTGATGTTGTCTCTGTACTCAGCGCTGGTGAGGCCTCACCTCAAGCACTGTGTTCAGTTTTGGGGCCCTCACTACAAGAAGGATGTTGAAGTACTGAAGCGTGTCCAGAGGAGAGCTACGAAGCTCATGAAGGGTCTAGAGAACAGGTAATACAAGGAGAGGTTAAGGAAACTGGGCATGTTTAGATGGGAGAAGAAAAGGCTGAGAGGGAGACTACCTTGCCCTCTACAACAACCTGAAATGAGGTCGCAGGGAGGTGGACGTTGGCCTCTTCTCCCAATTGAATAATGACAGGACCAGAGGAAACGGTCTGAAGTTGCAGTAGGGGAGGTTTAGACTGGATGCTAGGAATAATTACTTTACTGAAACAGTGGTCAGGGACTGGAACGGCATGCTCAAGGAAGTGGTTCCATCACCATCCCTGGAGATATTTAAGAAACACGTAGATGTGGGACTTCAGGGCATGCTCTAGTGGCCAAGATTGTAGGCGGTGGATTGTGGTTTTGTGTATGGTCAGTCTTGGGGATCTCAGAAGTCCTTTCCAACCATAACAATTCTGTCATTCTGTGACCCAAGTGTCTGGGAGGGCAATCTGTATCAAGCTCAAGAGCCCCAAATCATCCCCTTTCTCTATGCTTGAGTGAGTCTCATCTCATTGCAGGTGCATAAGGAGCCCTCAGCACAAGATTCCCTGTCCTCTGAACACCCATGGAATCTCCACTGACCCTGGGGAGGCAAGAGGAGGCTCATCTGCCCTCCCCTGCCCACTCTGCCATCCCTAGGATAGTCACAAGGGAGAGGTAAGAGTGGTTCCTGGGAGAGCTCTGTCAGATCCAAAACAAAATACCAATACAGGAGGTTGGCAAAGTCTGGTCTCCTGCTGAGAGCACCCTCTGGACTGACCCCAAACTCAAGGGCAGACCTGCTCAGAGATCCTTTTTCTCACATCACTCAGTTCAGAAAAAGACACAAACTCAAGGTCATGCCTGTGTGTGGGAATAGCCCACACAAGAAAATATACACTCCCATTTTTTTTAGTTATGAAACCTAAGAAGGGAAGTATCAGCCACTTCCAAGTGCAGCAGAACTGGACCAATGGGATTAGCGCTGGTCTAACAAGAAAATTGTAGTATAAGTTTCCTCAGCTTTTCACTCCCTGCTAATTTAATATTTTCCCCATTTATTTCAACATCTGCAGAACTATTATCCAGCTGAACAGCGTTGAGATCACAGCCATTCAATTGATTGTTTATCCTCTACAGCCAAAGACAGCTTTTATTTTTACCCTGCCCAAGATGAAGCATGATAACCCATGTTAAAGATGGATTTGTGACATTAGCGGTCAGATTTGATAACTGTTTACAATTCCAGCTGGGCAATTAAACAGTGTTAATTTTTGGAACCCCACTTCACTCAATAATATAACAGGCACTTTCCTGATTAATAAGAAATTAGACTATCCATAAACTCTCTGCTGGATGCTAAAGGCTTTGTTTTGACAAAAGTCTTCCACTGTGTGACAATTAAGGCATGCATCTAGCTTCCCAGTTTCCACATCTTCCATGCCCCTGTTATGCTCCATTGCCATCATTAGGTCTGCTGAAAATGTGTAATATCTTCTCATACACATCTGCTCAGAGTCTGACTCAAAAAAAAAGGCTGCGTGAAAAGCAGTGGTACTCAATCTCCATTTCTGAAATATGAGATTTAAAAATTAATTTAAATCCAGCAAAGGGGAGAACTCACTTTGCCATAGAATCATAGAAACATTCAGATTGGAAGAGACCCTTGGGATCATCGAGTCCAACCATCTGCCCTACTCTACAAGTTCTCCCCTACACCATATCCCTCAACACCACATCCAATCTACTCTTAAACACAGTCATGATTAAGTACAAGATGAAGACACAAAACAGGATGGCCTACACCAATGTCTAGGCTGCAGCAGCGACAACCGTACACTCCCTCTCCTATAAATTGGTCTTGGGTTTAAATGTTCTTTGTCTTCAGGACTTACTTGGTCTTGCTTTTTACATGATTTACTCCTACATGCAGTAAGTGCTGAACATTTACAAAAAGAAGTAATTAGGAAACAATGATGGCCAACCATTTCGCATGCCCAGCCATGGCTGATCTGAGTTTTCCCTAGAGTTTAGCAAATGGGCTAACATGTACAGCTGACTTTTTGCAAAAGTTACTTGAGTCCATGTGCTAAGAAGGTAAGTATTGCTCTAGTTCCTTAGGGCAAAGGGAAATCTGAATAGATATTTCCCTTTTTCTCCATCTCAGGAAGAGAGGAAAAAGATATGGAAAAATACTTGGTATTTAAAAACTTTTAGGAAATCAACATTTGAAAACAAACCATAAAAGCTCCCCAAGTTAGAATGCTTTTTTTAATTTTGAACAACCTCTTTAAAAAATGTTGACTGTATCATTTCTTAAGCTCCCAAAAGAAGTGAAATCATTAATTGCCCCAAGAAAGAGGACAGCCTAATATTCAGTTTTCAGTTACTAGCTTTCAGGTTTCTTACAGTTTAATTAAGATTCTCGTACATTAGTCAGCAAAACTTTTGCTACAGGGGCATGAACCTCCGTCACTAGAAAAGATTCAAGCGCTCCACATATAAAGAGCTTGAGACAAAATACAGATTTTGAAACAAGAATTCTGTGGATCCTTTTTCACATCTCGAATACTTTGTTAATGAAAAAAAGTAAAGTACGGCTTTTTTATTAGAATTGTTGGTGCTTTAAACTTGAAAATTCTAAAAATCCTGGAATGAGTTTAAAACAAAAAAACCAGCATCCACATGATCCACAAGGTGGGTCAGGTTTTGTGAATCATGTCATCTATCAGTAATCATCCATCTGCTGTATCCTGAGATGCCATCAAGGAGGCCGGGTTTTTTTTGTGTGTGTCTATGCCAGTTTACAACTTCTATGGATGGTCCTGTCCCTGTTCCTGTTGGTCAGCTCCACTGTGGTATAGGAACCACTTAGGCAGGAGACATAATCATATTAACATGATTTAGGTAAATCCCAGAAGAAGGAAAATATGAAATAAATTTTGTTGATACCTTATTAAAATAGCAAGTATCATTTGAAGGACAAAAATAGGATTTCAGTGTGCTAAATCCCAGGTCCTTCACTGCTTTCTTATGGGCAAAACCCACAACACTATTGGTTGACTGACATATTCCTAATTTGCTGCGTTGCTGGCATCCAAGTTCTCCACACAGCACTGTTGCTACCAAATTAAAAAATAAAGTATTTTATATATGTACCAAATCATATACATTAAATTACAACAAAGAGTGAGGTAAGTACACTCAAAGCTACTCAGAAAGTTTCTGAATAAATTGGTAGTGAAGGAATGGTGACACGTGCTTCAGTACAGTATTGCAACCTTGGTTCTTTTCCAGGATCCTCCTTTTTGAAGACAAGAAAGGCCACTGTGTACAGCCCAACACAAGGTCTTGTACAGAACATGGACTTGAAGTTCCCAGTGGTTCCCAGCTGGGCAGAGGTAGAAGGCTGGTCTGTGAAAATATTTGTCTATTTGTTTCTTAACTGCAAAGGAAAAATATATTATTTTTTTTTCCTATAGTAGTAGGGTCAAAGAATTTGCTTTCTCCCCAGCTAGGAACAAAAACAATAATGGAAGCTCTTCAAACTAATGTTCAATAGAGGAAAAGAGAGCCAACAGATTATTAACTTCTCAGCAGGGAAGACATTATTACAGTC
>VZTM01009955.1:141303-166682 GCA_013400555.1 Jacana jacana | reverse complement strand
CATTATTACAGTCAAAAGACTTCAAAATCCCTTTTCTTATGTGATTCATTAACAGACTTTCAGACCTCTTTGTCCTCAGAAGAAAAGCATATATATTTTTTCAATGGTGTGTCTTTTGGGGAGTTGAGGCCAACGGTGCAAAGCCTGTTGTCCAATTATTTGTCTCAAATGCGGCACTTTTGTAAATGTCAGTGCTAGATGGGTATTAAAGTCATCCATCTGTGCATGGTCTCTGAGCTTTGCAAAACAATAAAATTATAACACTCCACTTCGGGGGGGGGAAGAAGGATTTTTAAAATCTTTTCTATTTCCTCACTACCCAGCATATTAAAAATGTCTCATGCAGATTCTACATATTAATGTAACATCTAATAGTGAGTTAATGGTAACTTTGAAAATGGGTGAAAAAATCTATTTCCTTTCCAGCACAAAGGAAGCTCTCTTGGAAATTATAACAATTTTACAATTATTCTGTAGTTCCCATTGTGGAGGATTTTTTGGGGGAGCTTGGTTGTATTTTATTTCCAAATAGAAAATTTATTTGTAAGACCAAATTTAGTCTGCCAATACTTAATTACACTATCTAAATTTGTTTCTCATGCACTAATAAGCCCATCATTGTCACTTAATAAAGGTATCCCATTGTTGTCATTAATAACTGTATGTTATAATAGTCTTAAGTATTCTAAAAAAAGTGTACCATCAAGGGCATTCATGGAATTCATTTTCTGAGACAACAAATACCTGCCCAATATTTGCAGCAAGCTCAGGCTCAAAACTATGAAGATCCTGACTGGAACTCTACTATAAATTACACTGATCAAAAAGAAAAGAGAAATGTGGGAAAAGTGCTATAAATAGAATCCAGATATAAATTTCAATTACGAATCTATATATAACGGGCAGGAATGAAGGCAGTATCATTAATGTGTTCAAAGAAATCACGATGTGACTAAAATCACTCAGAAATACTGATGCCATTCCCACACACCCATAGAGGCATTTCCTGTACTTGTGGCATCCTTCAAGAAAGCAGGTGAATTACCTCAAACATGAAAATGACAACAACATACCCTCTAGAGCTGACTCATACTTTAAGTTGTTAACGGCACGATTTCTTCCTTGACACTGTATAAACTGACTAAGAAGACATTTCAAATGTGTGAATGTTTTACCCCCAAAAAAGATCATTAAAGTAGCAAATAAGTGAATTTTGAGTGTGTAGAGTACAAATAAATCATTCCTCCTGCTACCCAGTATAGTATACAACAACAGCACATTCTATAGAGCTCAGATGTGTACTCTATTTTTTCTCTACAAATAGATAAGTCAATATATATATACAAATGCATAAAATAAATACAAATATATAGTCCAGTATATAATTTATGATACTCAAACTAAAAAAAAAAAAGACATTTAAATATATAAACTAAAATAATACACGAATGTCTCCATCAGTTCAAAACGTACGATTCCACATTGCAAATATAACTAAACTCTATTTTTAAAGTCTTTGTTTATCTTTAATAACATTGCAGAAAAACAACTTTGCTGGGCACTCAATTTTTTTAAGAATGATACCACATACAATATTTTATTAAAACTAATTATGTGGCAGACTGATATTTGGGTGACCACAATGAGCCCATTTTGGTTTTGTGATTGTGCACAAAGCCTAATACCTTTGTTTTATACCATCTCAGTAAGTATTCCTTAAAACTTTCAGGTTGATAATACAGAAAAAAAAAATCTGCAGTGCTTTGGAGAAACTTCCTTTCACTGCAAATTTTGACATTTCTGTGTCACAGATAAATCCAAAGGCTTAAACCTTCTCACAGGAAAAGATCAGAGGCAAAGGTGAACTTCTGATGAGTGGAAATATTTCTTCCCATTTTCCTTTTGTTTTGACTCCTTGATTTTCTATATAATATATTTAAATTGACTCAAGCAATCATTTCAAAGTGAAAAATAGAAATGCTTTATTCCAAAAATTACTGCTTTGGAAACATTAACATCCTCAGAAATGTTCCATAAGCTTTTCTTTAACAAATCTTCAATGAAATCAAGATTTCATTAAAAAATAAACTTTTCATAAGCTGCAATTAATGTTAGAAAACAGTCTTCTGAGATGTTTTTAATAACCCATCAGTTATAAAACCTTTTTGGTCTTCAGCCCATCTCTAATTTAAAACACCCTGTAACAGGTTGGAGGGGGGGTGGGGGTTTATGAGCCATAAAATTTAGCAGCCATCTAAATAACTACTGTAATAAAAGAATGCTTATCAGCACATATATATCCACCATTATCTGCCCTTCACCCAAAAGGTCAATTTAGTAGAAACATAAAGCATTTTCCTCCTTTACTTCTTGCATAGAAATCATAATGCCAGCAGAGCAGTTGCCAATGTAAGGGTACATTTAAATGCTCTTTTGTACCAAACCAGATTATGGAGTCCTCGCCACAATCTCAGGTTCTTCAGCATAGCCAGGCGTAGTCTCACTTATTGTTATACTTACTCCTTGCCTTTCCTTAGGTGAAAAGCATGCCCTGCTTGAAGGCAAACCCATCACTCAGCCCTGTCCCACAGCTTAGGTTGGACACTGGACTTGCCTGCTTTTTAGCTTGTTCCCTGCTTTTCTCCATCCTGTGTGAGATACGTTCTCCCATTTGAGATCAGAGTCATGAAAAGAGCAACAGTTGCGCCATTTACCCTCTGAGACTGGAATTTCAACCCTTGTGTTTCTAAACAGTCATCTATTGCCATCATTTTGTTCCCAAACATGGGATGACTGTATGGCTAATGGCTGCATCAGGGCACTTACAGATGGAGGAATTGCAAGCAAATAAGGGGGTTTCATGTGATAGTCTTCTGCCTGCCTGCTTGCCTGCCCATCTCTTTTCCTTTATCACATGATGCCCATTATGACTATACAGAAATCCAGAAGCAAAATGGACAATTACTTGACATCTGTTTTTCATTTCTCTTGGAAATAAATAAATAAATAGATAAATTTAATGGTCTCAATTTTTAGAAACCTGCAGTGAAAATGAAGTGAGTCTGCATAAGCCGTTTTCCTAAAACTGCTAATCAACTTAAGTGTTTGGGAAATCACAAAAGCAGATGTTTTCTTAAAAAAAGAAAAAAAAAAGAAAAAAAAAAAAAAAAAGGAAAGAAATAAGTTAAAATTCCCCTTAGCAACAGCCTGCTGCAGCCCCCGCAATGCCACACTGCATGCTCCTTGGTGGCAAACAGGCTGCAAGGTTTGCTGCTGAAGCAGGCACTTAAGGGAAGAAACAAAGTTAGAATGTCTCAAGCTCCATCCTGATCAGTCCTTTCCCTTCTCTTTTCCTCGCTTCTGGCCCTTCTTTGGCGCAAAGAGCCAAGAGACTCTGGCGTGGAACGTGGCACATGGGGCCAGAGAATGAGCAGGGAGAGGGAAGCCTCCCTTCCCGCTCTGCACCACGGTCTGCACGGTCTTCAGGGACCTTTTTCCACTCAATTATGAGATTCCTGGGAAACTAGACACAATTAAAGAAGCCACCAGAAATGTCCCACAATTAGTCTCAAGCTATAGGTAGCGCTGTCTGGGGGGACATTCCCTCTGACCTGGGGGCTGAGGACCCCCACTGGCATCTGTCTCAGCAGTATATGTGCTTGCACTATGTGATAGGATTACAGCCGTGTGGCTGCAGCTCTCTCCCCTGCCATCAGCCTAGGTCTGTGTCACACTTGATGTCAATAAACAGATGCAAAAGAGTGTGAGAAAACAGGGGATTGTGCTGCAGAGGCGGCAATAGGACAACCTAAGTGTTTCATCTGGTTATACTTTAGAATCTTGAACAACTCATCATGCTTAAACCTGAAATCCACTCCCATTAATGTATTCACAGACAGAATGCATTAAATTAATTTCTTATTATTTATCCTAAATACAAATAAGAATATCTTACTCTTAAATTCATGTCTTGCATTTTCCCATGTCTGGGCTGACATTGCACGGGGCTGTGGCAAACTAAGACACATTCCCAATTGCGTTTGGGCTGCGTGAGAAACAAACTGGGTCTCTTGGAAGAAAAATTGCTAGGGACAGAAATCATGCAGCCACATGCATCCAGCTGAGCATGGGTAGGAATGAAAGATACTTTGGGCTGGGGGGTGGGGGGAAATATCTAGAAATAAAGCAGTGGGGAAAAAATATAGTCTGAATGTCATAGGAAAATAATATGTAAATCGATAACTAAAGCAAGCTTGCTGTTTTCAGTCTCATCACCTTCTTTCATTACAGTGACAAAATGGTAGCAAAATTTCCCATGGCTCTTCTATTTCATGTGCTGCTGTGCTGCCAACAAAGTGGGCCCATTTCATATTTGCATGCAGGCTAGGGGAAAGGAGCCAGTAGATTTACATGTACAAGGTATAAAATGTGGATGAAATTAAAAGCAAGGGATTCAAAAGAGGCATGGAAAGTAGGCCAGAGAAAGATGAAGAATCATTAGGGCTTTACATTTTATTCTCCTATTTTAATCATAATCATGACATAAAGGAAAATACAGAGCAAAATCAATCTTAATTCAGCAGTAAATATAAGGGAATTTTTATGGTTTATCAAAAAGAAAAAAAACAAGGTGAAAAAGAGCAAACTACCCCCCTCCTGTGAGTTTTTGAAACACCCCCTCTCACTTCTCAAATCAAGATTCATTATTAAAATCACTGCTCCCCGAATCCAAGGATTGAAACTATTGTGATATCCTTGTTTGGTCTGTCTGCTCTCTCTGCTCTAATCCATTTGTATGAGTTGCATATGGATTGAAATTGGTAAAAAAAAAAGAAAACTGGTATGTACAGTGAGGGATGCTACACTGCAACATACGGCCACAGCACCCCTGGGGGCTTGAGGCTGGGGCTGATGCTTCTTTCCCCGAAGAGGTGAGAGATAAAGAGGCTGCAGAAGAGTTCGAAGTCAAAGGCTGTCAAGCAGAGATCGTATGTGTGGGTCTGTCAGCCCCTCTACTGACAACATGAAGGTTTCCAAAATCATGACTCAAGCCCTGTGAGTCAGGACGTCATAAAAATAAAAACACTGCTCTGCAAGCGGCGTGTTCATATAACTAATGATCTTTGCTTCCTCTGGCCGGTGGCTCTTTGTCCCCTAAACATCACCACCAAAATCCTCCCTCTACTCCTGTGTGCTCCGATACTTCACCTCCACAGCAGGGCTCATGCTGGCCAGCCAGCGCCCCAGGGGTGATTGCCAGCTTTGCCAGCTGGCTGATAATAACCACAGTTTTAACAGCTGCCCCTATTTTTTCCCCTCTTTTTTTCCTTTTTTTTTTTTTTTAATAATAAAATCTCACCCTCTGTTTGCTAAGCATTCACCAGCCTGCACAGAACTAGTGAAGGATGACACAGTGTACACACAGTTTGCAAACTTACAAGACACAAATGATCACTTCTGCTTCATTAGCAAACAAAGCCAAGACTGGTAGAAGTGAAATTCTTTTTGTTTTCTTCTCATTGAGGATATCCTGACGTTTACTTTTCAGATTCTTCATCACTAAGGCAGCTAAGACAGACAAGGGGCAACAGGCACAAGCTGGAACATAGGAAGTTCCATTCAAAGATCAGAAAAAACTTCTTTATGGTGACAGAGCCCTGGAAGAGGCTGCTCCAGGGAGGGTGTGGAGTTCCCTTCTCTGAGACCTTCAAGACCCGCCTGGATGCAGTCCTGGGTGATGTGCTCTGGAATATCCTGCTTTAGCAGGGGAGTTGGACTGGATGATCTCTAGAGGTCCCTTCCCACTCTGACAGTTCCCTGATTCCATGAAAATTATACACTCTATTTTGTAATAGATAAGCTGGAATACTCACCTTTACATGTCTGCCACAAGCCAGAGCTTTAGCAGACAGCGCTCAGAGGCTGGTGTTACGATTGCCCAGGTTGACAGCGCTGCTGTCACAGCCCCATAGCTCACCTGCTGAAAAGTACTTCAATAAAGGAACAACATTATAGTGATTCTGGGGACTGTGAAAAGTATAAAACTTAAGTGCATGATACATGGAATGAATAAGGGGGGGAAACTGAATATGCATTTATGTAAGCACTTGTAAATGCAAGTATTTCATGCAAATTAATGCAAACTATGCAGCAGGGACAGAATATGACAGAAATGAGGAAGGAGAGATGTAGTGGGAACATGTCAAACTAAAAAACTGAGAGCCATGCACAAGAGCACAGAGGTGGAGGCCTTCACCGTGGATGGCTCAGCCTGGAAACTCAACCAGGACTCTTCAATACCAGAAGCCCTTGCAAGTCATCAGCCACTTGCAAGTGAAAAGAGAGGAGCTAACAGCTTAGGAACCTTTCGTGCTTCCACTGATGTTTTGTCATCACTCATGTATAGCAGCTTTCCAGTACCTGAAGGGAGCCTACAGGAGAGCTGGAGAGGGACTTGTCAGGGAGTGGAGCAATAGGACTAGGGGTAACAGTTTTTAATTAAAAGATGGGAGATTTAGATTAGATAATAGAAAGAAATTCATTCCTGAGAGGGTGGTGAGGCACTGCCACGGGTTTCCCAGGGAAGCTGCAGATGCCCCATACCTGGAGGTGTTCAAGGCCAGGCTGGATGGGACTTTAAGCAACCTGGTCTGGTGGGAGGTGTCCCTGCCCACAGCACAGGGGTTGGAACTCAATGATCTTTAAGGTCCCTTCAAACCTAAACCATTTTATGATTCTATGAAATGGGTAACATTGCTGTGTGCAGTCAACAGGCAGCTCTCTCTTTGTGCAAAACATTTCTCAGTTTTCTGCTTTCATTTCACATATTTGGATTATTTTATGTTAAAGTGATTTCTAGCAGTTTATGCAGGTCTTGAAAAGCTGCACTGTAAAAGCTGCATGATGCCATTACCGTTAGCAGAGCCTTTTGTTTCTGTGTATCCTCAAATAATACTAAAAACAAAGGTGCCACTTCATTCAAGACGCGCTTCATAAGAAGGATTAAAACACTGTTAGAAACAATGATCACAGAACAGAGCAGCTTTAGGGAATTCTTTCAGCCTGGATCCATCCTACAAGCAGTTAATACTTGTCTGGGTATTTTCTGCACTTCATTTTAAAAAGTTATGTGCCAGACAATTATTACTAAAAAGATCCAGAGGCAATTCTACATAAATGAGGAGTTAAGATTAAGCACGTAGATATTTGTTTCCCATTTCATGAACCACTCTCACAGTACAAAAGTCTGGGCACCCACCAGGATGCCTAAGCTGATGAGGAGAAAAGAAGGGGCTGTGTTGATCTCGCTGGAGAGAGGAGGGAGCAGCTGCTCAGCTCAGGAGCACACGATGTACCAGCCAGGACTTGTGTGGGAGGTTAAACCTTCATTACCTTTCCAGTCAGTCTTGGGCCTGGAAGACAGCACAAGCAGCATCTTATTTCGGTTTTTAAAGCACGGTATGAAAAATCGTGACTTTGTCTCAAGTATGCCTGGAGAGAGTTAGCAATGCTATGAAGAGCAAACCTTACATTTATGTGGCCTCAGCACTAAAGTCTGCAGCAATCATCTGCTAAAGGTGCATCTGCAGAAGAAGCTACATTGTGTGTGTGGACAAGAGCCAAATTGAGCAGCGATGTCCAAATTGTGAGGGAACGTGGAGTCCAGGCTAGACCAAGACCCCAAATACAACCTGATCACAACAGATCTTAATCAGCCCCATAAAGGTTATCACACAATGAGAACATTCAGACCAGGAAATGCTCACATTCACAGGTGAAATTAGCACCAGCTGGCACCGGTCTGACAGTTCCCTATGAGGGAACACAGGGTGGGCATATGCCCATGGCAGTGAACTGAAATGGGATGTGTATGGCAATCTTGTACACAAATGCAGGCTGGGCGGATAATGGATTCAGAGCAACCCTGAGTAGAAGGACTCGGGAGTGCTTGTGGATGAGAAGCTCAACATGAGACAGCAATGTGCTCTTGCAGCCTAGAAAGCCAACCATAATACTGGACTACATCAAAAGAATTGTGGCCAGCAGGTCAAGGGAGGTGATTCTGCACCTCTTCTCTGCTCTGGTGAGACCCCACCTGAAGTACTGGGTCCAACTATGGAGCCCCCTGCATAAGAAGGACATGTTGGAGCAAGTCTAGAAGGCCACAAAGATGATCAGAGGGCTAGAGCACCTGTCCTGTGAGAATATACTTGGAGATTTAGGATTGTTCAGCCTGGAGAAGAGAAGGCTCTGGAGAAACCTTATAGAAGCTTTCCAGTATCTGAAAGGTGCCTACAAGAAAGATGGGGAGGGACTTTTTACAAGGACGTATAGTGATAGGACAAGGTGGAATGGCTTCAAACTGACTTAGACTAGACAGAAGGAAGAAATTTTTCCTATAAGGGTGGTGAGACACTGGAACAGGTTGCCCAGAGATGTGGCTGCTCCATCCCTAGAGGTGTTTAAGGCCATGTTGGATGGCGGTTTGAATAACCAGATCTAGTGGGAGATGCCCTGCCCATGGCAGGGGCGTTGGAATTCAATGATCTTTAAGGTCCCTTCCAACCTAAACCATTCTACAATTCTATGACATGACACAATGTGCTGAGGACAAGCAGAGAGAAAATGAGAGCTCACCATTACTGCAACAAAATGCCAGATCAGTAGATCTCCCCAGCCTTCCCCTTCTGCCTCGTATGGTCACCAGTGCATCACTGCTAGCTCCCCTACCTCCTTTGGAAAGTGACCTGAGCAATGGATTGAGCAGAAGGAAGCAGGTCCAGATGGGCACAGCAGCTGCTCCCAGTAAGGCAGGTGGGCTTGGGAAGGAATATCCCACAGTGGAAGATTCCTCCAAGGTCTGTTTCCCTTTCTTGTGTGAATAATCAAAGGAATGAACAAGGGTTTGAAACAAACTGAAATACAGATTTTTTTGTTACGCTTATATATTTGTTTCAAAAGTATTAAAGCAGCTTTCATAAGGGGGATTACTTCTTTCAGTCTTCTGTAGGAAAAGTGTGAACTTCTGCCTTTAGCCAAAAGGAGAAAAAGGGACTTGCTTTGCTAACCTTTAAACTGTAGAGATATGTAAGATCTCCATCCAATTGGTCCAGGAAGGGTTTGCTATCACAAAATCTGAATGCATCTTGGAAAAAGAAGGTAACAAATCTCTTGACAAATGAATAAGTAATAATATATTTCACTGAAGAGTTAATACAGATCAAACAAAAGTTCATGATGTAGAAATTGAACAATTTAATGTAAGTATGAAATACAAATCATATGTGACCTTTCCAGAGAGCTATTAGAAAGAGAAATTGATGAATCCAACATGAAAATGGCAATAGTCATATTGAATTTCAAGAAAATACCAGGTCACAGTGGGCCTGGATGTTGAGTTTTACAGGCCATTCACCCTGAAGATTTTCTCACATCGCAGTAAAGCGTACAATCAAGTGTTAGATAATGCCATATAACCACAAAGCCTCAGGGAATCACAGGTTATAACTGCCAGTGGCCACATCGCCAAAACCAGTAGACCTTTCAATTACCAAGATTTATATTAAACATGCAATTGGCTTCCCACTGCAGTCTAAGAAGCATTTTCCTGTACTCCGTGGGGAGCTGGCTGACCTCCTTTTCCTCCAGCTGCCAAACTGCATTAATGGATTAAAAAAAAACACACACAAGAGACATTCTTAATAATATTTGTCAGTAAACAACAGCAGTCATGCCACAGAGATGTTATGCAACTGAAAGTGCAAGCCATGATATAATTTTCATATTAACAGGAAGCCAATACACCTAAGTACCCCAGAAGCACAGAACAAAGTGGAAAGCTTTGTTAGCTAACCTTGGTTCTTGACGCTTTCTCTCCATCCTCCCTTTCATTCACATCCTCATCGAATGACCAGATTTCCTCTCTGCCCGAACTAGCACAGCCAAACCTCCTCCGTGGCGGCTCATCCACCTGAAACTTTCCATAAATGCCAACATGCACTCAGGTGCTCTGCTCTCATAGGTCAGCTACATCTTATTATGGACAATTTATGTCCAGACACATACTGGTTTTGTGTGCTGTTCTCCCTATTTATTCCATCCTCCTCGAAGGAGTAGTCATTGTAGCTCCTTCCTTTTGCAAAGCAAGTCTCTTTTTTTCATTAAACCCCTGGGGTGAAGTTTGCCACCACCATCATTTTGTTCCTTATATTTTCAGGTTAAACTGAATGAAGCACAACTCCCTTTTTCCCACAGTTATCCAGGATACATGACTTTGACTGCAGGATCACCCCACCTCCTTCCTAAACAGAATGCTACTTTAGACTCCATGATGGTTTATCACCATAAATTCCTGTTTCCTCCTTTCCTGAGTGTGCAGGTCAAGAGACTGACAAAGATTTGAGGTTCTGTCAAAACTACTCCAAAGTCCCATTTGTGCATTCTCATGCAAAATGCTCCAATGGCATCCCGTGTATCTCCAACTATGAAAGCTGGAGTTTCTGGAAATGGTGCTAAAATAAAGTTTCTTCAGGGTCCTGAGTCACAGAAACCCTATAGGGATTATTGCTAGTCTCTGACCGTACCCAGTCCACAAAGGACGCTAGTCCTTTTATCCTAGCTGTGACTTCTAAATGGCAGCTGCAGCTCAAGCCACTGTCCTCACACTTCTACCTCTAGAGATCTTCTGTTCAAACCCCTGCACAATCTCCCAGTGCAAAATTTGTCACTATAAGCACACAGACCAGAGAACAGATCAGGGAGTGAACATGGACTTTTAAAGAAAAAATCCTTCATCACACGAGCATGTACAACTGGAGTGGGTGGCCCAGAAAGGTTGTGGTATCTCCAACCTGGAGTTTCAAAACTTGACTGAGCAAGGTTCTAGGGGACCTGATCCACTTTGAGCAGGAGTCTGAACTAGATAACCTCCAGAAATCTTGTTAAGCCTACATTTTGTTGTGATTTTTTATTCCCGTGTGCTTTATTGTACACATGGAGACTACCTGCATGGCAGTAAATATGCCACGGTAAGGACCAACAAGACTGTCCCTACCGTCAGCCATTAAAGAACAAATTCACTCTCTCAGGCAGGTACAAGGAGAGGATATCATGAGCAGCATAAGAAGATACTTGGGTTCCTAAGAGACTCCTGATTCCAGTCCCAAATACAATACAGCCTGCCATGGTTTTAGGAAAAAGAAAATATTGATGCTGCTGAGGATAATGACTTCTGCAATTTGTTCAAAATCTCTCTAAGACAGAGAGGTGATTTGAAAGGAGGTATTTCTAATTTCTCTTCTCTCACAACACAGAGCCAGTCATCCCAAACCTATTTTCTTTACTGTTCAGGAGGGATCCAAAATTTCCATCAAGAAGGTATTAATGGCCTGTTAGGCTAAAGTGAGAGATATCTACTTCATATTTATGGTTTTCTTTTTTTACACTCAATCATAGGACAGTGTTAAGTCTACTGCCATGACAACATAATGTTGGGAATTATCCTTCCTTCAAGCTCTGCCATCTTTTAACTAAACTACTATTTTAAGTAGTTCTGGTGTTTCTTCTCCTTAGGTTCCCATCCCTGATCTCTTGGAGGCTTCCTTTCCTCCCTCTTTTAATAATCACCCCATAAGCTATGAAATACATGTTGAATAAGGGATCTTTCAAGGTCCCTTCCAATCCCTGATATTCTGTGATTCTGTGTGATCCTGTGAATAAGAATACGTATTGTTAACTTCACACAAATCAGCAGAAGAAGATGGATGTGTACTTTATGCAGTTCTGCTATTGCACCTGACTTATTGTACCTCTGCTATTTCTCACTGCGTTCTCTCCTGAAAGTGCCCTCATAAAGATGTGTTAATTTTTAACTGTGGGTGTCACACACAGCTGTGGTAGTCACCGTGTTCACGTCCAGCTTCCTTTCTGACCCACCATAAGTAACTTTTGGAGTTCATTCCAATACTGCAGCCTGGATCCAGATGAACTTACTCAGTGTTCACATGGAAGGGGTGTGCATTCTGTTCCATTGTAATTCAGCAGTTGTCAGGAAGGGTGAACCTCTCAGCCTTTCTATCTACATGGGTGCTTGTTCTTCTAGTCTGGTAGGAACTTATTAGCTGAGAGGTTTCCACTCTTCTGTTAAACGGGGCTGAAACCCAGCAAGTTCAAAACTTGCTACAGGGATTCTGATATAAGCATATGCACACAGAGCAGGATGGCACAGGTCTTATTTCTTTCAAAAATCTAGGTATAACAAGCCAGGATATGAAAGTAAAACATAGGCTGAGAGCAAAAGTGGGGAAATTATAAGGAAAAACTCAATAGCTTGGTCCCGGGAAAAGAAAGCATCAGATGAAAAAAATAAAATAAAAATAAAATAAAATAAAATAAAATAAAATAAAATAAAACAAAGCAGAAGCAACCACACCTCTGCTCAGAAGTAACTTTGAGTGTGCCATGACAGCCTGGTGAAAGAGATAACTTCACCCATTAGCTGATGCACCTCAAACTGCACTTTGTCTTGGAGCTTCATAAGCAAACTGGGGAGAAGGCAAGGGGGAATTTACCGAGCTCTTTGGGGTTTCCAATACCCGGAATGACTTTTTTGCATCCCACTTATTTTTGCTAAGTTTTGTAGTAGTAAGAGAACTTCAAGGCTACCAAGAAATGCAGAAATCAAAGTATTTAATTTACTGCATGTGTGCTGTTGCAATATACTTCATAGTGATAAAGACAGTGATAGCAAAAATATCTCTTACCTTAACAGGCTATCATGAAATGCAGAAAATAAAAGACAGCACATTATCAGTAATGACAGATACACAAAAGTGTCCCACTGTGATGCAAAGGGGCAGGGACTGACAGAGCTCACAAAAGTTCTTGTTGATTTTGTCAATTTAGTGGTAAAGAAAGTACAGAAAATAGTTTTGGGTAGCATAATAAATGCATATATATAAAAATGTATATCTAGCATGTCACATGAAAATAGAACATTACATCTCCATCTGAGTTTCCACAGTAAACCAAATTTTCACTTTCTGAAGGAAAACCATGTATTTTCACAGAAAAAAAGAAAGTGTTTGTGAGTGGCAGTCAAAAAAAAGATGCTTATCTGATAAAATACAGTTTTACAGAACGTGATTCAGGGCAATAATTTATCTTTCTTGCCGTTGCTTTTACACATTAGTCACTGACACAAGGTTTTCATCCCTCCAAATTACATCCTCCCAAATCACTACACTGAATCACAGATCTTTCTGATTAGCTGCTTTTATTTAGCCGCCCCATAATCATTTGATTCTCTCCATGCAAGTGAAAAACAGAGCTGTGATCCATCTGTTAAGTTATAGACCATAAGTTCCCATCTGTCATCCATGGGCCAGTGGTAGTCCCCGGAGCACTCTCTGCCCGTCTGCAGAGAGTTGGCTGCTCTCCTGGTGCTGCCTTCTCCTCATCTCCAGCTGTTAAATCACATTAAAAGATGGGCAAAAAGAACACAGGAAAAAAAAATAAGAAAAAAAAAAGGGAAGAAGATGTGAGTAACATTAATTTCCCATGTAAACAATTGCTCTAGCTGCAAGAAGGATGTTATACAATTGTTGAGTATGCAGGGAGGAACATTGGGGCCACAGGCCTTTCTCGGTGACAGCTTTGGAAACACCAGGTCCCTGATGGTGGCTGCAGCAAGGGCTCGCAGTGGGGTTGGCCACAGGGCACTCCTCCAGAAACCCAGGACCCTCGTTCAAGTGTCAGCACCATTAAGGGGTTCACTGCTGATGGCTTCAACAGAATTATCTACCACCTTAGGGAAGAAAGAGACGATTTCCCTGGATTGGGCTGGATCAGTTGCCCACCCCCACCAGCTGTTCATCTGGTCCTGCACCCGAAGCACCAGCTCAGACTACAGCTGAGCAGTCTTGTGACAGCTCTCCCATCTCCACAGTTTACAGCCTGGGGCAGGAAACATAATTTTTGTTTACTTCAGTCTGCTAAGCTGCCATAGTTCAGCAGTTACTACATATCCCGCTCCTGGAGATGGAGACATAGTGGGATGTTTCAACCTTCCCAGCTGACTCTGACCCCACGCACAAGGCAACACCTCCCAGCCCCTACCCCTCATTACAGAATCATCTAGGTTGGAAGGGACCTTAGAGACCATCTAGTCCAACCATCAACTTAACTCTGACAAAAAACAACCCATCACTAAACCACATCCCTAAGCACTATGTCAACCCACCTTTTAAATACCTCCAAGTATGCCAACATCCAGTGGTGAGGCAGCAGATGCATCTGTCCCCTCCATCCTCCCACCCCATCAGCCCAAGGTGGCCAACCCCACCAACACCACAGCTGAGCGTGTTCTCCCATCACCTCTCTCACAGCACAGCAGGCCAGTTAAGGGTCACAAGTTCTGGTTATTTTAAAATAGTTCAGGCCTCTGCATCCCCAGTCTGTGACAGATGAACTGCCAGGGTGAACTCTTCAGCTGCCACATCACAATCAGACTGAGATCACGAAACCTATAATACAATCCCAAACTATTTCACAGGTACCTGAACCCATCAAACTGTCCTTCAGCCAGGGCCCTCCAGACATTGCACACTGTATTGCCATTATAGATCAGGCTGTAAACCAAGGATGCAAGAACAACATAATCAATCAATATTTAATTACACATAAAAGAACCTGAAGAGAGGCTAGATACAGCAGTAGCTTTGTTATAAGGTTTTATTCATATTTAACTCAATAACATTTTCCATTTTAATGCACGCCAGATACCTGAAAGTGTTCCTATACGCTGTGCCAATGACACACAGGCAAGAGCTGGATGGCAAAGTCAAGATTAAGGTGTTTGTGGAGTTGGTACCTGATGTTTACTCTCATCTGCACAGGAGAAGCTGACACATGTGGGTTACAGGGGTATTGCCCACCTGAATCTGTTCAGCAAAGCAATCTGATCTCTGTGACCAGCAGCACCCCAGAGAAAAGCACAGCTGACATCCATCATGAGTCCAAACGACTCAGTAACAATTGACTGCTGGCTCTGCTGGCAGCATCCTTACACACACAGCTGGGACATGGCTTCAGTTCACTTGTGTGGACTAACACAGAGATGGTTCTGTGGCTCTGCCACCAGCCCTGAGAACCAGTGTGACTACAGACAGGCTGACGTGGGAATGCTCTGACAAGTAAAAAATTGTCCCTTACTTAACTATCCCTAAAAGTGTTATTTCAGACCTTAACTCCTCATTCTCGGAGAACACACACATGTACTTACTGCCTAGTAAACACAGACATACTGACTATATTTGAACAACTCCATAAGCAAAGATGAATGCATTTATAGGTGCCTGCAGCAGTGGCTTCTTGGGGTCAGGTGTGCCAAGCTCAGGGCTCTTTGGCCTCGTTAAATTCAGCATGTCTTTAAACACTTTATAGTGCTTAATTCTGGGTTTATGTGAGCCCAGAATACTCCACACACTACATATGTTAAGCAGTTGAAAGATGGAGCCCTCAGTGTCTCCCATTTATTCATTTGAAACAAAAGGCTGTGTTTTTTTCCTGGACTTTATGCTTTGCTAGCCTAGAATTAGCATTTTGCCAGCCCCCAAAGCCCAAACCTGAGCTCATCCAAATTTTGGGAAGGGTGGATCTGGCTCCAAGCCCCATATTTCAAGTCCATCTTTAGTGCTAGCAAAGGGTTGGGTTTTTTAATGCTAATTCTCCACTTTGTCATCAACTAATGAAACAAAAAGGAGGAAAAAACCTATCTGGGTCCTAGGGATATTATCTTCTCTTTCTTTTGGAAACACAAAGATGATGAACCAATCAGGCTGTGAATGATAAACAACTGCTTTAAATAGATAAGAAGCAAATAGGCAAAGAGACAATAAGGTTATTAAGGGATAATACTGGGGAACTGAGTGACAGATGATTATCTGAACTTCATTTAATTTCAAATTTAGCATTTCTTTTTTGTTCACTCCTATAATTTTTCTTTTTCCTTATTCAAAATACAGAATTTGTCATCACGTAAAGCAAAAATTAAACGATTCACCACTTTGCCACAGGTCTCCAGAGTCACATGAAGAGACTTTCAGACAGATTGCTACCTCTGTTCTCTGCTCTGACTCTTTGGACAAGCACTGGCTGCCATAGGAAGACTTCAGTGCAGTCAGTAAGTCCTGCCCTGCCTGCTTACTGCTGAGACCTGAGCTGGCTCCGTTCCCGGCTGCCCCGAAGCATGAGCAAAGGGGACATGTGGATTTTTACCCTGATCATGTAGTCAACGCTTCAGAAATTTTTGTTTAGAAACCCAAGCACAAAGATGAAAAGCCTCAATTTGATATTTTATTTTCTTTAATTAATATTGTGTATCTTACTTGTGAGGCGTATCCGTTTGGTTTGTCATTCATTTCCCTCAGAACAAATGGGAAATGTGATTAACTGAGATAGTCTTGGCTTTATAAGCCTGATGAGTGATGTCCTCTTTTATTCATGGACATGGGAAGGGCAAAATGCTCTTCTAACTGTCTTGTTAGTTGTGGTGGCCCACAGCAAGATGGAGGGTGAGGACAGGTTGTGCACCAAAATCATCTCATGGAAGGAAAAGCAATGGCCTTCTCCTGTGGAAGCTGTCTGTTTTTAGAGCTGCTGACTTGCAGCTCAATAGCTCTGTTATACACTGCTCCCAACAGACCAGACATCAAACCATCACCAAAATGACTCTCTCTTCTTCTCATTTGGAGCCCTGAAGCCCATCTGGTAGCTAGCATCCAAAAGCACAGATGTTTCGCTTTTTGCTCTAAATCTACCCACCCTAAGCAAAAGAAAAACTTCATCCTCATCCTCTCATCTTCTCCTCTATCCTCATCTTATTCTATAATGTTTGGTTCTTCAGGGATAAGTAGCTTACATCTTCTTTGAATAAGTATCAGCAATTTTCCTTTGCGTGGTTTCATTCACTTGGCAGCTTTACAGCTTCTAACGCTGCTGTGAATAGCATCCTTTTAACTACTGCCTGCAAATAATGTAATTTTACCCTCAGAAAGTAGCAAAGTTATCTGGTTCTATTGGTTTGTATATGAACATGCCATACCTGAACAAGAGCCACAAAATTGCTTAAATATTTTTTAATCCCTGCTAGAAGGAAAGTATAAAAAAATCCTGCTTTTATACTAAATTAACACCAGCAGCTCCTGCAATAGTATCTCTGGTTTTATGTGCATAGGGCATACAAAATGATATAATAAGCAGAACTATACTGCTGATGTTTTTCATCAAAAGAATAATTCAGTATGGAATGACATCAGCATTCTAACTGACATTTCTTCATTGGTTTTAGGCAAAACATCAAAGATATGTGGTGAACTGATTTTTCGTTATATTTAGTTGAGGTCCCCAGGAGACCTTTTATGACGTTTTGGATCAGACATTAACTAGGAGAAAACATTGGATAGAAATAGGTAAACTAAACAGTCATTGCCCAGTGCCACTGAAAACAACTTTTCCCTTGTGGAAAATCCAGACTGTTAATACCCTTTATAGGGATCCAACCATTCAGGGTCTAAAGAACTTCAGCAGGATTTACTGAAACTAACCTAAAAAATCACTACCTTATCTTTTATTTTGTCTTTGTTTGGGTTTTTTTTTTTTGGGAGGTGGAGGGTGTGGGGGTTGTGGTGGTAGTTCTGGTTTTTATGCATTCACCACAAGATATTTTGTTAAGCATTATTTTATTTTTTGAACTGTGTGACTGTTCTGAAATTCAGCTAAATTCTACATGGCTGTAGACTAACAGTCCCTCTTGTAACACTGAAGAACATGGATAAAAGCAGGAGAGAGTGCCTTTTGCGAACACTGCTGCAAATCAGGGGAAATACATGTAGCTTGTCATGTGTTTAACTCTGTGAATTTATGTACTAAATGAATTCCAACAAAATCCTAGTCTTGCAGATAAAGAGACAAACCAGACTCTTTCTAGTCACAGGTTGCTTCATCCCAACATCTCTTGGAAGTAACAATTATAAGAAATATGCCCTGGCATTTATGTCACTGGAATAGCTTTACAGAGTTGGTTCATGGAAAATACAAAGCAGGCTAAACCACTTCATTTGCCTTATAGAAAGTGTAGTAGCTGTATTCTTTGGGGGACCTTTTTCATTGACACCAAATTCTTTGGAAATCAGAGCAAGAGCGAGTTCCCATGTCCTCCAAGTGGAACTGTAGAACAGAACTGAATCTGCATTTGAGTTTGTAACTTTCTATAATGAGGAAAATAAATGGGCAACCACCATAACTTTCAGAACCCATCAAAGTGGGATGGGGCACCAAAATAAAGCAGAACAGCTGCTTCAGCAGCAAGAAGATAAAGCAAAAAAATTCTATCTTGAAGAATACAGCAAACATCAAAAAAAGCAAAGCTGATGTGAACAGTCCGCTGTTCATTATCCTCTTGAGAATGTGTTCAGAGCATCCTACAGCCACAGATATTGAAGAATCAGTAATGCTTTGACATGCCCCTACAGAACACTGCTTAGGAAGCAAGCACTGCTATTGCTGCCAGCGAAGCTTGGAATTATATTTCCAATTATTCATTTTGCCTACCAGAGAACAATTAGGTAAAAGGTTATTAGCATAAAGCTTGTGCAGAACTACCAGCTAGTCTAAAACTAAATCACGTAACTGCATAACATGCACTCCACCACCATTTGTGCTACGGGGCTACATCTTCTATCAAATACAGCTGCAACCATGCAAAGAAAACCAATCCATCTACTCTCTATAGTTAACTAACATAGCAAAAAAAAAGGATAATCTGCACATTTTTTTATGTATTTCAGTTTTACCTGAAATGTCTTTGTAAAACAAGCACTGAAGTGACACGAAAAACAAGCTCGCAGTAATCTGTATTTGTTCGCTATGTTCCAAAGAATTATGGCCAACACTGGGTGCAGGAGTGCTGTTCCTACACACCTCAGAGGGGTGATGGTGACAATAGCAGAAGGAGGGTACTGAGGCTGTGTTTTCCTGCACACATAAAATGTACTCATTAGTCATTAAAAAAATCTCAGCCCAAAACAAGGGAATGTCCCTTCAGCTCCTAAGCATATATACAGCAAGTATTTCAGAATTGGATATACAGGTGCACCATTGTGAGATACCTGCAGAACCTTTTCCCCTAAACTCCTAAAACAGTTATTGTATTTCCTACCAGTATTCACTCCTATCCTTTCAAAAGGCAAATAGAAAAGCCATAATGAAAATGCCCTTATAAAAGTCCTAAGAGGAAAATTTCACTGTATAAATCCATGTTTCATCCACATCATGAGCATAACACACAGTTCTGATCTCATCTTTTAGAAATATACAAAGCAGAACTGGAAAACTTTCGGAGAAGGGCAGGAACAGGAATGAAATCATAGACCAGTTTCTGCATGAGGAACTGCTTCATAAGCCAAGGAGTTTCAGTTTGGGGAAAAAAAAAAGACTCATGATTTGGATGAGGAGATTGAGTGCACCCTCAGTAAGTTTGCAGATGTTGCAAGTTGAGTGGGAGCGTCAACCTTCTTGAGGATATAAAGTCTTTGCAGGGGGATATGGATAAGCTGGATCAATGGTTCAAGGCCAATGGGATGAGGTTCAATAAGGCCAAGTTCTGGGTCCTGCACTTGGGTCACAACAACCCCATGTAGTGCTACAGGCTTGGGGAAGAGTAGCTGGAGAGCTGCCTGGTAGAAAAGGACCTCAGGGTACTGGTCAACTGTCAGCTGAACATGAGCCAGCAGTGTGCCCAGGTGAGCAAGAAGGCCAACAGCATGCTGACCTGTATTAGGAACAGCCTGGTGAATAGGACTCAGGAGGTGATTGTCCCCCGCTACTCAGCACTGGTGAGGCCCCACCTTGAGTACTCTATCCAGTTTTGGGCCCCTTACCACAAAAAAAGACATTGAGGTGCTGGAGCGGGTCCAGAGAAGGGCAATGAAGCTGGTGAGGGGTCTGCAGACTAAGCCTTATGAGGGGAAGCTGAGGGACCTGGGGTTGTTCAGCCGGAAGAAAAGGAGTCTGAGGGGAGACCTTACTGCTCTCTACAACTACCTGAAAGGAGGTTGTAGGGAGGTGGGGGTCGGTCTCTTCTCCCAAGAGAAGATGGTCTGAAGTTGCACCTGGGAGTCCAGGGAAGTGCTGGAAACATAATCCTTGGAGGTATTAAAGGACAGGTATACATAGTGCTTAGGACATGGTTTAGTGATGGCTTTTTCAGTGTTAGGTTGCTGGCTGGACTCGACAATATGCAAAGTCCCTAGGCAATTCTGTGATTCCATGATTCTATGATCTATGAATACAACAAACAACTGCAAAGTAATTACTGATGTGGAAAGGGTGTATCGGATTCAACATTTCACTGCCTCTTCTCATACCAGAACTACAAATCAAGCTACCAGGAGACAGCTTTAAAAAAACAAGGGTTAGGGAGAAGTTGGTGGTCCCACACCTGGTGGTCCCACACCTGGTGGTCCCACATGGAGTAGTGGATCTGCAGAGCTCTTCAAGAGTTGTCCCTGTGGATGCTAAACATTGTAAGGTTTCCAGGGGAACTGCTCATGTAAGAAGAGTCCTCTGCTATGGGACATACAGAAAACAGTTCAGTTCAGAAGGAGCCTGTGCTGAAATAACTAAAGGCTAAGAAAATAGAAGAGGGAAATATTACAAATGCTTGGCCTGTTCTTGCACTTTCCTAGACAGTGATGTAACTGGGTACTTACAGACACGGTGGGATACTGGATGTTGAACAAAACGGATCACTGGTCTAAGCCAGGATGGCTCATTTTTTTTAAGGATGAGAGAAGGAAAAGGGAATTTTCCAATAGGGAAAAAAATAGTCACAAAATTGGCTTGGTTTATGATCATGAATTCTTGTGCTTCACTTTGCCAAAGAGAAAATGTATCAGTCCCCATCCCTATTTTTTTCCATCAAAATGCCACTGATATTCAGGGTAAATTCTAGTTCAGAAAATCAACATTTCACAACTACACCTTATTTTCAGCTCCTACTGATTTCGAGGGCTCAGCAGTCATGAAATTCTGACTACAGGATTGCAGAGGTAGGAAGGCAATGACGTGGTTTTCTGCAAATGGGCTAGAAAAAGAATAATTATTTTTCCTAGATAAAAGTTTTCACAAAATAGGAGTTACTTCAGCAGGAAACTCTACAGACCTCAGGTGTTTTCTGGCAACCCTCCTTCAGAGAACATGTGATTCTGCACATTAACAAGCCCAAGTCAGAGCCTTTCTCAAAACCATTCTCCAAGTCTGACTTCTTTCTGTCCAAGGGGTGGTGAAGAAGCACACAGGACTCTGTATGTCCCAGGCTGTAAGACACATATAGCACTCAAAGAATTTGATATCCTGTGGGAGTTTTGTTCAATACAAGGAAGTTTTTATCACCTTTCTGCATTTTCATCTTTCAATAAATGCTATACAGATTACTTTGCCTAACATACAAATAGTAAAGTTGTACTTAAGCCTTTTCAATTTGACAACTGTGTGAAAGGATCGTGTGGAGTATGAAATTCTTGGGAAAAACAGATCATAAATCCTCATGTTAACAAGATAGCCATCAGCTACCTGGACCCAGTGCCAATGGGTTGGTATAAAATAGAGCTGTTGTTAGGCTGGGGAGAAAGAAACAAGAGAAATAGTCAGGCTCAGTTCTAATTACTTTATTATTAAAATAACTGCAAAGGGAGAGTAGCATGAGTCATTTTCTTTGGGGCCAAATTTTTCTTACTTTCAGTCACGTTGAGCAATACCATGCTGCCTGTGTGGTTCTGGAGAAATCAATGCCATTCCCATCTGATATTATCCAGTGTTAGTCAGAATATCTGCAGGTGGCTTGTAGAGTTCAGGAACGAATTTCAAAACGAGCTTGGGATGAGAACTTCATGGCACGGATAGAAGCCTTTTCTCCCTCCAGTCCTGGGACCGGAGAGGACTTATATCCCGTTGCTATCTCTGCCCCAGCTTTCTAAACTTGCAGAATATCTCCCAAGTTTGCACAAGATTTAATTCATCTGTCGCATAGAGTGATTCCTCCTCATGCCCTGAGAAAGAGATCTTGACACACCTGATTTTAAGAAATTAGAGGAGGGGGGAAGTGGGAACCTAGTCACTTTTTAAGGGAAACTTGAAATCTGTAGATCAGTAAGCATTTGGAATTCCTAAGCATGGGTGGGGGGAAGAGCAATCCTGATTATTTGATTTAGTAAATAGGTTTGAGTTCCTGTTTATGCTAGATACAGGGAGACTGTTTCTCCAGGTATGAGCTGGAGGAATTACAGATTCAATAGAAATTCATGTAGCATTTGCCAGTAGTAAAACGTAGTTAACACTTGCCAATGTAGCAAGAGTTATGTTAAAAAGGTCTGATTTCCTTCTTTAAGATAAGAACACTGATGGAGATCAGTGGTGGAACGATGTGTCCACTTCTGGTTTCAATGTTTTTTAATGCCTTTAGGAAAACAGAGGTACTACAAGAACTATTTGAAAGTTGGAGAAAATCCTTTACTGTGAGGGACCAGACAAGACAGATTGTAACAGCTCATTTGAAAAAGTACATTTAGAAAAGATCTGAATGCAGTGCGTAAATACTGCCCTGGAAAGAAAACATCAGAGAGGAAAGGTTGTATAATCCTGCAGAAGGAAGGATTATAAGGAACAAGAGCTAAATCCAAAGCAAAACTAATTTAAATTAAAAATTGGGCATCCGTGCTTAATTATGGGGAAAGCGGTTAATTACTTGGAAAAGCTATGAAAAGAATCCGAGCATTCTCTACCTCTGGATATCCTTAGAACAACATCTTTCTAGAGCCAAGACATTGGCTTCATAGCAGGGTAACGAGATGAAGCTGAATGACCTGTAATAACAAGAAGATAAGACTAGCCTTAATAGTCAATTCTGGTCTTAAAATACCATGAATCAAAAATTAGAAAGCTGAAAAATGTGATAAAGAACTACTGTGCAGACTTGGTGGAATCCACTCTCACCTAATGCAAGCCCTGCTATTGGAGTACCACAGTACTCAGGAGCAAAATCATAGCCTGAAGGGCAATCTACTGCCATAATACAACCCAGGGGAAAAAAAAAGGCAAGTAAAAATGCTTTGGTTATCTTGATGCTTGAAAAAAAAAAGATGAAAAAGGTCCCAGATATTGTGTAGTGCTCACCTCCAGTATAACATATATTAAAAAAATAATAATTAAGTATTAACTTGCATCTTAAAGTCCTTCCAATGGATTGATGCATCTGGGCTGACGGATCTTAATGGAATGATGCACACAGGAATGAAAAAGTACTTTAAATGGAATCTGAGTCTTTCTAAAACCCAGGAACTGAAGGAGGAAATTTAAACAGACAGTTTTGCCCACATATGACAAGATGCACCGTGGAAAGTCATTTCACAAACCCCAGATTTAACTCTTCAAGTTTATAATGAGAAATAAAGAGTGGAAATGTAGGCTGGTATTTATGTCACTTGATAATTAATGACAGGTATTTTCCATTGTATCCTACTTCCCTCATTTAAATTCACTATCTTAAATTCTAAAACAGGGAAACTAACACTTCCAATTTAAATAAGCAGTTTTTAGCAGCTTTGTTGGTGAAAAGTCAACCATAAGGAAGAACAATTTAATCAAACGTAACCACTATTCATCTTTATGTATGTATCAGTAAAATAAAACTTCTACAATTCAAATGCTTTTGGGTTTTATGTTAAATAGCAGAGTTCTTTTTTCAGGGTGCTAATGTGGTTCATTAAGGCAAAATGGGAAGAAAGGTAAAAAGGCAGCAGAACTTTAACAAGCCTCTCCTTATGTAAAATTCAATGAAGATGTGTCCAACTTCATTTTAACAATACATTGTATAGGCACTATTTTCATGGAATTTACTAAAGGGGAGAGGATCGAGAAGGTACTTATAAGATCTTAGCATTTATTTATATGTGGATTATCTGAAAAGAATATTTTCTATGCTTATGATAGCTTTAAATGTCATAAATGTGACCTTTTTATTATTCTTAAAATGAATCCATCCTTACAGCAGTGGTAAAAGGACATTAGATGCTTTTCTTCTCCATTTATTGACATATTCCTCACTAAAGAAATCTTATTTTCATTCTTCATCCTCTGACAACAAAAAAAGGACACTTTTGCTTTTCAGAGCAGCAGTGAGAGGGATGGACTTGGAAAAGAAACTAACATTTCTGTTGGATATCTTGCATTGATAAGGATTTACTAAACATGGCTTTAGCCCCATTTATTTATCAGCTGCAAAGGCTCTGTCTCTTTAAAAGCCAGCTAGTATGAACTCATTATTGGGTGCAAGAGATTCAAATAAAAACATAAGAACTTACTACTTCTTTTATCTCCTCTCTCAATATAAAAGTAATGTTAAATATTTTTATATATATTGAATAAAGATAATGATGGTAAATAGCATTAGCTGCACACGGGGACGTGTGCATGATGTCCCCATGTGCACTATTTCTCCAGGGAGTAGTATACAACAGACAGGAACAGATTAAATTCACACACAGCCCCGCCACCTCACCCACGTACCGCATTAGACAATGCAGAATTAAATTGGGATTTCTGGCATATTTGGCATAAAATTCTAAAGTCTGTGAAAACTGGACACACGTTGGCTGAAACCTAAAATCTTCGTGAATTAGAGATGGCAGGAATGCTCCTTAGCCATGGAATTCCTCAAAAGAGGAATCCTCAAAAGAGTAATAATGGCCTTTCAAAATGCATTAATCTGTTGGTGTCTCTGTACTTCCTTTGTTCCTGCAGACCAACAGCACTTGGCCACCATTTCCTTCTGAGCCTCTTACTTAATTTTTTAGAGTCTCCTCTGCCATTTCTGCACACCAAATTAGCCAGAGGGTTCCTTGGTGTTGGCTCATCATCACTGGCTTCTTTCACTCAGCAGCCTGAGTGAGTTGGGGCTTTTTTAACCTTTGCCAGTGGCTCCTTTACCCCATTTACTCCAGCAATTCCAAGTGCCAGCGGGGAAGAAGAGCTGCTTTCCTCCTTGTCTGTAGATGAGGCAGGCAGAGCCATTTTGCAGACTTCCAAGACTGCATTTTATTTACAGACCTACACGTGATGAATAAACATAGATTCATATCCCTTGAAAGTCACCTTTAAAATAAGAATAATAAACATTCTTCTGTTGCTGAGATTTTTATTATTAGGCAAGGCTTATCCAAGCTAATGTGCTGCCTAGCTTGCTCACGACTGAGTTTGAAAATCTAGGTTCCTTTCCAAAGGCTGGTTCCATATGGACCGATTTACTGTGGAGAAAATTGCTTTTC
>VZTM01009955.1:109736-141231 GCA_013400555.1 Jacana jacana | reverse complement strand
AAAGCTATCCTTTGTGCAAGTAATTCTATCTTATCAAATCTGTCTTGCAATAAATCAAGATGGAGGGAGTGATGGATGAGAAATAATTTACTGCTAAGATAACCTTAGTCTGAGTGAGCCTTGCAAACTGCAGCTCCAAATTATTTATCATAGTTTACAGAGTTTGTCTTGGATTTGACAAATGTAGACACGTCTTAGGCAAAGCTCTAAGCTTAGGCAAAGCTCAAATTGCTTTAACTGAAATCTATAATCACATACATTTATTCTTTACTTCAGCTGTTTTGCATCCTGCTGCCTTTCTGCTGCTTCTGCTACAATGAAAAAGTTTAAAAATTGTGTTATGAAAAGTTGATATTTTGTTTCCTGTCCTTGGATAGTAAAAGACATCATTGTCTAATCAATGGAAATAAAATTTCATACCCATGATGCTACCAAAGGCTTCTTAGACATAGCTCTCTTGTTTTCATAAACAATTCCTGTGACAGTCAGTTGAAATTTTCTGATCATTATCTGTCATTACCTACATTTTAAAAACTTGTTTACAAAATTGATTTGGAAACTTCAAGAAATTGAAGTTTTTTCTCTATCAACATGAAACGTGAGGAGCCTGCAATAGAACCAGTAAAGCTGCCGCGTGACAGAGTAAAACTCAAGCAGCAGAAGGCTATGGCTGGTTTTAAAATAGATTTAAATACCTATTTAAAAATTCAGAATTGTTTCACTTGTTTATTTATATATATTTATATGATAAATAAGCAACTGCAATCTATCTGAATTAAAATTACAGGTGGAATCTATAACACATGAATTTTGTGTACGAGACAATAGAAGTCCTTGAAATCTATAAAAATCAACACTTGAAAATATGGCCACATAAACTGTGTTTTGACAGCAAAGGAAATGGTTGTCTATTCTATAATGCTGCCCGAGAGGCAGCAATGTAAATGTTAACTGGGAAATGTCATTCAAGAGGACAAGAAAGTGGGAAGCACAAGGCTCTGATCTTCTCACTACTCATCCACAACCTTGGCTTAAAGCAATGGATAATCCTTATTGAGATCAGGTTATGGTACAAACCTAAGATAACAAAGAAATATCTAATTTCTGCAAAGGTCACTCCTGAGAGGTATAGTAATCTGAAGTCAGTCTTCAGGTGAGGATCACCTCCCCTGTAGTTCTAGAGGAGATGAGATAAAGCTGACAAAGTAAAAATCAGAAAAGTTCAAAGCATATAGGAACACAGAGAAGTAGTTAATGGTATATGGAAAAAAATATAAACAGGCTTTGCCAATAGTAAAAGAATTAACAATGTCTGAAAGGCTTATCTTTAGTATATAGATATCTGTAGGCTCATTGAAATATGCCATGCATCAAAGCATCAAAATAAGAAGTGGACAGACCTTTCCTAACATCCTTACTGCCCTGATCTACTGTTCCCCACAGCATAATTAAATCAACGGGCTGAAACTAAATCAAGCAATAGGGGTGCCACCACTTACCTCATATGCAGCTTAATTTTGGGGAACAGTCTAAGCACTTCATATGTTATAAGGTTTTCCTGAAAAGTACATCAGATGTTAGCTCAGTTTAATGTCGCTGCTCACAGCCACACATCTATCTTCTTCGTTTCTGACTGTTTTTCTTTATAATAAAGCTGTTATAAATCATTGTCTCTAATGACATTAAATCAAATGATGCTTGGCAACTAAAAAGATCGGTGCCATAAAAACTGGCAGACTGGAAAAATATTAACATGAGTACATGACATGCAGACAAGGAAAAGTAGTTCTGAACTTCATCTAGAATACAAAATACGGTATCACTGTAGATACATGAATTTGGAGGAGCCAAGATATCGGCACTAAATTTCTAAAAGGTGACACTTTGTTCTCCTTTGACACTAAATGATTCCTCATGGGACTGAGACATGGAATCTTAATCCTTAGGTAAGACTAGACAAGGAAGTTGCTTTGAACAGTCAGGGAAAGGTAGAGCACTGAAATACTCAGTGAAAATTTCATGGGTTATTTTATTAAAGAGAGAGTTAAAGGCTGGTATTTGGGGGCCACTCAAGAAGCCCAGGTTGTCCATCACAGCAAATTACCTGTAACACTTTTCCTCCCGCTCAGAAAAGGTGGAACAAAAAGGAAGAGTAACCCAGAGAGTCAATATTAGCATGGGTACTAATGCCGCAAGTTTCTTTGCTGTAACATATTGTAATTGCTTTCTATTTTAAGTTGATATTCAAGAAGCAGTGATCCATAAAAGTAGCAATTATTTAATACTTAGATCACTGCACTTGAGATACTATTCCCCCGCAACTTTCCTATATTCTAATTTGTAACTCAGTTAACTGCACAATAGATACTAATCACAACTCAAACACAGGGAAGAGATTCTTTTCACAGGATCACGGACTGAGTATGTGATTAACACTGAACCTCTGAGTTAAATCAGCCTCCTGGAACTGAAAATCATATAGCCACCTCTAACTTAGCCAGAAATCTCTGCAAAATTTACATGAAGAGTTTTACAGAATTGCATTAATTCTGTGTTAGTAAAATGCATTTTTAAATATAAGATTCAGTCTGATTATAGCTTTTTTTTTCAGAGAGAAAGGCTTACAGGAATGTTCTCTCCCTGTACAAATATACACACTCTTCATTGTGGGCATTATCGGACATTACTGGATTCTGTACATTCGTAATGGTAATTTTGTGGTAAAGCTCCAAGTTATAATTTAATTAAAATTATAACTGAAGACATTATTAAGAGGTAAAGTCATTACCTTTCTTTGAACTTCATACTGCTCAATACTACTGATACTTAATTTAGAATTTTTATTGCCATATTTGAAAAAGTAAAACTATTTAATCCATATCCAATAAATTAAAAATGTACTCATCCTTAAAAAAATTAAACCTTTCACCTCTCTCCATTATTTTCAATCCGTTTTGCTGAGTATTTTCAATGACTCACATTAAAGTTACCTTTTTTGAACAGATATGCAATAATACAATTACCATATTGAAGTGCAAAATATTCCCCTGAATAATACCTAAGCCACAGGCATCAAACAAATGAAGACTCGATTGCCCTACCTTTTGTTTTCATTTTTCTCCTTATTAGCTTACAGACTAAGACAATCCATAGAGAGTCTCCTAGTCATTGATTTCCTATTAAGATTCTGTTGTCAAACTTTTTGATGGAAAACTCTGGCAGTGTAAAATAGAAAATATACAGTCCTCTCAACGTTACCAGAGATGGCAGGTAGCTTATGGGAGAAAGAAAGAGGTACTTTTGACTTGAAACACTGAGATTCAGAAGCAATTGGTGAGGTTCATCGCAGTTAAGCAGCCAAGCCAGGCCCAGAGCACCAACCTTGGACTTCAAACATTGGGTCATCTCCACACACAGCTCATTTTTATTAAAAAGCATTGCTAATTATTTTCTTGGACCCATGTGCACATTCAGACTATGCAAAAAAAAAGAGAGCAACCACTTCTCCCCTCCAAAGCACCTTTCAACGGCCCACGACAAAGGATAGCACAGACTAAATCTGATGACAAGTGAAAGATTTTCACCATAATATAAAATAACTAGCAAGATTGAGAAACATGATGTGCCTTATATCTTCCACTGCTGCTATTTTCTGTTGCTGCAGTTCCATTCTTCATCAAAGCTCATCAGAGGAGATGTTAATTTGGCCATGGCCCACCACACGCAAAGACAGGGAGCTCCAGCTTGAACGCAGAGAACCTGGAAGCCATCAAACATCCAGAAGACAACAAGTCTGCAGGCAGAGAAGAACTCTATTGTCTAGCAGACCTCCACACACACTTCTTCTTTAAAAACTTGGAAAATGAAGCATTTTGTCTGACATTATTCTTTATGAGCTGTACCTCTGAGCTTTACATATACAGTTACAGTTTACTGACTCATAGTTACAGTTTACTGATTTCATGTTAGTTTGTGTCCCACATCCTTTCAGGAGGTTACGTGCATGCAAGTCACCTTGGGCTTCCCAGCTGCAACTCTGTGAGTCTATACATGTTTTAGCAGAAGAAGAACCAGAAGCTCAACTGCTGATCACTGTCAGAGGATCCATCATTGTCCTAACAAATACAGACATGTACCATGGAAAAAAAAATACCTTCAGATCTCAAGCATTTAGAAGGAGTCCCCATCCCTGGAGGTATTTAAAAGTCATGTAGATGTAGTGCTGAGTGACATGGTTTAGTGGTGGACTTGGGAGTGCTAGCTTAATGGTTGGACTTTGTGATCTTAAAGGTCTCTTCCAACCAAAATGGTTCTATGATTCTGTGATCTCAGACCTATTTAGAAAGCAACCCACCTGCACATTCTGTCACTGCTGAAACATGGCACAGGTGCCCTGGGGAACCCACCACCAACTGCAGGCAATACCGTACGTTCCTGCACTGCCAAAACAGGGGTAAAAACGATGGGCTAAGGCTCAAAATGACAGTCAGCTCTTACATATGGGAATTACTTTTCACATCCCATCTTCAAAGGGAAGGAAAGCAGCTGTGTGACAACACACCGCTCCGTCCCCGAGTGCTGAAGCCAAGAGCTCAACAACCAGACTGGTAATAGCAGTCACCCTTGCCCTGGCCTCCTCAAAAGCCACCCGCTTCCTTCTCTTGGTTTGCAGTGGTATTTTGATCAGGCAGTAGAGTTGCCAATTATTTTTGCCACGTCATTTAGCTATCATTTTGATGATAGTCATTAATATTTATTTCTGCAGTCTTTCGAATAACAACCTTGCCGCTTTTCAAAACTGAACTGACGTTAAAAGAACCAGCAGGAAAACACCAGTAAAGAAAGCTCCTCCAAATTCTGGCATCACTCTGCTGGCACATACATGGCATCCAGTTTTAGCACAAAGTGCACACCACACCAATCCTAAATATTCTGGAAATTGCAGGCTAGTTTAATCATTAAAAAAAAAGCAAAAAAACAGGACAATTAGACAAATGAGTCATTTTATTTATTGCCACAAGAAAAGAGAGCATTTGAGTATTCCTCATTTCAGTAAATGATTTCTCTCCAGTCATCGTGCCGCATGATAAAACTCCATCCAGGAGATCTGGGTGAGGTCTCAGAAGCAGGTGGAGAATCACAGAATCCCAGAATATCAGGGATTGGAAGGGACCTTGAAAGATCATCTAGTCCAATCCCCCTGCCAGAGCAGGAACACCTAGAGCAGGTCACACAGGAACGCCTCCAGGCAAGTTTGGAATGTCTCCAGGGAAGGAGACTCCACAACCTCCCTGGGCAGGCCCTGCCAGTGTTCCCTCACCCTCACTGTGAAGAAGTTTTTCCTCATACTTAAGTGGAAAAGAGAGTCTGCCTCCACCTCCAACTAACACCACAGCCTCCAGAGAAGAGGGGAATGAATACACAGCAGGCAACAGCAGGGAAGCCAGAGGAAGATAATCAGCTTGAGGAATGTTTTATGACACAAACTAGCCTGATCTCACAGAAACCTCACAACTGTGACTTTCCCTGCTCTACCTCATCCTAGACTCAGTTCTTCTCTGTGAATTATTTGCTTACAGTGCTCGTTCCCTGGATTCAAAGTGCTGATGCACTTGAACAAGATGAAGTATAACTTACATCTGCTTTAAATATATTCGTATTTTAGTATTGTGAGATTTGCATTATTTTGTATTGTCCATCTTTTTTTTCAGATAAATGAGCACACATCAGTCTGTTTACCCTAGACGTGTCTGAACACATCAGCTGATTAAATCCCAGGGTAAAACGTAGACAATGGACACTCCAAAAGTAGTCCAAATCCATAAGTTAAAAGTCTAAAATACCTGATATTTTAGCCTGTCCTAGAGGTATAAATACTATACCTGGTACTTTGAATTAACTCAGTCAAAGGCTACGAAATAGAATCAACTGCTCTGTCTAGCAAAGTGCTGCCAAGCCAGTTATTATCAGGGCATAACGGATACCATTTACATAACATCAGAGGGAAATGGTGAATTCACCACTTTGAGGTGACACAGAAAGCTCTCGGCAGAACTAGAAAAGACATGACAGCACTGGTTAGCTATGGGACTATGTCATCCTGACCACTGTCAAACCTGTATTATAGCTGCATTTTAGCAGTGGTTGCCACCCTGATTGTACAAGCTTTCAAAGTGACATAGGAAAAGCTTGATATCACGATAGCAAGGCCATGTGGGTACCAAAAGGTGACATGTATCTTTGGAAACTGGGAAAGCAGTCAGCCACAAGGCAATCTCCTCCAATTACCTATATGTCATCCCAAAATAATCAAAACATCTTACCATACCTGTCGTTTCCTTTACTATGCACTGTCACTGCACCTACATTTTCACTCAACGGGACAACTCTTTGGCTTCCAGAATCATCCAGGTTCTTCTCAGTCTCTGCATAAATTCAGTCTTCAGGTTAAGCCCAGGCCCCAGTTAAATTCACAGCTTCAACCTTGGTGAAATACTTTCACCAGTTCTGTGGAGGAAATGCAATACGGGCTCAGCTGGCTAAAGTCGCTTTTTAGTTTCTGGAGCATTCAATTATGCAGCAGGAGAAATGAAATGACTTTCAAGTAGAAAGCAAGTGGCTTTAAAGAAAAGGAATGTAGACCAGCAAACTGAGACAGGAAAGGTCAGGATTCAGTTTCCAAGTTTTTTAATAGAAATACAAAGCAAAAAGAGGTACAAACAGCAGCCAGTGAGAGGTACAAACAGTGGCCAGTGGAACAGGTCAAATGGGTGTAAAATGAAAAAATCTGGTGATAATGTTTCTTATTTAATTTCCAAATGCTCTTAGGATGTTTTCTTATGTCGGCATCTTCTTCCCTGTCCTAGCTAGAAAGGTTGATTAATTAAACCTCCAGCTTTCCTTGCTACGGAAAACACTTTCTGGAGCATAACTGAAGTCACAATTCATGTAAAGCAACTCATAAGCATTCCCATTGAAAGAAAAATAGTGGAACTTTCTCGTGGTGCTTGTTAGAACCCTGTGCTTTATGCACCTTTCCCTCTCTGTTTTTTGCATGAACATCATCTGTTCAGCATTTGCAGTTCCACGGGGATTACAACTGTGGCTGTAACCAATCTAGAGTGAACTCTACCGTAAACGAGCATAAAGTTGCTTTTGCAGCTGAGGAATTTAGCCCACCTTTAGACCAATACATGTTGTAAGAGCACAAGAGGCTCTGTGCTGCCTGCGCACAGGAGACAAAGTCCCAGTGCAGACGAGGGAATTTCCAGCAAAGGCATAATGGAATGAAGTACAACCCCCACTCCTACCTGGATCACCTCTGGGGAACCCCTCCAGGGCAAGAGCAGGAGATAGAGAGCATGCATGGCCTTTCACAGAATCAGGGAATTGTCAGGGCTGGAACGGACCTTGACAGATCTAGTCCAACTCCCCAGCTAAAGCAGGATTGCCCAGAGCACATCACTCAGGACTCCATCCAGGTGGGTCTTGACGGTCTCAGAGAAAGAGACTCCACACCCTCCCCTGGGCAGCCTGTTCCAGGGCTCCATGACCCTCAACAGGTTTTTCCTCATATGTGAATAGAACTTCCTATGTTCCAGTTTGTGCCCATTGCCCCTCTCATCCCATCACTGGGAACTGTTGAAAAGAGTTCAGCTCCTTCAACCCTCCCTTCAGATACTTATTATAGCACTAATAAGATCTTCCTTCAGCCTTCTTTCTCCAGCCTAAAGAATTCCAGCTCTCTCAGTCTTTCTTCATAAGGGAGATGCTCCAATCCCTTAATCATCTTCGTTCACTGCTCCTTTCAGGCCCAGAGATAGCGTGAGAGAGGTTGTGCTCAGGACGTGGTGGGAGTGGAAAGGAAGGAGCTCGGTGCTTGGCCAAAACACACTCCCTGTTGGGCTGCTGGAAATCACAGCAACCACTGACACTGTTTTAAATTACGTTTCTGAACAGCCCAAAATATGGTAGTTTGAAGTCACCTCTGCCTGCCCTGTAGCATGAAGCTGTGCCCCCCATCCCCCTGCCCTCCCCCTGAGGAGCACAGCAAGGGATCCAGCCAGCCTTTACCCTGTCTGCATGTAATGTGTCAGGCTCGCCCTAGAGCTCCAGGCTGCAAAAACAACTTGTTTTGAGCGTTGTGCTAAAGTGTGATCACAGCACTCCCCAACTGGGCAATAAAATACTAGCAATGAAAATGTGAGGCTGGAACTGGGGAAAAAAAAAAGAGCTCCAGAATTCTGCTGTGTGATGAATGTGAATAATGGGAAAATAGTTGAAGCTTGCACTCCAGATACATTATTTAGACTCTGCTTGTTTGTTTTTCTTAATTAGCTGAAGTGAATAAAATCTCTCATTTACAATTTTCAGCTAATCCTTCCAGATATGCATTAGACACTGCAATCTTTTTCATAGATGGAATATAATACTTCCTTTGTAATTCATGGATGAGTTTCCTTAATTAAAAAAATGAGGATAAATCACTCCACTCATGTGGAGTAGTCATTGTCTTAAATAATAATCACTGTGCCTGGATTCCATCACAATGTATTTTGCTACTGAGCACCCTGTTTTCTTCTTGTTTTATTGGAAATACCCCTCCCGCGGTCTCTGTGGAAATGAGCAGCATAATGCTTTTATAACGAATACAGACTCTGTACAGTTTGTTCTACTCCTCAGCACAGTCTACTCACTGCAGTTCAGGCCTCATCCCAGGAATCTTTGAGTGCACAGATCCATGAGCCTGTGAGAAACAGAGAAGCAGGTAATAAAGTGTATCTCTGTGTGTTTCCACTCAGCAGTACAAACTTCTCTGCTTTGTTCCCATCTGATACAACCGCAGGCAAATGAATGCACCAAAAATTGTATTTGCTGTATGTTTATACCGAATGCACATCACACTCCTTAGTGCACTTGGAGAAAGCAGTGTGAAGCCTCCTTCCCCCCTTAGAAAGCCACATAGCATCAGCCAAGAGATGGGGACGGAAAGGGTTATCAAGCATTGGAAAGGGCTGCCCAGGGAATTGGTTGAGGCACCATCCCTGGAGGTATTTAAAAGAGGGGTTGAGATAACGCTTAATGACATGGGTTAGTGATGGGTCTTCATCAGGGTTTGGTTGATGGTTGGACTAGATGACCTTAAAGGTCTCTTCCAACCTAGACAATTCTATGATTCTGTGATTCTAAGGTACATTTGATTCTGTGATTCTAAGGTACATTTTGGGCAATACCACAGCAACCATACTTTCAGCCTCTCTCTCTATTACAGTTCCTGCATACTTGGCATCGATAGATTAATAACTTGTCTTGACTACTTTGATGATAAGTTTAGTATAGAAGAGTTGACCTCCAATGCTTTTCTCAGCCCCGCTATCAATTATATATGTTCCCATTAAAAATTAAGTCCACTTAGATTGAGCTAAATGGAACCTGACTGTTTGGTCTTAAGAAATCTGTGACCTTTTGCACTGAGCTGAAGAAAATAATCAACATAACATGCTGTTTACATTCCCTGTTCCTCATTTTGATTCTATCAAAAAGGCTCTGCGTTATGAGAAGGGTTGCTTGGGGTGCTAACAGCATGTTTATTTCATATTTCCATAAATCCATCTCCATTTAATGATTTTGTAGCAGCTCGATTAGCGTGATGAGTGTAGTTTGGAAAAGAAAGCTGGTCCTGCAGCAAAGACACTGACGTGAAATCCGAGAGGGAGAGATTTCGTTTCTAACTCAACTGTTCACTTTTGGCAAGACTTTGTAAAGTCATTCAACCCGTGCTCTTGATCAGTAAAATGAGGATGATTTCATCTTTGCTTTACCTTGTTCTAGCTTAAGTCTGGGAGTCTGGACAAGCTGTAGGACAACAGGGCCCCTGGGGCTGCAAGCACGACGGTAATACAAACAGGTTTCTCTTGGCTGGTGTATTATAATGACAGATAAAAAGCAGTCGGTGTCTGTGGTAATTCTGGATTACATAAATGCCAAAGTTTTTATCAACACCAGGACATTTTTATTATAAAGTTAGTAAGGAGCAACAAGTTATCATCTTTACTGCTGTGAAAAGTGTTCTCTTTCTTTTTATGCCTCCCTATTTCTTTGTTTCTAAGCCCTCCAATGCTGAGGAAATATTATCCTCCACTCCTACAGTGAGTAATTTTCCTTATGTAGTGTTTGCTTTGTAGTGTTTTGTCACAATTTTCCAAACTCTCTCCTGTTTTCATCTTCTCTCTGAGAAGAATACTTTCCCCACAAGAAAAAAACAACCCTGAACTCAGACTGGGAATTACAAAGCTTTCATCTGCTGACACCGGGAAAAGTGAGCTCCTCAAGAAATACTTTCTTAATTACTCCTTCCTTGTATTACTGCTCATTCTCTGTGAGTACTAGCATCTTTCAGGAGGATGGAGAAGACTCTGTGTAGCAGGCATTGCTACAGCTAGTGGGAAAAGGGTAAAACAAGAGTCCACCTGGGACCCTCTTCCCGCTCCCCACCCTGCAGGGCCCTGGGGAACCTCATACAATCTCTGTAAGGATGCAGGATGAGGCCCAGCAATAGGGAGGAACCAGCCAGACTCAAAGAATGGAAGATATGGAGAAATAGCTGAACCAAAGAGTCTGGGATACCTGTAGCATTTCCAACAGCCGTGACTGGATTTCTTCTGCCCTGTGATGGGTGTGCACAGATACTTCTCTCTTACGGTGTCCTAGCTCCTGTGCATTTCACACCCAACCTCATTCCATCTTTTCCTTTCCTCTGGACCCTGCTATCAGCCATAAGACTTATCGATAAGCCTCCCCATTAATCCTCTTCTACACAGAATTCCATGCCTTGTATCTGGTCCTTTTGTGTGCTTTACTCTTACTACATCCTTTCTCTTTTCCTGTTAAAGTCTATATTTTACCTACAGGGACTGTCTGCACCTCTGTACACAGTGAGATTCTAACACTGGCTGGGTTTTCATCACACCCAGATCAAACACAGTAAGTGGCATTAAAAGAGAGTAACAAAGGGCATGGCAGGCTGAGTGGGCAGCCTGAGCATGGACCTTTGTGCGCAGAACGATGAAAGCAGGAGCCAGTCAGCCCAGGGATGTGGGACGTACCCTGCAGGAGGAATGATGGGGCAGCTACTGGGCCGTCTGTCCCATCACGTCACGCTGACTATTGCAGTGCAAGCCAATGAATGATGGCAGAGCTGAGGGTCAGTAATTTACCCAGAGGACTAATCTGATGATGTCCGACACTCTCATTGCAGGGATCATCCTTAAAGCTAAAGAGGTACCGAATGTGTCAGCTCTGGAGTTAGTCAGCCCTTCCCTAGCCATTGCAGGAACAAACTTTACAGCATTCCTGCGGATTCAGAGGCATGGCGATTCGCCCGCTATTCTACATGCAGATCCCTCACAGGCTAACATAAATACACCCACTGGGATGATTTTGAAAATGTCTACCTCTTCTCTCGAGGGTTCACTTACAAAGTTGGCTGATACTACTACGTAAACAGAGAGCCTGAATCTTTTCTCACATACACTCATTATACACAAGAGCTACGTCTTTGGCATGAAGGGGTGTATTTCTGACAATCCAGACATTCATTGGAGTGTCCTCAATCTGAGTCAGATAGCTGATGTAAAGACTAACAGGTGGCAGAAAGTGCTATTTCCATACAATAATAGTACCAGATTCTGTGGTAGTTCTGAAGGATAAAGACCTGGCTGTGTCTCTGTTACCAGACGAGTGTCTGACATGGATCTGCTGCAGCATTAGGAAAGGCAAATGAGATCTGAGGAAGTATAAATTGAGGTGTCTTCCTCCTCCAGGGGTGATAATTATGCATTAATGTCCTAACATTATCTCATTTTTGACATACTGTGTACTGTTCCCATTACTCCTGCCCAGAAATTATGAACTCCAAGTATAGCAAATGCAGAGCAGAGCATTTACATGAAATGCCCCATCTCAAGACAGAAAGCTGAAGAGCACAGCCTGTTCACTTCAGCAAAATGAGGACTAGGGAGAATAATCCCACCCCTGAAACACACCAGGAATGGGACAAATGCTCTTTAAACTGAAAGAGGATAAATATAAACCATCTTGAAATAATTTGGGGCTGGAACTAGAAGGTGGCTTCTGACAGTGCAAGAAATGTGGCTTAGCACGGCTGGGGCAGAGCCATTTACAAACAAGAGGTGTCAGGGATCAGCATCACTGCTCTACACCAGATCCCCACGATGTCCAACAGAGCAGACCCAGAGAGCTGCCCCAGCTGCTGGGTTCGAGGACCTTGCAGACGTGCTTGGGGTTTTGCCTCTGTCTGGTTCCTTCCTGATTTTTCCTGGTCACCAAAATTGTGACTATATGGCAAGTCTACGCATACTTGTGACATTCCAATATTTTCGAATGAAACACCTTGTCTTCTTGCTCCCTCTAGTAAAACTTGCTGCCTCCAACCCCAATGCTTCACACCCGAGGCTCGGGGAAGGAGGGAGGGAGAAGGCATGCACAGCCCTGGCACCTTCAGCACCAGCAGCCCGAGGTTTCGGCAGGTGACAGAGACAGAAGGTGACCAAAAAACCCAAACCCCATCCCACCCCAAACCAAAAACCTCCGAACCCAGCCCCGCTCCACGGCGCCCTGCAACGCTCTTGCACGGAAACCGCTCCCGCCGCCCCACAGAGAGGGGCTAATGCCGAGGGGCTACTGTCAGCCCCGGGGCGCTTCTTCCCCCCCTCCCAACCCCCCTTCCCTCTTGACTCACGCCGATGTCTCATCCCCGCCCGCCCCCGGTGAAAACTTCTCCCGGTGACTTTCCTGGTGCCGGTCCCCCGCTCCCCCCGACGGTAGGGGCACACACACACACCCCCTTCATCCCAAGCCCCGTCGGAACCACTGACGGCGGGGCAGCGTCGCCGGGAGGGGGGGTAAGGGGAGGGATGTCGTAGGTGCTGCGTCAGCGGGAGCCCGACGGCGATTGGGGGAGGCCGCACTCTCCCCGCGTTCGCTAATTATAAAGTGCCGCCGCCCGCACTCACTCCGCTCCTCAGCGGCGCGCCCGGCCCTGGCAGCGGGGGCTCAGCTCTGCTCGACGCCCCCCCAGAGCCGCCCTCGCTGAAGCTGTCAGCAGCCGCAGGCTGCGAGTTCCGCCCCCCAACTCCCCCCCTGTCCCTCTCCCCTCCGGGGTGTCTCCAGAGGCTGCTCGGCCTCGCTATAAATAATAGAGGCTCCGACGCCGAGGCTCCAGCAAGGCGCAGCTCGCTCCTGAGCGACTCCCAGGAGCCCCGACGGAAGCCTGTATGTGAGTGAACTGCTCTGCCTGCCGGGGGGAACGGAGACCGGGGGAGGGCAGGGGGCTGCTCTGCCGCGGCTGGTGCCCGCCGTCGGGGCGGCTAGCCGGGGCGCTCCAGTAGGAAACCCTTCCCGGGAGGGGCCTCCGTCCCGTTCGCGCCGCTCCGCAGTGAGTCTCAGCCCCCGAGGTGCGGGTTTTGCGGGGAAGGCGGGACAAAGTGCCTGGGGGACGGACACTTGGACGGGACGGGAGCTTCTGGGCGCTTCATCTTGCGGGTCTGCTCCCGCTCCGGACGCAGGTCCGTTGCCTTGTACCAGCAAAGCGCCTACTTAACTTAAGCCCTTGCTTATCTCGCAAGTGCAACCCCCGCGGCTCCAAAAAGCGTGAGAGTTAGGTGCGCCCCAGGATTTGGTTTTAAACCGCGGCGGCCGAGCGACTTCGTGCCGCCTTTCGCTGCCGCGAAGCTGGGGGGCCGGTGGGAGACGAGGGAGGGTGTGGGGGGTCGGGAGGGGAAGGCGGCTGCCGGCTGACCTCTCCGTTTTGCAGCCCCATGGCGTTGCTCCTGAGACTCGGCTGCTCGCTGCTGGCCCTCAGCACCTGCCTGCTCCCGAGGGTGCGGGCGGACTGCGGCCGCGACTGCGCTGCCTGCGCCTACCGCCTGGGACCCCGCGCCGCCATCCACCCCCTGGTAAGCGGGTGTGGGACCGAAGGGTCGGGAGCGGGGTGAGAGACGACCCCCGCCCCGCCTTAACTTTGGGAGGGAGGAAAAGGGGAAGGGAGCAAAAGAGCAAAATAACAAATAGCGGGGGAAGCGGGCAGGGTCGCTTGGAATAACCGCTTTCGATGGAGGGAGGGCTGGGGAAAGGGCGAGGCGCCGACACAAACCCAGCGCACCTCCACAAGACCCCTCCCCAGCCCACCCGTCCCTCCCGCTGCCCGGCTGCGAGCGGCCGCTTTCGGGGCGAGGGGGGACACCCCGAGCCAGGAAGCCGCGGGTTGGGGCGGAGGGGAGGAAAAAGCCGGGTGAAAACGTAAGGGGAAAAGGAAATGCGGGCGGAGACGGCAGATCTCTAGGGAGAAGAGGTCGCTGCTGGGCGCTTCGGCCCCGGCAGGGCGGGGGGAAGCCGGGAGGGACGGGAGGCAGGTCCCCGACCCGCGGCCGAGGGCTCCCCGGGAGGATGAGCTCTCTGCAGGTAGGGTGGCAGCTGAAAAGCGGGGGATCTGCCTGAAATCTCACAAAACGTGAGGTTCGAGCCTGGTTGCAGTAGCAGTACCTCCCGCTGCTCTTCCTCTTCGGGCAGCGGAAGGAATATACCCGTGGAAGATCTCTTTGGCATTGTCCTAGGACAAACCTTGGTAAGATAACTCCAGAAGGCTTGGGGGTATCTGTAATTTTAATGGTATTGAAATTATTTACAAGTATGGTGACAAAAGCAGCTTAACTTGAAATTTAAGGATCGGGGTCAGTGAAAGCGTGGGGTCCCTCAGCCCTCCCTGAAGGAGGTGGGAACTCGGGCTGCCGAGTGCTTTGCCAGTGGGACCTGCAGCTCCTGACCTCAAAGAGATGCGTACTGAGGCATCCTGCTCTCAGCACATCTGAAGGATCTGAAAAGTTTTGTTCCTATGATGTCATCATTTATTTGGGAGCACACAAAAGCAAGGACAGAACGCTATTCTTACGCAGGATTAATCACTGCTTACTCCAAAAGCACAAGGACTGACTCTTAATCGCAGCAGGTTCGTAACGGCAACACCTTTAGATGGATGGCAATACAGTTCCCTATACTTTTTTTGTTTACATTAGCATTCAATCAGACTTTAGCTCTAATGTCAACTGGGGAAAGAAGTGATAGTTTGCTCTTTTGGAGGGAGGGATATGTGCTTTTTGGAGTGGAGGTTGTGGACATCTATATTGGTACTCTGGCTTGCACACCTTCAGTAATTATTCAAGAAAGAATCAAAGCCCCATCCCATAACACCACTTATTAGCTGGATAGGAAAAGCAGCAGTGTGCTGTACCTTGTGTTTGCTATAGGTGAATAAACGATGTTTAGAAGCATTTCTAGATACTAGCATCTGGTAACATCATAACTGAATTTATCCCATCGCATCTGTAAGGTTCCAGGTTATCACATTGTGCATGGTTATTCACACCTATAAGATTGGTATGTGTTCATTTGGCAATAGGGGGTTATTAAAACTAATTGAGAAGGGGAAAGACCTGTTCTTGCTTTGACTTAGAGCGATTTCAAAGTCAGACTGAAGCTGAGATCCCATCCTCTTTACATAAGAACTGTAATATATAGCAATAAACATGCAGTGTCGTTTAAATTAATGTGTTGCAAAATACATAAATCCCTTCAATTTTCTGGTGATCATAAAAGAAGTCATATATAAATTTCTCAGAACTAAAATGCGGCTCAAGAGACAGGTGAGGCCAGAGGTAGAAAGCTGGTCAGTTAGCTGTTACGGAGAACTGTGCTGGGGTTTAATTGCACACTGTCAAAGCATGTTGAGATCCTCAGAAAACATCATTCATAGGCAGAATAAGTGTTTCTCTTACTGAAGGTATTCATTATTTTTTCTCCAATTATTGTGTTGCAAAAGCCATGGAGAAGAAGGAAAACCACCAGATTCACCTTTTTTGCAACTGAAGAATGTGGCTTCACAAGTCAATTCCCCTGACACAACAGAGACAGCAGCAGCTAATATACATTATTATTTTACAGGTTATGAAATGTGCAAATAGGTACTGAAAACAGTTTTTATCTTAGCCTGAAAATGTTTCATTACAGTCAGAAGCAACCCAGTTGAGCATTTTTTCCTTCTTCCTGATGGGTTGCTACTTTGTGTGTCAAACTAGCAAAACCAGAGCTTTGATCCTGCCTGAGAGAGCCCGTATTCCTACAGTTGTGTTGCACATTTGAGAGATGTGTTCCACGAAGAGAAGCTAATGATAGCAGGCAGAAGTCCAGCCTCCAAAGCTGAGCGGTGTATTGAAGACACTGAGTGGTGCAGTACAGCTGGCTTCTTTGCAGTGACAATGCAACTTCTTCCCTAAAATTTGTGAAGGTTAATTTTAACTATGAAGATTCAATACATTTCTACACTTCCATGGTGAGGCAAACCACAGCTGGGTTTTAGCTTCCCCAGAGTAAATAAAAATAAAATAATGGTAACAACACACCTGGGCTTAAGGGAGGTGCAGGAACTGCACGTGTGGCTTCCTTTGAAACAAATGTGGGGACAGCCTTGACATAGAGGACCCACGATCCATCTTGTTGGGTGTTCTGTCTCTTTAGAGTGGAGACTACCATATCCTTCTAAGAGGGATATGAAGAACATCAGAACAGACAGGTACCAAATCAGCCTGTCATGAGGAGTGGTCCTTCCAAATCACTCACAAAGAGAGGCTCACTCATGGTCTTGTAAAAACGAGTAACGCTAAGAGATGGTGGCGGTGAGGTCCTTGTTACTATCATATTGTTCTCAGTAAACCACATCCATTTTTCAGGCATGTACACTAGAATGTGAAGGAAAGCTGCCTTCTGCCAAAGCCTGGGAGACCTGCAAGGAGCTCCTGCAGCTGGCAAAGCTGGATCTTTCTGAGGATGGCAACATTGCTCCAGGAGACAGGAAAGAGCTGGATGAGAACCATCTCCTTGCAAAGAAGTATGGAGGCTTCATGAAAAGATACGGGGGGTTCATGAAGAAAATGGATGAGCTCTATCGGGTAGAACCAGAGGATGAAGCTAATGGAGGAGAAATCCTGGCTAAGAGGTACGGAGGGTTCATGAAGAAAGACTCCGATGACGATGCCCTTGCTAATTCCTCTGATCTGCTGAAGGAGCTTCTAGGAACAGGGGATAACCCTGAAGCGGGGCATTACCGAGAGATAAATGAAAACGACGGGGACATCAGCAAAAGATACGGAGGTTTCATGCGAAGCGTAAAGCGCAGCCCCGAGTTGGAAGATGAAGCCAAAGAGCTGCAAAAGAGATACGGTGGTTTCATGAGAAGAGTGGGCAGGCCAGAATGGTGGCTGGATTACCAGAAACGATACGGTGGGTTTCTTAAGCGCTTCGCTGACTCCATCCTCCCTTCAGAAGAAGATGGGGAAACTTATTCCAAAGAGGTCCCAGAGATGGAAAAGAGATACGGTGGATTTATGAGATTTTAATACCTTTCCCTTTATCCCTTTTGTCCTAAATGAGAAAGACTGCCTTACTGGTCATAACTTATTGTCACGTGTTGCTTGTACTGTACAGTTTTTTACTGTCCTTGGTTAATGATGCAACCTGCGATGTGTTGTTTCAGGTTCTGTGTTCTTTCAAGTCAAATAACTAATTTCTGGTTTAGTCAAGTTTCGGTCTGTACTGTAGTTTCCATGCTAGAACTATTTTGATTACTGTATTCGTTTTCTTTAAAGAGGAATTACATCTACAGTAGAGTTGCTTAACTGTATATACAATAAATTCTTCATCCTAACTGCATACATTCTGAAATGTTATTTATTTCCTCTCAGTCATTTGATCAGACATCGTCTCAATTTTTCTTTAAGCAGAGCAATGCCAACCTCTTTTCTGTAATTACAGAATTTGCACTGCACACACAACAGCTGAAACACATTCTTGTCTTTAGTTTTCTCAGTTTTTTAGAATTCTAGAATAATAAACATGGTCTAAACTGGATATAACTTTAGTTGCACTAACTACTCTCATTTTACACAGTTAACAGAATAAATGTTTAAAGCCTGAACTTCCAGTGTTCAGCCAATTCACATGGAAAAAAAAAATAAAAAAGTGTTTGACTTAAAGCACCAAAACCATTTCTCCAGTGCAGAACACATGCCACATTTGATTAGTTACACCTTTTCTGTCCGTTCAATATAGGATTGCACAGTTGGCCTTTCAGTTACAAGCACTATCTCAAAAAGCGGTCAGGCAGTCTGTGCAAAATAAACATGACCCAAAACTGCAGAAAAAAACATTGAAAATCCTTATTTTATAGAGCACCTGTCAAAAAAGTCTTCCCTGTAACAGCCTGGCATTTGATTCCTCAGCTGGTTTAAATCACTTGGGCACTACTGAAATACGGGAAACTGCTGGTCAGCCTTTTCTGTTTCAAACAAAGGCAGAATAAGTAAATCTGAGAACACAGAGAAAACCCAACACTAACACTGTAGATCCTTCGGCACTTTCATAGGTGGCACTTACATCAAAGGTCATCTCCCATTCCAGTGTGTGCTTCCTCCCATGATTCTGACTGTTCCCCTAGATTGCTAGTCTGTCACCACTTTTCCTGCACCTACTGCTAATTACTGGTTACTTCCCACTGAAACTAACATGATTAAAATCGCTTTGACCACTAGCACTGGCAATAATTTAAAGTTTCTACAGTCAAAATCCTTGAAGCTGTTTAGATACCTGCTATTGGTGAAGTATTTTATGGGAGCTAGATGTCTAACACCATCTATGGCTCTGCATTCAGTATCTGTATTTCAGTTTTGCGCAGTACTGACGTGACACAAAGGGCAAATTGAGGATCTGACATTTCTTTAACTTCAAGTCATGATCTTCCAGGTCTTTAAAAATGAAGCCATGTTTAAATGTGCACTTAAAAGTCTCGTCTCATGCAATTAGTTGCGATGATTTTTGGCTTGGCCCTTAGAGGATAATATAGGTGGTCAGAAGTGGTCTAAATCCTGCTGAAGGCTTCACAAAACCCAAGGCGTTCTTTCTTCTTCAGTACACGGAGCAAGGCAACTATTTTTCTCTTCCTGCTGTACAGATTTCATGACATCAAATTTTAAAAGGCAGAAAATGCAGATGCCTGTAGAAGCTCCGCAGCATTTTAAGGATTCAGCTGTGTTCTCCTTTCACCTTTCTAGAGAGTTCTTCAAGATGCCACCAGCCACAGGTAAAGTCTTAGTCCCGTTCTTTCCCCGCACATAGCACTTGCCCACTAGTGGCTGGAGGACATCAGTCAGGCTCCTGGCACACATCACCTGGGTGGTATCATCCAGTGCTTTGCACACTGAGCCTGCTCTGCACACAAACCCATGCATGGGATGCAGGCATTGGCAACAGGTTTGCTTCAAACGTATGCTCCCAGAAGAGCTAAAATGACAATGCGATTGCATCCTTAATCTATCACTTCAACATTTACTCACATCATTTCCCTAAAATTTACCTACCTCTAGTCCAAGAGAGGCCCTTGCCATCCTTCTGACTAAAACAAGCATTGATGATGCAGAAGATCTACCACTTGTCACTCATCCTTGGACATTGGCTGGATGTTAGGAAAGAATTCTTCACAGGAAGAGTGGTCAGCCACTGGAATCAGCTGCCCAGGGAGGTGGTGGTGGAGTCACCATCCCTGAATGTGTTAAGAGTAGATTAGATGGGGTGTTGAGGGATAGGTGTAGGGGAGAACTTTGTAGGGTAGGGCTGATGGTTGGACTTGATGATCCCAAAGGTCTCTTCCAACCTGAATGATTCTAGGATCCTTCACAGTTAGCAAAAAAATGGTGATTTAATGAGGAATAGGACTCCCAAAGCCCTATAGACCTAGTATGTATCTTGGATAATGAAGTGTTTTGATCTGCTAAACCTTCCCATTTACATCTATTGTTATAGTTCAAAAAAAAAGGTACTTGATACAAACATCTAACTGGGATACATGCATGCAACCCAAAACAGGGGGTGCCTCCCAGTGAGGGCAAGCAAAGTGGAGGAGTGAGTCTCTTCCAAGGTTGAACAGGCAGGTGGCCATGTACCTGGAAAGGGGATACAACTTTGATTCTCGGAACAAAATAGCAAAGCTGAATAGTCCTAATTCCTTCCATTATAATTGAAAACCTCTCCAGTCAGACACTTTCTTGCTTTAATAATCATAATTTAAAAGATATGAAATTAGAATAAGCTCTAATTTCTTCTACTGACGTGGAATTTCTTATGACTTTCAGTTATGCCATCACTCAGAAGCTCTCTAATGCTAAAGTGTTTTAGCATTCTCTGTAATTAACATTTCAGATGAAATCAGCTCAAAATGTACCAGTGAATCAAGCAAGGTTTCCTGAAGTCCACTTTACTAAATCACAAATCAAAACTAATGTTGAAGATAGGGTCTACTGGGCTGGGAGATGAAAAAGGGCATCTCACTCTTGGTCCCAGTTCTGAAAGGATCCCCTAATTTTCCTCTTATGATTCTTTCCTAGAACCGTCACTTCATCAGAAGATGATTTTAACAGCGGTATTGCTTTATATAAACAAAAGCAGAAAGGAGGAAAGCCTGTGTCTGGAAAGAAAATTAATTGCAGGAGTATTCTGAGGGAAGAAATGTCACCCTGGGACCAAAATCCAGATACTGCATCTCCTTTCCCTGGCTTTTATCATTGCCTTGGCATTTTTGCACGGCAATCAATATTCCAGAGTATGAATAAATATGGTGTCATCAGTCTGAATTCTGAGTAAGTATAACAGAAACTGAATATGAACAATGAATGCTGGAAGGATGTAGACCAGTCAAGAGATTAATGCCACTGCATTAGGAAAGGAACAAAAAGAAGAAAAATATAGTGTGGCTAAGGCTAGGCAAGGATGAGTTGGGTTTTTTAATAGGAACTAATTAGAGGAAGGAAGAAAAAAAGATATCCTGAACCAAATGGAGTTCACATACAGGAGCAGATCATGAGGGATAGAGAAGGTGATGAATACAATGACTTCTGAATACCCAAATGCATGCAGCTGGAGCTCTGCCTGAAAACCTAAGCTTAAATCTTGGGATAATGAGGAAAGGTCATAGAGCCATTCCCACATCTCATGAACTTGGCGTATTCTGTGAGCTGAAATATGCAGAGCATAACTTTTAATTTCCTGGTTTTTTTTTTCTGGTAAATGCATGTATAGTATGATATACAATAAAAATATATAGCTAATAAAGCATTATTACAATAATGATTTTGTTCTAAATAATTATATTCTACTTTAGAATTGCTTATAACCGTATCAAAAATACAAGTAATTATAACATCAATGTTGTTAGCTGTTTTGGATAATTTTCCTACGGTAGAATCTTTATAAGAAAACAATGTTATAATTTAATATACTGAAATAAGTATTATTAAACTGTTCTAATTCTAATTTCACATCTTTTAAAGCATAGACTTCAACTATGCACCGGCTCATTTGAATTCTGAAGGGAACTTAATTAACAAGAACCAAAGATTTCAACGTATGGTGTATAAGGATCTGTCTGTCATTAAGGATGTTTTTCAAGGCCTATATATAAGGCAAAGTGACCAATTCATAGCACAACTCTACAGTTTATGTATACATCTCAGCCCCACAGAACGCTTTCTTCACTGTCCTCTTCCTCAAGCAGAGCTCAGCTGGACATAAACGGCAAGATTTCTTCTTGTGTCAACAGGAGCATCCCAGAATTTGCAAATTAAAAGGCAAATGGTTAAGCTCCCTGATGCTAAGTTGTTTTGAGGATGAAGAGATTCCTGGTACAGATTGCTGGCCCTGAAGCAGCCAGATTTTATTTACAGTGATGTTTCTGGACAACTCAAAGAGGTGTGCCATATTTCTGGCCTTTTAAAACACTGAAGTGGGATCTAAAAAGTCACACAGAGTCCACTGTAACCACTTCCCTACTAAGGTTTAAAAACTTTCATGCTTCTCTTCAGTTCCCAATCCCACAGGTGATTCAAGCACCATCAAAGAGATCCCTCTACCTCTTTGATACTTGCAGTCTGGTCTCTTTCTCCAAGAGCATCCGCTTTGGCAGTGCACGGCCTTCATGTCTCCCACTTCTTTGCCGTCCTGCCACCTCTCCTAGAAATCACTTTGTCAGCCTCCAATTGCAGCCTCGAATGTAATTTCACCTCCCACACCACTGAGGTTTGCTTTCTGACTCAAACAGTAAAAGACAATTGCATACATTTAATTGGAGAATGAATGCCATCTCCAGTTCCAAGTCCTGGCTGTGGAGGTTAGCTGGCTATGCTTAGATTTTCTGCTTTGTAATATTTTGATCATAATCCTTTGCCGCCCACTGTATTAAAAATAGTTATACATATCAACAGGAATGCACTGGTTACATCAGATCTGTATCATAACTGCATTTCCTAATATTATAGCCATATTGCAGTTCCAGACCACTGCTCCACCCACCTGAACAGGGTAGGGAGCTATCATGAACATAGCTGTAAGCAAGGAACAGGGTAGCAAAGCCAGCTGTAAATCATTAATCCGAGCATTCAATTACTAATCCCATCAGCCTCATTTAAAGCATTTAAACTGACAGTTGCATATCCAATTAACTGTTGCTATAGAAAACGAAAATGCTTAGAGGTATTTGACAGACAAATCTTTACTGGCCCAGCAGGGATTTAGACTGAATTTGTTTAATTAGATTGTGACTTTACCTAAATTGAGCATGTACTGTAATCCTTGCTGAAACCATGGAATGAAATCTCTCAAGGTTAAACAGTCATCACAAAAGCACATCACTCCGCTAAAGGATTTGCTAAAAGCGCTGCACTGCCCTGCTTCCTGCAGGAGAAGGCTGGCACATCCTGGTGCACAGGGCATGAGTGCTAACCCTTTCCATAGCTATCCGTCTCCGAAGCTGTACCAGAGCACCCACAACCTCTTGCTTTTCTGCCATTACTCCCTTTCTCAACACAGTCTTCTCAGGGGAGGCTCAGACTGGATATCAGGAAACATTTTTACATGGAAAGGGTTAAGCACTGGAATGGGCTGCCCAGGGAAGTGGTTGGGGCACCATCCCAGGAGGTATTTAAAAGGTGGGTTGACATGGTGCTTAGTGACATGGTTTAGTGATGGTTCTTCATCTGAGTTAGGTTGACGGTTGGACTAGATGATCTTAAAGGTGCCTTCCAACCTAGAAAATTCTGTGATTCTATGATTCTCCAGCCCAACAGAGACTACTTGCAAAAGATTTCACTAACCTGTATTTTCCTATAAATTTAAACATATGCATTGGCCTGCACTCCAAGTCTGCAGTGACATCCTAGACAATTCTGGGATTCTATGATTCTCCAGCCCAACAGAGACTATTTGCAAAAGTTCTCACTAACCCTGTATTTTCCTATAAATTTAAACATATGCATTGGCCTGCACTCCAAGTCTGCAGTGACATCTGTGTGCAGACCTCTGTTGGAGCTTGTCTCAATTCCAACCCATATACAAAGGAGACTGAGTTATGAAAACTGATCCTACATTCCAATGAGAATCTGCATCTTGACTCTTAGACCTAATGCCTCTGGAAAATATTCTAAAACACTTGTTCAGGCAATGCTTTTTCATTCTCTCATCAGCAGAAGGCAGTGGCAGGGGCAGTATAAATAATAAGTGAATTTCTCTCATAAAAGGCAGATAAGCCACACAAGCCTTTCTTAGAACACATACACTGGCATTTTTCAATCATGACCCGCGGTACAAATGGGATTTACAGTGAAAGACTTTCACATTTCTCTACATTACCATCTTCATATTTGCAAATAGCAATCTGAAAAAGATGGGAAATGGGACTGGAATTTCAACTGCACCTCATTTCTCCATGTAAAAAAATATTCCATTTTTTTTTTCTTTGTTAATACAGGGTAGCTGTCATGCCACAGTTAATGTGACAAAGTAATTCTCAGAAAATTATTAACTCATTCTTTGCCCATCAGCCAGAAAGCAAGCTGTCAGTTTCCATCTCAACAGAAGCAGTGGAAACTAGTCACAGAATCACAGAATGATATGGGGTTGGAAGGGACCTCTGGAGATCATCTAGTATGACCCCCTGCCAAAGCAGGTCAACCCAGAGCAGGTTGCACAGGAACTTGTCTGGGCGGGTTTTGAATGTCTCCAGAGTTGGAGACTCCATCACCTCTCTAGGCAGGCTGTTCCAGTGCTCTGCCACCCTCAAAGTGAAGAAGTTCCTCCTCATGTTTAGATGGAACTTCTTATGTTCAAGTTTGTGTCCATTTCCCCTTGTCCTGTCACTGGGAAAATACTGGCCCCTTCCGCTTGACACCCACCCTTTAAGTATTTACAGGAGTTGATCAGATCCCCTCTTAGTTTTCTCCTCTCCAGACTGAAAAGACCCAAGTCCCTCAGCCTTTCCTCATAACAGAGTTGCTCCAGGCCCTTAATCATCTTTGTAGCTCTTTGCTGTCCCCTTTCCAGCAGTTCCCTGTCCTTGAATTGGGGAGCCCAGAACTGGACACAGTACTCCAGAGTGCTTAACTTTTCTTACCAAGCTGTGGATCAGCATATTCGAGATATGTGAGGTTTCTCCAGGGAGACCTTATAGCAGCTTTCCAGTATCTGAAGGGAGCCTACAGGAGAGCTGTAGTGTAGTGTAGTGACAGGATGAGGGGTAACAGCTTTAAATTAGAAGAGGGGAGATTTAGATTAGATATTAGGAAGAAATTCTTTCCTGTGAGGGTTGTGAGACACTGGAACAGGTTGTCCAGGGAAGTTGTGGATGCCCCATCCCTGGAAGTGTTTAAGGCCAGGGTGGATGTGGCTTTGAGCAACCTGCTCTGGTGGGAGGCGTCCCTGTCCCTGGCAGGGGGGTTGGAACTTCATGATCTTTAAGGTCCCTTCCAACCTGAACCATTCTATGGTTCTATGAAATCAGCTCATGCTTTAATTCAGATTACAGGATCCAAGTTATGTGAGCTGGAACTCTTTTTCCTCTTCTTTTACAGGGTGTACAGCTGCTTCCTTCATATCTCTGATCAACCTAATTTTAAGGCAGAATATATTCCCACTGTGTGCTCTGTTGTAATCCTGAGTTTCGGCCAAAGCTGTTAGAAATAACACCCAAAGATCCAAGATTAAGATTCTGAAAGTTAAAATTGTTAAAGAAGGGCTGGAGAGTTAAGGTTGCTGCACACCCTGTGCAATCCCTGTGTAATAAGGGATTGCCACATTCTGGTTTGTGTCCCGTATTGGACAGTCAATCACATGACTGAATTCCGTGTCACAGACAGACCCTGTGAACTTCTCAACCGGGTCCTTATAAACCTTGGCAATATTTTTTAACAATACCATTTCACTAACATCACTGAATAATAGTGACCTGCAGAAAGCTGCTTTTCCTCACCGGCTTTACCAGTGCTAAATAGATCACCTTTTGAGGAATTAGGCATCTTTGGGATTTTTTTTTTTGTTCTTCCAAATATATAAATATAATTTACTTTACCACATGACCTGCACAACTACATTAATTGCTAGCATTGATACGATACCAAACTACTTTTGAATGCTTGAAATAAAACTCTTCCACAAGTTCAGCAGAGATGTAAAGCACTATTAGAGTCTATAAAAATTAGTTTTGTCATAAAATATTAAAATATCACTTAATGTTCAGCATATCTCTTTGTGGCATGTGAATGGCTTATATTAACTTTTTAAAGGCAAGCCACCCAGGTCCCCAGTAAAATAATAGTTTGTCAAGCACTTTAATAATGTAGTCTCGTTCTACTAAATCCATTTGTTTCTTTTTGGCAGTAGATTTTTAAGTGTTACATACTGATAATACATTAATGCCTTATTAATACATTATAGAATCACAGCTATTGGTCATATATTGATGATGCATAACCACACATATTGATAGATACTTAATAACTGTTTATAAAAAGCTGTGGAATATAATAATCACTAGTAATTAAAGATGTATATTTACAGCATACATTGCAGCTCAGAGGTCAGATGCATTTCAATATCATTCACCTCAGTGCCTTGCCAAGTAAGCTTCTTCACATTGGCAGTAGCAAGATGTTGGTCAATGTGTAATCCACCAAAAATATTCAAAATCTCCAGCTGACCTGAGAACAGGAGGTAATTAACTCTAATCCTTGCTCCCAATCAAGAGGCTGATAATGTGGGTTCCACTCACTTACTATGTATGGCCTCTAGCAGTTCTGACAACTTGTTGTACCACAACAAACATATACTTACTGCAATATTATGCCATCTCTATCACCTTGGCAACTGCGAGTGGGACAGAGGATTTACACCATGAAAAGGTCTCAGCCAAATTCTTTGCTACATAGGTAGATTTTAGCATGTGTGTTTGACCAATTCTTAAGCAGTCAAAAAAGCAGGATAGGGATTTATTGTAGTAGACTTGCTTGATAGACTTGATAGGCTTAATTTGATATGGCTGCTATTAACTTCTCGTACCAGGGAACCATAGAATACCAGCTTGGATCCTCAAGGATCATCTGGTCCAAACTTTCTTGGCAAAAGCACAGTCTAGACAAGATGGTCCAGCACTTTGTCCAGCTGAATGTGAAAAATGAAGTGTCTAATGATGGAGAATTCACCACTTCTCCAGGGCCATTATTCCAATGGATAATTATTCTCATTGTGATAAATGCTCCTCTTGTGTCCATTCGGAATCTCGCCTGGAGTAACTTGTACTAATTATCCCTCATCTTTTCCACGTGACTCCTTGGAAAAAGGGAGCCTCCATCTTCTTTGTAGCCACCCTTTAAATACTGGATCATGGTGATAAGGTTTCCCCTAGGCCTTCTTTTTGCAAGGCTGAAAAAAACCAGTTCTCTCAGCCTTTCCTCATATGGCAGGCTTCCCAGTCCTCCCATCATCTTGGTGGACCCTCTCCAGCCTGTCCACATCTTTTTTATGCAGCTTGTTTCCTACAGAGCGAGATTATATACAAAGTCTACAGAGGGGCATGAAGATGCTGGTGTACTGTCCTTTTTGGGTATTCTGGGTTGTGTGGTGTACCTTTAACTTTTAAATTGACATATTTGTGCATTTTCCCTGTTTCATATGGTTAATAGTCATGCTATGATTAAAACTGATGGCAGCCATCTGAAGGTCTGTTACTGGAAGGCCAATAATAAAAAGACAATTGTTTGCATGGCTTCCCTGGCTCTCATTATTTTATTATTCTTTTCCAGTGCAGTCAAACATTGTAGACAATTTAATTTCAGTATTTTTACTATAACTTATGAAACAAAGCTTTTGGTACAAACCATTTGAAGTTCAGTGCAGAGGAAGGTAGGTCCAGTGCCAGAGACTGTTACTGTGCATAGAGCAGACAGAAGAGTAAGTTTCTCCTTGACAACAAAATTCAACATTTTGAAACACTGGGACAAAGCTGGGGCAAAAACTCACATATCCACATGATTTCCACAAGTCTCTAAAGGAGCCATCAAATCTAGGTGGTGGTGAGTAGAATGTGACCTATCCTAGATATGCTGCCTGTTCCCCAAGACCCTTATCCCACAGCATGTCCACTTTCTGTCTAAAGCTAGCAATGAGATGTAACCCTCCACTACCACGCTGAAGCCTCTAATTTAACTTGCTAAATTATGAATCACCGTTGTCAGCTTGACCGCTTGTGGAATGATAGCTAGCTGCTTCTTGGGACAGTGCAGTGTAAAAGCAGGGAGGTTATGTGTTTACAGACTTGCATAAGCCTGTGTTTTGGAAACAGGCTCCTCCTGCTACCTTACAGCTTGCAAAGTTCTGGTTGCAACATCTTTCCTCACAGATGTGGTTCACCTTGAAACGCTGTCCTAATAAACAAGCATCTCCTCTGTTTTGTTCCATAACCAGGAATTCATTTCTGAAACATTTCATCTTCCCCTTCCCATAATCTGCTGCTTTTCAGGTCTAATTACTGATCACAGCGTAAGGCCCTTGGACTGACCTTCCCCACCTGTTGTGAATCGCTTGGCAACTTGTTTGGAAGCGCAGTCCATTGAGGCTGAGGTCTGCCTTCAGCCTGAATGGGGCATGTAGATAGAAGATTCAACAGCTAATCGTGCAGTGAAGTGCATCACTTCCATACAATTACTAGCACTGACAGCATAGATTTTTCTCAACATATTTCTTGGGTGAATTACATCAAATTATGTGAACTACCATTTTGTTTCAGCTGGAATTAAAAATGCCCCATGGTTCCTCATGAACTGTAATCTGAATTGTGTTTACAACATAGATGTGTGGACCAGAGCTCACCGTGACTTTATTCAAATACTTTCCTTCTACACCTTGCTGATAAACGAGGCAAGACCTTTAATATCACTTATTCAACATGCAAAATACAGCAAATAAGTAAGTGGTGCTCTCTTCATTTGTCTTTGTGCATAAACAGTGTGGAAGATGTCACAGTGATCGAGACAAGCTGAGAAGACAATAGGAAAAGCACAGTCTTACAGAGATAAGGAGGAACTTTCTATCCAGTCTTGGGAAAAAGAATGCTGACGTTATGGTGCAGGGCTGCTATTTTACAGCTGGATAAGGTTTGCATGGAAAACTGAGGAAGCACACCTGTCCTTTTCATGATGTAAAACAATGATAATGGGGTGGGTTTGCTGTTTTATAGGGAGAAATTTATGATTGACATCTCCCTTTTTATTCCCATTCCAACAAGTGGGCAAGCTGGAGAACTGTGATTTATTATATAAAGTTTAAGAAGTGTTCATCTTCCTAACTACAATAAAGTAGCAGCAGAGGAAGGAAAGAGCACTTGCTTTCTGTGTCCTTGGCCAGATCGTTCCTCAAGTCCTAAGGGAGATGCCAACCTGCAATGCCACCACCCTCCTGGTTGGGGCAGGAAGATGACACAGCAGCACGGTTCCCTGACCCCAGGAGCAGAGGGTGTTGCCCGGCAGACTGCTTTGGGAAGCCGCCTAGGACTGCCACCCTCCTCCTTAGTGCCAGAGACAAACCCCCGGGGCCGGGCCAGGACCCTCCAACCCGGGTGGCAGGTGCGGGGCCGGTGGGGAGCTCAGGGCTGTGGGGACTAGGTGGGACGGCGCTGGGGACAGCCCGCCAAGCTCTGGAGGGGACTCTCAGCCCTCCGGAGAGAGGTGGGAAGGGGACCACAGGGGCAGGGAAGCAGGAGTCACCCCCTGCCCGGGACCGCAACCCCCCTGGTGCGGGGCAGCGGAGGGGTGGGAGGCAGAGGGCGAGGGGCATTGGGGATGGGATAGGAGCGCCTTCTCCTGAACATTGCCATTCCCGTCCTGAAACAGTCGTGGAAGAGGGATGGGTGGTCTAAATGCAGGATCAAAATCAGGGTTTATAACTCACAGGACCCTGCTTGTGGCCGTGTGGTGGGTAATTTGTTCACAAATGCACAAATATGTTATGTAATTTCGGCCACGCGGCATTGGAAAATATATATCCATTGGTGTGGGTTGATTGATGACCTGCTTTCTGAAACAGCAGATCCCTATTTCTGCTAAGGAGGACACCTGGATATCACACCAGTGCTTTCAGGACTTTAGTCTTCAGCTAGCATCACCCTGCTATGAAAACAAAGTACTCCATAGCCATTGCCACAGCGTATATGTTATAAAATGTATGTTACTAAACCTTTTTAAAAACCTGGGAAGCTGAGGGCTCTGGAACTAAAAAGCAGGTGTGTACGATCTGGACGAAGATATTTGCTTTAACTGTACTAGTAAGACTGCAGCAGCTTTCACAATTAAGTCTTTAATAACGTATTTTGTACCTGCACAAAAGAACAATGTGAAAGAAATAGCTGTTTGAAAGTCAACCTCCCTCTTTTTTTTCTTTTTTTTCCACAGTCCATACCTCAGTGATTTGGTCAATATCCCAGAGATTTTGTAACATAGTATATTTCTGGGTTTGTATAACATAAAAGCAGTGTTTGTGCCTGAAAAAAAAAATCATGTTCAACTTCAGAAGCATCCTGAAGATATTACAGTTCCTGAAATTATTTATTCTTTTAGCTTTTGAGAATTTAATCTTACTAATATTTCCTGCACGCAGAAAAAGTGTTGCTGGGGAAATAGTGCTTATTACTGGCTCTGCAAACGGGGTTGGAAGGCAGATTGCCTTAAAATTTGCTCCTTTGGGAGCAACCTTGGTTCTTTGGGACATTGATGATGAAGGTAACAAAGAAACAAGCAGGTTAGCCCAAAAAAATGGAGCCAAACGAGTGTTTGCCTACCACTGCGACTGCAGCAACAGGGAAGAGGTGTATGAACAGGCAGACAAGGTAAGATGCAGCTTCTGGCTTCTGATTTGGCTTCTTGCTTCACGTTTTTATCCTTCTTTTTAATAGCATGTGCTATTTAATATTTTTTTTTTTTTTTGAGAAACTGTACTATTCATTAAATGGAATTAATCATATAGGTCAGTGACTTTCCCTTTTTTATAACTAACTTCTAGATGGAACTTAATCTACATCCACAATATAGTAACTGGGTTTAATCTGTTCTGTGGAGATTAATCCATTTCCAGTCTTTGCTGTGAGATGGTAACTTCTTTTATATTAAGAGTATGGTAAGACATCCTTCTGTGTCCATGTGACCAGACTGGTAGAGGAGGGAAAGGCTGTTGATGTAGTCTACCTAGACTTCAGCAAAGCCTTTGACATGGTCTCCCACAGTATTCTCCTGAGGAAACTGGCTGCCCATGGCCTGGACAGGCATACCCTTCTCTGGTTAAAGAATTGGCTGGAGAGCTGTGCCCAGTAAGTAGTGGTTAATGGAGTTATGTCCAGCTGGCGTCGCATTACAAGTGGTGTCCCCCAGAGGTCATACTGGGTTCTATCTTGTTTAATATCTTTATTGATGACCTAGATGAGCAGATTGAGTGTACTCTCATTAAGTTTGCAGGTGACACCAAGCTGGTAGGTAGTGTCGATCTGCCTGAGGGACGTGAGGCCCTTCAGAGGGACCTAGATAGGCTGGATCACTGGGCTGAGGTGAATGGGATGAGATTCAACAAGGCCAAGTGCTGTGTCCTGCACTTTGACCACAATGACCCCATGCAATGCTATAGGCTTGGGGCACAGTGGCTAGAAGACTGTGAAGAAGGACCTGGGAGTGTTGGTTGATACTCCGCTGAACATGAGCCAACAGTGTGCCCAGGTGGCCAAGAAGGCCAATGGTATCCTGGCCTGCATCAGGAATAGTGTAGCCAGCAGGAGCAAGGATATGATCTTCCCCCTGTACTCAGCTCTGGTGAGGCCACATCTCAAGTACTGTGTTCAATTTTGGAACACACAAGAAAGACATCAAGGTCCTGGAATGTGTCCAGAGAAGGGCAACAAAACTGGTGAGGGGTCTGGAGCACAAGTCCTATGAGGAACCACTGAGGCAGCTGAGATTGTTTAATCTGGAGAAGAGGAGGCTCAAGGGAGACTTCATCGCACTCTACAACTTCC
>VZTM01009955.1:52776-109472 GCA_013400555.1 Jacana jacana | reverse complement strand
AGTATTGGTGATAGGAGGACGGATGAACTAGAACTGGTGAGGGGTCTTTTCCAACCTTGTATTTCTATGATTCTCTGATTCTATGATTCTCTGATTCTATACAGCAGAGGTTATCTCCCTGCATTAGACTGTTTAGGCTTTAAAATTCCTTTAAGATAACACAAAATGAAATAGATTAGGAAAAAAAAAAAAAAAAAAAAACCAACAGTAAAGATTCTTGGAGTGTCCTCTTCTTTGTCTGTTTGCTTAGAAACCCGTAGTTCTGTAAGGGTCATGTGGGGTGTAATGGTTTCCAAAATGTCACCAGAATATGGCAGCTCTTCAGTCGAATTGATTCAGCTTCAGTTTATTTTTTGGTCAATCCATCTGGAAACTAAGATAGAGAAGACTCTATTTTAAATGAAACTGTTGTGCTGTGCTGACCTACACTTTGTTCACTTTTTTTTTTATTATTATTATTATGAGAGTCCATAAATTGGACATTAAATTAACTTCATTAATTTTCACTTGTCCTTTAACTGTGTACTGTCTAAAAATATTTCCCAGCATAACCTCACTTATAATCCAGTTACCCGTCCTGCCATTTCATACACAGGTGAATTCTGTTGTTAACTCCTCAGTATATAGAATCATAGAATCATAGAATCATTTAGGTTGGAAGAGACCCTTGGGATCATCAAGTCCAACCATCAGCCCTACTCTACAAGTTCTCCCCTACACCAGATCCCTCAACACCACATCTAATCTACTCTGAAACACAGTCAGGGATGGGGACTCCACCACCTCCCTGGGCAGCTGATTCCACTGACTGACCACTCTCTCCATGAAAAATTTTTTCCTAATGTCCAGCCTAACCCTACCCTGCTGCAGCTTGCAGCCATTCCCTCTTGTCCTGTCGCTCATTGCCCGTGAGAAGAGACCATATGTAGTTAGACACATGGCTCTCAAGTCACGTCTTTGACATTCTCTGTCTGAAGGCTTACATCCGAGACATTATCTAAAATATTTCATGACGTGTGCATGTTGATACATTGTTTAGGAATAGCTTTGAAATTTAACATGAATTTTCAGTAAGTCGTCAGAGGGGCGTTTTGTTTTGTGGTTGTTGCTTTTCATTTTAACCAAAACAGACGAATTCTTTCTGAACACGGCTATCAAAGTTTGAAATAAATGTTTTTCCTCAAGAAATGTTCCCGATGAAAAGTACTTCTAAAGGGTAAGTTGGATTCAGGATCTGTAAGTATGCAGAACTACAATTCTCATACTTGCAGTCAGCAAGGCGTTATTTAACCCCTACTTTCTGGCAGCATTTAGGGGACAGCCAACTAACAAAGCACAGAAAAAAACCACCATTGGTTGCAGGTGTTAGGAACAAGTGGTATCACGGGGTTAGTTGTGCGGCACAGGCAAGGATATCTCATAGTATAATAGTGTGGCTCCAGAGGTGAGCGCGTTGTTGAGTCTTTGGTATTGGCCCAGCCCACAGTGGTCCAGGAGGATGACCCTTGGCAATTACTTGGGCGGTACAGATGATGTGATCCTCACTCTGCAAGACACCAGTTACAGCTCCTGAAATTTTGCAGTAAGAATCCCGTCATTTCAACAATCTTAATATCCATTATCACTTCCCAGCAAGATGAAAAAGTCAGTCTGAGCAACTTGTAGTCAGTACTTCAAGTATGACACTGGATCTTTATTTGGAATGACACTATACATCAATCAGCAATTCTTCCAGAATCCCCTTTTTGCAAGGAAAAAAAACCTTCACTTTAGAATTTACCGAGACCAAATCTCTTTAGAAAATAACATTTTAAATTGGCATTAAATCCCTATTCCCACAAATGATACCTGCTTCTTGCAAAGACACGCACCAAAATAATTAGTTTAAGCTTATGTAAGTAAATTCTTCTGTTAGATTTTCCTGTCGATGCTGAACATTTTGAAAGGGTTTCTTTGTTCTTAGTTTAAGTGAGTCTCAAAATGTTTGTTTTGTGCACTCAAGTAATTCTCAGTCTCCAAACACATTAACTGAATCAGCTGCAGGGCTCCTGCCTGCAGAACTTGCTGTGCCCATATCAGCAAAGAGCACTCTGAAGTGCACAGACTGACCTACAAGCAGAAAATCAAAGAGCCAGTCACAATTCAGGAATTGCTGTTAAGGTGTTAAATTGCTGTTAACAATACCAATGTCTTTGTAGGCGTTTCCATGAGTTGAACAGTCATGACGGAGACAGAAATTTTTTGTAGGGTAAGAGTTTTTCAGCTAGGGGCCTCCTCTGCTCTTGGAAATACCTGCAACCTTCTGATTGGTAATATGAAAAGTCTTGCGCTTGGACACTGATGATAAAACAACAGCAGAAAAGTTAAATTAATTGCCTTTATTTGGTATATTCAATGCAAAAAAAAAAAACCTTAGCTATTTTCCCATAACAGAAGCTGGTCTTCTAGGAAGCAAATCCAATCATCAAAATCCCTAAAGAAGAGGTTTTAGAATAAACGGATGAAGTGAACAGCAGGTAATTTTCAGTATCAGGCACCTGGGAGTTCTGAAGGACATCAGATATGGATCTGATGAACTAGAAATGTGCGGAGGGTGTTTTGCTCTAACATGTGACCAAAGAGCAGGAAATATGCCAGTTTTAAAGAGCACTAGAGAGGACACAAAGAAAATACAAACCTGCCTTACAGAAAATCGGTAGAAACTATAATAAAAAGAATCAGTAGAATCATAGAATCGTAGAATGGTTTGGGTTGGAAGGGATCTTAATGATCATCGAGCCCCAACCCACCTAGTAGATACCTAATGAAACACAGGGTGCAGAATAATTAGTTTGACATTTTCTAAATGGAAGTCTAGTTCCCCACATTATTTGGGGTAGTGAGTAAACAAGTCAAATCCAGATTAAATAAAATGCTGCCACAGAGGAAGAAGCTCTGTTGTCATGTGAAGAAAAAGAAGATCATCATCTGGACTGACAGTAGTTAAAAGGTATGAGTGGGGAGAAAGGGCAGATATACCGCACAAAGGAGGAGTTGGGTATTCTTTGGATACTCAGCAGCACCTAGATTTGCATTCATCTGTACAAGTGGAAAGGTGCTCATGGCCAAGTCCTGCTTGTCTATGACAAGGAGAAGGCTTGACACAGCTGGAGGAGTATCACACAAGTCTTCACTGAATACTAAGGTGCCCTGAGAGAGGCAAAGGAAGGTCAAATGCTGGGGCATCAGATCCAAGCACCTGTGTCCAGGTTGCCATACAGCAGTATATCTGGGATTTTTATGTCTTTGCAGCCATTCCATAATTCTTGAGACATGACATAACCGTTTGCCTCTAGCACAGAAATCTCTGCAGTGAGTCTGATTCTTGACACTATAAGTAAATCTTGGCCATCTGCTTTGACAGAAATCCAAATCATGGGACAAAATCTTTTCATAACAAACCCAAATGGTGATTTTGGTCTTCTCTCCAAGTGATGCTATCTGTTTCATGTCACATGTTTCTATACTCAAAGGACTGGTATCCCTCAGGGATCTGCACTGAATTCTTTCCTATTCAGTAGAAATGATGTGGAAAAGGGGTTGAACAGGCTTGGCTGAGGAATACAGATTCTCATAATACAAGAAACATGGGAAAGGAAATGCCACAATTAAAGCATGCTCACAGTACATGGCTTTGTAACTCATTACCTTAGGAAACCAAAAGTATTGTGGAGTTTAGGAAGCAGTTAGACAAATTCTTGGTTGGGGGGAAGGTGGGAATAATCCATGGGTATATATTACATAAAAAGATATATATACCATACCTGTCCTAGGAAGAAGCTAAGAAGCTAACCTCAGAGGGTGAATAGCTGAGAAGTATGCTGGAGGGAGACTTTAGAATCCTGGTCCTTTTTTTACTGCTTTCCACCGTGAGACCAGGGCTATGGGTCTAGATGAACCTTTGATCTGATGCAGCACAACAGCTCTTACATAATTATGTTTCCAGTAGAGAAATAATATATAATTGCAAACATCACTAAACATTTTCAGAAATGAAGCACAAGAGGCAAGGATACCTCTTAAATCTTTCTGTTTGTCCTGTCTTTATTCAGGTTAGAAGTGAAGTTGGGGATGTTACTATTCTAGTCAATAATGCTGGCATACTGTTTGGGAAGAAGTTCTGTGACATTCCAGACGCAGATTTTGAAAAGACCTTAAGAGTCAACTTCCTCTCTCAAGTCTGGGTAAGGTATTTGTTTCTCTCTTGGGTGACTGAAAGGTACAGGCAAGTATTATAGTGTGAAAATCACCATGGCGATGACCTGTCTGGGGAACCCAATTTGGAATAGGGATGAGGAGAAAATACATCCTTTTAATCATTCTGTAAATGGAGACTCACTGAATTGACAGTCTCCCCCCTACGTCTCAGCAGTGTTAACACAAAACCTGCCTGGGCACTCCGGTAAAACAAGAGTTTGTGCAACCGTGTCGTGAAACACGCTCTGTCTGTAACAGCCGTGGCTGAAGCTGTCAGCATGCCATGCTGACATGATGGCATGGGACTTCCCTGCTCCTGGTGTTTGCTGGCATCAGAAGGCTTTGTCTAATAGACTTGCAGCATTCAGGGAAGAACAACCATGGTTTAGTGGTGGACTTGGCAGTGTTGGGTTTACGGTGGGACTCAATGATCGTAAAGATCTTATCCAACCAAGATATTAGAGCTCTATGTTGCATGTGTTGGAGTCAGTCTTCAGGTTAGAATCACAGAACGGTTAGAGTTGGAAGAGACATTAAAGATCACCACATTCTGACCCCTCTGCCACGGGCAGGGACACCTCCCACTAGAACAGGTTGTGTTTTCACTCCTAGTCACCATTGCTTTGTTTTCATACCACTGAAGGAATTTGCTGTTATTTGTGGTCTCAGTTNGTTGTGTTTTCACTCCTAGTCACCATCTGCTTAATGTACATAGAAAACTAATCTGAATAGTATATATTACCTTTGCTTTGTTTTCAATACCTCTGAAGGAATTTGCTGTTACTTGTGGTCTCAGTAGACCTTTAGGAGGTTTTGTTGTGAGGGAGTGTCACTCTTGCCCCCTCTTGCATTTCTTCTTTATATACCTGAGTGACCAGCCTGCATTAGGGACAAATGTGGCTTTGCAGCTCCCTCAGTAAATAGCATTTCTCAATGGAAAATGATTCAGATAGAAGTCCTCTAATCATTTCCCATCCCACAGTGCATCATTCTTCCAAATACTTGAGGGAAAGGGACTGCGAGAGATGTTCCTCTTGATAGGCCTGAAGAGACATAGGGCAGGAGGAGAGCGACTGTGGGCCCTCAACCAAAAAAACATGCACTAGACACACACACCTGGAGTCACACAGACATTGCAGCACAGATCAGCTGTTGAAAAAAAGTGGTTTAATCCTCTTGTCTACTTTCCTGTCTTTCCCATCATAAAACATTAGCACCCTCCTTCTATAGTTAGTATCACCCAGAGAGATGGTCTTGGGTGCCGGAGTTATCAAGGCAGTTCAGATTGTAACACTCCAGGCCCATAGACAGCTGAGCTCCCCTTGATATGTTGACTTCTAGCTCCCTCTTGTGTACCAAATCTTTGGTAATAGTCTCAAATAGGCTCAAACCGTGAGGAACCGGGAGGCAGAGAAAATGCAAACTTTGCCACTTTTAATTCCGTGATTCCAATGCTGACAGATCTTCAGGTAGAGGGCAGTCATTCAAGGAAATGCTGTCCCTTGCTTCTAAAGTCTTACAGAGGTTCTTACAGCTGAGCTTCTTGCGCAATGAAGCCCCAGGAAGCAAATCAAGTTGCAAAGCCTAATTCGGAGTGCAACATTTTTGGCATGACTAGTCATAAAGAGGTTTTTTAATATGTCTTTTAGACTTGCAAGGCCTTTCTTCCAGCCATGATGACATGGAACCATGGACACCTGGTTAGCACAGCCAGTTCAGCAGGATTGATGGGAATCTACAGGATGTCAGGTTAGTATCATCAAGTGCTGTCACAAATTAGATCTACACACTAATAACTTTTCCAGGATCTCATAAATGCTTGTCTTAAGCAGTTTATACTGACATATTGAACACTCAGGAAGAGCCTGCAGATACGAAAGGTAGGGGTGTATTGAAGAGGACGTTGGTGGAATGTTGCCTGTGTAGCCCAAGGAGTTCACTGCAGATTTTACCATCTGACTGCAGCCTGTCTTATCTCCACAGAAGGGCAATGCAGCTCATACATGTGCAGTGGGAGGGAGTCCTGTGTACAGGTTGTCTAATGCTTCCTCATGTCAGTTTTTCTGCAGATGAATGTTCAGAGTCCTGAGACATACCTGGGTTACACCTGGAACAATACATTTAGTTGGCAAATAGCTTTCTGGTCCAGAAGGAATTTTGGCAGAAATTTCATTAAAATTAATTTGTATTATCTATGTTTTAAGCTATTTAACAGCTCTTTATTCTCAGCTGTTTCCCTCAGGGGAACAGTCCTGACTATTTCATCAGCCTGGGTCTGCTGCCCAGTCTTCCTCAAGCCTCTCTGACATCTTAGGTCGCCTTATGAGAATGTGAACTTCAGTGTAATATGTACTTCTTGTTTCTTCTGCCAATTGATAGTGTCACGGTAGTGGCTTTTTGCCACATGTTACTGGTGGGTCAGATCCAGGACTGATAGTAGGTCATGTCCAGCTTTCATCATTTACCTATAAGGCTTCTGAGAGTGGAGCTGCCGATCCACGCATTATAACGTTTTGTACCCTAGGACCTACGCATTTTTAGGTTGTATGGTTCCATCCTCCACTATGGGTGAATCCCTGAAGAATAACTGTCTCTGATGCCTGTTATTGAAGTTATTCTTCCAGCAAAATTAGATTTCATTGCGTCTAACAACTATTGTCACGCACATTTGAAAAAGCCTTAGGAAACCACATGTAAATTCCTATATAAGATCCTTACAGTTGCAAAATTGTAGAACAATTCGGGTTGGAAGGAATCTCTGAAGGTCATTTGGTCCATACCCCCAAATAACAGCAGGCCCAATTTACATCAGGTTTCACAGGACCTTGTGAGGGCAGATTTTGATTACTTCCAAGGGTGGAGTTAAAGATGTTTATCAAACAGTGGAAAACTGACAAAATGTAGTCTTTCTGGGCAAACAAAACAGTATTGTAGTTGCAGGGCAAATCAGAAGAAGTAATAGGTTAAAGCAGCATTTCTAAGTAGGGTATTTAGATTTTACCCCTAGAAATAGTTCTTACTGAAATGTAACCTGTGATATTGAAGGATGAAGACATTCTGAACTGAAAGAATGCCTGACTTGTCTATGAGTATCTGGAAATGTACATAAAATGTTGAATAAACTCATCTTCCTACCTGTCTCTCTAGTGCACTGAAAATAAAGTCTTCTGGAAAGGATTCATCTTATCGCTAGACAATTGTGTATGGATCATAGGAAGAGCCATTAACCTTCAGAGTTACTATCACTAATATGCACAGCATCCTTAAAATACTAATTACAAAACTGCTAATTATATAACTAAGTAATATCAGGGCCTAAATAGTATTATAAAGCATTGAATTCTGTATGTAACTCTTACTGTGTTGTTTTTGACATATTTTGGATGGTTCTTCTTTATTCGCTTTTCAGATTATGCTGGAAGCAAGTATGCAATCATTGGAATGATGGAAGCCTTACATTCAGAACTGTATCATGCAGGAAAACATGGCATTAAAACCACAATCATTTGCCCTTATTTTATTAATACTGAATTAGTCAAAGGATTTCAAAGCCAGTAAGTAAAACTTAGATGGTGTACTATTTAATATGTAAAAAATAATCCTTACTCACTATATATGCCATATTCTAGCTATTTTAAGGTTGATTTGCTTTTCAATTCCGTCTGTTTGCCCTGTTGGCACATGCAGCTATGTCTCTTGACATAAGAAATCCAAGTCTTGCGTACAATTAATAACAGATGTGCAACAGGGACTGGGTAATAACCTCGCAGTCGAGGCATGGTTAGGGATGCACAGCAGTATTTAAGACAACTTGTTTGTCGGTAGGACAGCCACTCATGAGATAATTTTGGCATTGTGATTACATTTATGGCTGTCAGGATGCCTGTGGCCTCTCATTATTAGTTATGCCCTGCTATCTGTATTAGCAGGCAGTGGACTCCTCTGCATGTGAATACCTTTCGTAGTACCCTCTGCTGGGTGGCAGTGGTGGGAGACACCGAATTAGCCATTGCAGTAGTGCAGGACCAGTGGCCTCAGGTTTTCGGTGCAGAGCACAGCCTTTCTCCTAGTTGGAAACAGGCCTGCCTGGTCCTGGGCTACTTAGCTGTCACCTCAGCATCTACAGTAGAAAAGGAAGAGGTGTGCGGAGGGCAGAACTCTTGTGCATAGAACAGCAGATAGCCTGGGTTAGCTGGGGAGTTTTCAACGCCACAATCACTGTGGGCATTAACCTCATCAGGGTCTGGGCAGGGCTTGCATGAAAGTTGCTTATTAGACATTAAAAAAATGAGAAGGAATGGCTGCAAGCTGCAGCAGGGTAAGGTTAGGCTTGACGTTAGGAAAAAATTCTTCCCAGCAAGAGTGGTCAGACACTGGAATCAGCTGCCCAGGGAGGTGGTGGAGTCACTGCCCCTGACTGTGTTTCACAGTTGATTAGATGTGGTGTTGAGGGATATGGTGTAGGGGAGAACTTTGTAGAGTAGGGCTGATGGTTGGACTTGATGATCCCAAGGGTCTCTTCCAACCTAAATGATTCTATGATTCTATGAAAATGCACAATATCACCAAAGCATTTTCAAATTATTTTGGTGATAGAAGGAACAAAGAGGACTAGAGACTCCTTTTCAAAACTACTTGAGGGGGTGGGGGAAAATTCTTAAATTATTTAATTAAATTATTTCTGTGTTAAAATACACCTTAAAAGTAATGTTTTACCATTTCCTACTGCTTTGTTTCTTGTTTTACCAGAAACCCCCTTTTCCTTCCTGTTTATGATGCAGAGTACGTAGCCAGCAAGATCATGGACGCAATTCAAAAGGAAAAGTTCTATCTGATCATGCCTCCAACTTTACGCTTGCTGGCTTTCAAATCGTAAGAGTGTGACTCATCTTCTAGCATTGCCCTCTTTCCTTTGCCTCACGCCTGCAAAATCAGCAGGAAAGTTTGGTAAAAACAGCCCTTTAGTTAATACTCCCGCTGTCAGTCCAGTTACATCTACACAATTAGGAAGCAGCAGTGGGTATAATTTTTAATAATCTGGGTGAATAGCATTCCTCTGGCCAATTCATCTCCAATACATGCCTTAAGCTACAGCAGGGTATAGAAAGTTCAAAGAATTTACTGGGACGGCACAGGAGGGGCAGTGCCTGGGCTAGAACTGTCTGCTTCCAGTGACTGCCTCCACCGCTGGCAGGACTGTCACTCAGGGGCTCAGTCTGTCATTCATTTCCCCCACTTAGAACATGGGAGAGACAAATGTGTTATTGCCAGACGTGAGAAATACGGAGCATCTGTAACAAATCTATCATTTCTTTATTCATAGAGTACATTTTTCTTTAAAAAAAACCCAAACTACATAAGGCTAACTCAGTGCTTGTCTCGTCAGTCTCATTCCTAGAAAAATGGTGCTACTCATCGAGTCTTACTTTAAGATCGCCAGCAGCTTGGACAAAGCCTTCTGTCAGAAGAATTGAAACCAAAATACTCTGAAGACATTGAGTGCCATCTAATTGAAAATTTCTAGTAAAACTTATGTTTGAATCATGTTTATTCTTTGACAGCAAATTTGCTGCTTCTAAGGTATTTGACATTGGTCAGCAAGCAATTCAGTTCTTCATAACTGTCTTTTAGAATCATAGAATCATAGAATCATTTAGGTTGGAAGAGACCCCTGGGATCATCAAGTCCAACCATCAGCCCTACTCTACAAGTTCTCCCCTACACCAGATCCCTCAACACCACATCTAATCTGCTCTTGAACACAGTCAGGGAGGGTGACTCCACCACCTCCCTGGGCAGCTGATTCCACTGACTGACCACTCTCTCCGTGAAAAATTTTTTCCTAATGTCTAGCCTAACCCTACCCTGCTGCAGCTTGCAGCCATTCCCTCTTGTCCTGTCGCTCATTGCCCGTGAGAAGAGACCAGCACCAATATCTCTACAGTGCCCTTTCAAGCAGTTGTAGAGAGTGATGAGGTCTCCCCTCAGCCTCCTCTTCCTCAGACTAAACAACCCCAACTCCCTCAATCGATCCTCATAAGCCTTGTTCTCCAGGCCTCTCACCAGCTTTGTTGCCCTCCTCTGTACTCGCTCCAGCACCTCGATATCTCTCTTGTGCTGAGGTGCCCAGAACTGGACACAAGACTCAAGGTGTGGCCTCACCAGTGCTGAGTACAGGGGGACAATCACCTCCCTAAATTTTAATCACTGATTTTGAGCCACAATCCACTCATTCATTTTTGGGGGGGGGTGCTACTGTGATATGAGCTCTCAATAAAGGATGGTAGATTTCATTTCGTACTCTGGATTCTCAATTTTTGAGCGAAACTTCAAAACACGGTAAAAATGCGCTATTGTTCATGCAGAATGAAAAAAAAAGAAATTAAAAAAGGAACACAAATCATTTAACAGAGTTGTGAGAAATCTGTGCAAGAAATGTTTTTTTACCAATTTTCTGAATAATTTTTGAAAAATAATTAAAATTTAAAATTACATATGTATTATGTTAAGCGACCAAGCAATAACTCTGCATGGACTGTACTGCTTTCAGAAACTGGGAACTTCAGCAACTGCTACTGTGAAACATAACTCTGCTGTAACTCATGGGAAAAGGAACATAGACAGGAGGAATACCTCAACTATTCCTGGGCAATTATGTCTGGATCTTAGGCAAAATCTCTTCTTATATTTGAAGAAAAGTCACAACCGAAGTTTAGGTTCTAATCTCTAAATGAAATTAGAACCTAAAGGAGAAAAAGCAAAAGTCACCACGAGCAGAAGGTCTATGACTTGTTGTGCAGAAGGACGTGCTGGTACTTAATTGATAAAAGTCAATCTTCATGCAAAGGTTCAGAAAATGTTAAGATAAAACGTTTGATTGAAAAAAACAATAAATCTTCAGACAAAAATAGGGAACCTAAAAAGCATATTTTATAAAACTCCACACCAAGGAATTAAAAAGAACCTGGACTGTTCATCTATTGCCCCCAGTTGTCACCACATTTCTGTTGTACTTAACTAAATCCATGCTCAAGAGCTCCCTTCCAGCTGCAGATGCCTGTAAGAGTGCACACCCCGCTTAAAGGACTAATTTTTTTTGTATCTTAGTGTTTTCAAAGTACACATACATTCAGTAAATTCCTCAAAGTTCCCTGTAGATATTGCTGGGAATTTTTTAGCTGAGAGACGGAGGAAGCTCTCTGAAGTTTGGCTCTTTAAAAAACAAGGCTCATTGATTCATATTTTGAAAATCTCTGTAGCAATTGAAATAGGCTTTTCTTCTAATCAATGAGACGGGAACAAAATCTAAACTGCTGCCTGCAAGTATCAATCCTCTCAACTGCAAACAATATGTTGAATATTGGGATTCCTTTATTCCACAGGAATTGTGAAAATTGGCTCTAGATCTGCTGTTGTTTTCAAGTATGGCTGCAGGAGACTACACAAACTGGCATGACGTTGTATTTGTGAATGTACTGAATATGCTGAATATATAACTCCGTTGCTTGTGCAACAGGGTTTGCGAGGTGAGAGACACATTTTAAAATGCTTTGTGCAATGAGGCTCCCATTTGAAGTAGTTATCTGTTCCTGACACTACGATTTGATGGACCAGCCATCATTAAAAACCTGGTGTGTTGGGATGAATATTTGCAGCCCGAGAGCACATGGTAAGGGCTCTCCTTTCAGTACCCTTGGTTTTGGGTTTCCTTGAGTAAAATATATCAACCTTACCACAAACATTTGCAGTTGTAAGTTTACCATCTATATACACAGGAAATGAGAAGACTAAGAATAACATAAAGGAAACAATGCTTTATTTTCTAAGCTGTATTTCACCTACTCCACATCACCACCCTGCAGAGCCTTATCCTATATTTTTGCAGTCTCAGCCAAGAGCACTCTTTGGCTCCATTTCTTCTGGCTAATCTGCTTGTCTCAAGAAGGAATTTATAAAGCTTATGCTTTCTAAGTCTCACAATGATCTGTTAGATCTTCTTATCCACCCTAGAAGTCAGGAACTCATTCTTTTCTATCAAAATAGCAGAAAAAAATATCTTGTTGCTTATTTGTACAGAAAAGAAATGCAATGGATCCTGTAACACAACTCCAAAACTGTAAGCCAAGGCCTTCCTATTAAAGTTCAAAAGGATTAATTGGATGCTGTTCCTGTTTTTTAATACAAAATTATCGTTTAATATAACATTATCTTCTGTGTTCTGAAAGATAGTTTGCCACTTAAGTATGTCAGAGTTATTTATAATTCCTGAGAAACATATGCATTCCTTTGAGGCTTTCATCTTATTCATAATTCTTCCACACAAAACCACTGTTGCAGGGGAAATTCCATTTTTTTCCCGAGCTGCAAATGGGACTGGAAGGCAGTTTATCTTCATTTTCTCTTCTTTGGGAAGAATCCTGGTTCTCTGTAAAACTGATGAAGGGGAGACAAGTGAATTAGCCAGATTAGCCATTGGCTGAATCTACCTGTGTTGCTGCATCTATAGAGAAATAATCTGTGTTAGGAGATAAAAAATGACTTCTTGCTCTTGTTTTATACCCTTTAGTACACCATACATTTTCACAGATGAGGTTGTAGAATTGGGTATCTTATAAGAACATTCATCCCATTCAGACTCTAAGCATTTTGAAGAGAGAAACATTTGCAGGATGTTGGGTCACCTTGTAAACTAACAAAAATCTTTAAATAAATATAAGTGGCAACCACATGTGACTTTAATTTCCCAGCAATTTTTGTAACCTCTTGGATATTTCAGTGCCGTTCTGTGACATTCCCTGAGCACTTGGTTTTAGAGGTACACGGCTCCCTGTACCTCCCAACTCCCAGAGCATGAAGAAGAGGGAGGCTCACTATAAATGCCTTGTCCCATTAAGTGCACAGGTTGGATGGCTCAGCACAGCTTAATCACTGTCCCACATTAAAGCTCCTTCTGGAGGAAGAGCACTTTTAAAGCATCTGCAGAAAGCAGAGAATATTTTATTCAGCTGAAAGAGAGGAGATTTAGACAATGTATTTGTAAGAAATTCTTTAATGTGAGGGTGGTGAGGCACTGGAACAGGTTGCCCAGAGAAGTGGATGCCCCATCCCCGGGGGTGTTCAAGGCCAGGCTGGATGGGGCTTTGAGCAACCTGGTCTGGTGGGAGATGCCCCTGTCCATGGAGGGGTGGTTGGAACTTGATGATCTTTAAAGTCCCTTCCAATCCCAACCATTCTATGATTCCATGCTTTGAAGTATGATACAGATATATGATGCACCATACCATGGACATCACTCTGCAGTAGCTTTCTAGGCTGAGACCCAAAACATCTGTGGTTTCTTCTGGGTGTATAATGCACTGTCATAACCAAATCAGGATGACCATCCGAAATACACAGCTCTAGTGAAGCCAGCCATTGCACGGGAATGGAGATACAGATATTCTCCTACATTTTTTAGTTCATCTTTTGGGTGAGAGAGAAATGTTTCCAGCCATTCTAATTCATTTTATATTCCCTATAAGTCATCATTGCAGTTTCTTATGTGCAAATCTTTCATCTGTGTACTTAAGCATGTAACAACAGCTCAGAGACACCAAGGCGTAACTTGAGCACATCACAGAAACAATTGGATTTCCCTGGAAAATCTGATAGCTTGCTCTGTTTAACCTCCTGGATTGGCATTATCCCATTAAATGACAAAACAGTCCTCAAAAAACCTCAAGACTTTTCAAAAGCCCGATCACCCTCCATAAATATCACCCTGGAAAACCCATTATTTTAAGGTATTTTAAGTTTGTTTGGATCCCAGTTTTGAAGAGTGAAACCAATCCAAAAAAGTAAATTAATAGTAAATTAAAAGTAAATTAATTAAAGTAAATTAATCAAAGAGGAGAGCAAAGGAAACAGATGGGAAAAGACAGCACAGCCCAGCGACCAAGTCTGAAGACCTTCATGTGCAAGGCTTCCCTTGAACACCATCAAGACAGTTTAAGAAACCCAGCCAAAGGTCTCGGGATACCAGATAAGGACAATTTGTTTGCATCAGGTGCTTTGTCTTTGTCTTTGATCAAAAGGTTTAATCCTGCTGTTCTAGTATCCTTATTTGTACCCTGGGAAGCACAAAAAATAGCGAAAGTGGCATAAAGTATGTCTAAATGTACTGTTCCCATTTTTCATTGTTGCAAGTAGTGGAAAAGGAGGCTTCATGCTCACACAATTTTTCAGGCAAACTAGAAATAGAATCTTCATCTCTTTACTTTTAGGCCTAGAAATGTTTTAGGCTTTTTTATACTTTTATACTTTTAGGCTAGAGAAATGTTATTGCTTTCTATGTTATCTCATGAATTTCAATACTTCATATTATTTTGGGAGGCAGAAAGGCCCAAATCAATCCAAAGAGCTCAGTTATTAGCAGATCGAAATTCTACCTTAATTGCTAATATGGATTTTTCTGGTTTCTTTCTTCAGTTCAATGCAGTGTCTCTGTTCAATACTTCAGGATACTTCAGGATGCCACAGACTGTGAATAAAGAATGACTGGTTTAATTTAAAAAATAATGAATACAGATCTAATTGGCATTTCACATTGCATAGAACCGTTGCTGAAGGTGAATAAAAGATTGGATGGCCATCTGCTGCATTAACTAATCTCAGCTGGCAGTACTGCCCGAGGTAGCAGTGATTTAAACAGCCACCAGGCATTGCTCAATGCTTTCCTAAACTCTGTGCTTCCCAGGTGTTTGTCGATCAGATGTACTGTGTCAGTGGAAGTGGTATTCTTGTGGCCACTCTGTCACTTACTCCATTGTTTCTTTCTCAGAAATGTGGTGAACAAACGAACACATGAATATTTCCAACATGCACTCTTGGTGCCATTTCAGTCACCTGATTTCTTATTGCTCTCTGGTTTAGATGAATCGTACCCAGGAATGCCTTCTCTGTTGCATTGTCCTTAAAGGGAGCCTAGACAGCTCGTGCCTGTGGGAGTGTACAATGTAGATGTCTACTTTGGGTCAATTGAATACCCCCAGACAGCAGGGCAGCCCTCCTATCTAATAGAGGGAATATTCAGAAATCTCAAATGCTATCTTTTTTTACTACTCCATAGTTGCAGTTCTTCACTTGAAGCATTGCTTCTCATCCCACCAAGCTGATGATTAGAGGCACTTCATAAAATCATCCTACCCAACTAGCAGTAGGACCTCAGAGAAGCAGGAAAAACTTGTTGACTGTTCCAATATCCACTTCTGTTATCTGATAGGCAAAAAAAAAAATAGTTTAAGTGATATAACATATATGTAAATGTATTTCTACTTCTTGCTCATGAAAGACAAAAAGATGATGTCAGGACAGAAATTGTTGCTTTCTTTCTTCCAGTTCTCAATTCTTTAGTCAAAGGGCCCACAAATCTTAAAAAGTCATTATTGAAAATTATAGTTTTAGATCATTAGCATCTTTAATGACATACTTATGCCTTTACAAATACAATTTATGAAATGCAGGCAGATCCTCAGTTCCATATGAAGAAATTACTCAATAATTTACTCACACTATTAAATTATTTACTTTTTGCCAAATTCAGCTCCTTCCAGAAGAAGTATTTGAAAAGTAGCAGCAATGACGAGCCCAGAACAAACAACAGAGAAGTTGCCACACAAACTGACACAGCACCCAGGAATGAAATACAGGTACCTCCTATCATCTAACCCATCTTACCTGGTAATTGAGAACTACGCAAGTCTTGTGAAATAATTTCATCTCCTAAGACGCTAAGAACTCCATAGCTCTTCAGATGCTGTCAGTGTTGCCTGTGGGTTAGTTCTAGGAACCTCCCTATATTGCAATTTATTTATCTTCTAATTCACGCTTCCTTTTGACTGCACAGTCAGCCGAGTTGCAAGTGCCTTGCTAAGGCTGAGCTTTCAGGGCACTTATCACCAGAAGAATCTATAAAAGATAGATGTTATTAATATGGTTCTAAATCTCTTTGTTTTTCATTTTAGCAGAAAACACCTAGTATCATTTTCAGCTCAATCATAATATGCTTAAACGTGCTTCATGAGTTTTTGACCTTATGAAACATGCACAAAATTCAAGTGTCCTGTAAAGAATGGTCCAAGGGATTTTAGTCTAATGTTGGAGGAGAGCACGGGTACAATTACAGCAAAGTACATCAATATGAAAGGGGGGATAAATATGAATTATATGGTTGCAGCTACAAGCCTACATGTATCAGAAAACAGTTTCCCCGAAAGATTTAAGTTTCTTGGCATTTCTCTGAGCCACATGTACTAAATTTTAAGAAGTATGCTAAAACCATCTTCTTTGAAGCATTAGTTAATACTTTCTCACTTTTTCTGGTTTCCCATGGTAAAAGATAAAAGATAAAAGAAGTATCTCATGCAGATGCAAGTGCATGCATTCTTCTTTTACACACAAAAAGATACTTTCTCTTCTGCAACAGAGCGGGCTAAGTAGAGCTAAGTGTTGCCTGTCTGCCTGGGATGATATGCCAGGAGGTAACAGGAAACAAGGAATAAGATAGATACTCCTCCAGGATAGGAAAAGAGCTTGAAAGTGCGATAGTCCTGAAAAGATCTTTGCAAGTTACTTAGAGTCTGACAGCAAATAAACTTAAAGTGGGAAATCAGGCTAGACCTGGTGTCTACTTTGTTATCTAAAGTCCTTCCTTATCTATAGCTTACCCCTCCCTGCAAGTTGGAAGAACAGCAGTGCTTTAATGGCTAAACTGGCAAATCTGAGAGTCCCTACATAAGTTAACAGCTGTCAATTAAGAGAAGAGCGGTGATTCTAACCATGCTTTAGAACGCAGGAGGTGAGTGCCCAAACTGTGGGCCCACACAGGAGTGGAAATGGGAAGACAATTCTTTCCTTCCAATATTTAAGCCGTGTTCCACAGGACTCTGCTTTCCTTATACAGATATGTTTACCACCTGGTGAACTGGTGGTTTTTCTTTAATATATATAATTTATGACAGCTGACTGCTTGCTACAGCAAAGACTTTACAGTGGTTTTCTAATTAATCATTTCCTTCTATTTTCGTTTTTACAATCGCCTTTGAGAAATGGTACATACTGTTACATGAGAGTCAGAAGCCACTGCAATAACTGAAGAAAGAATCAGGAAGGGAAATATAATCTCTTTTATATAAGAAACAAGTTTGTTATATATCAGCAGAATCAATAGACAGAATTCCTAAGGAACGACCTACATTATTTGTGAATCGTGGTACCTTTTACACAACGTACAACTTGGGTGACTTCAGCCACACAGAATGGTGACAGATGCACCTCTGGGACAAATCCTCATCACACCCACTTTGGAAATGAAAGGTGTGTTTCCAGCTTGGACATGGCATTATATCTAATGACGCTAATGCTGATGGACTGATTAGTTTTAGTGGTTTGTATTCCACCAACTGCAAAATACCTTCGCAATAGCTTCTTTATTATTATCGCAACGTGGATGCATTCAGGCACTTATTAATATAACCTGTTCAAACATCTAAGTGGAAAATGCAAAAGAGCAATGTTGGGAGAATTTGAGAATATGACACTCGCAGTATTGTGATTCTCTTGTACTATTGACAGGAAATTTCATCCTTCTGGGAAAAGATGAGGAGGAAGCGTTTGGCATTAACTGGCATTGCATGGAAAACAGAGAAGTGGCACATATTTAGCTCTTAAGTGCACCAGCCCTTTTTTGTCCTAACATTGGTACGTTTCAATGAAATGGTTGCTTCTGGTTTGTTTGCTTTCTTATTAGAGAATTATCCTTTGCGCTTCTCTAGTGCAACTTAAAAATTACCTCAGAGACACTTCAACCCCTGGGAGTTTCCTGGGAGGCTTTTGTAACATCCACATTTCCACCAGACAGAAAAAGCACCTGCTGAAGAAGCAGAACTTCAGATGGAGTTGAAAGGCCACTTGCCTCGAACTGTGATATGGATGGAGCAACACCAGTGCTCTAGGTCACTGACAAAGAAAGAGAAACCAGGCATTTTTGTTAACTGGAGAAAATGGGCATGGCTGCAGGAACAGGGAGGAGGGCCACACAGATAGGGTAGGATTTCTTGCTTATGCGTTGTTATTACCTAGAAATCTCCCAAGATTATGTTTACTCAAATTGTGACAAACAGGACTGTGATCTTTTTCTAATTCAACAAGGAACCTGTAAACAACACTTAAACCGTGTCTGTAATAGTCTAACACACCTCAGAAGCGGCTTCACTTTAAGCTTTCCCATAAATCAGAATAGCTGCTTTGGTCAACAAACAGATTTAGGTATGAAAAATGAAGCTTCTCCATTTGTCTGGCTGAGACTCAAAATTTTCAAAGGCTGAGAAAGAATAAAAAGCAGGAAACTTCCTTCTGCTTTTGCCATTTATGCTCAGTCAAACGCAGAGCAGCAGCAGTGCCTGGTTTGGGGGATGTGACTAGACACAAGGATGGTGTCAGTGTCCCAGCCCAGCCGCTGCCCAGGTGGCACAGGGGTTAGAACTCTACTTGTGGTGGTGTTCACCACAGCTACAGCACAAGGGCACAGCACTCTCTGCCTCCTGGCACCTCTTCGACTCCACTTTCTCCCCAGCTTTGCCAGCTGGGCCCTAAATGTTGCTAAGATGTAATAGTAAAACAGTATTCCATCAGCTGCAAACATGAGAAGATCCATTTTCAAACTCTCCTGGCTATTAAATGAAGCCCTTTTACTAAAGACAGAGACTTCAAAGACTATTTTCTTATAAGGAATACTTGTTTCCAGGTACAGGGTTTTTTTTCAGCCTGTCATAGTTAGAAAGAAATAATCATTTTTTTTAAAACTGCAAGCTGCAACAAGAGCGATGAAAAGCCACAAAATAGAAAGCTCCAGAGAAAAATCCTTTTATCAGCTGTGCCAAACCAAGTGCACAAACTCTCAGGTATGGAAGAACACCTTCACTTGTTTCCCCGAGAGACGCTTTGAAGCAAAGGACAGCAAGGAATTACCGTCACAAGTCAGAATTTTGCTAGAAAGTGCTAACAATTTGGCAGAAAGGGGGTTTATCCCGAGTGGATGTTGGCAGAATAAATTACTAGCTCTGGATTACAGACAGGTATCTGAGGAAGGAAAGGCACAGAAAGGCACCTAACAGTTTGTACCTCTTTCCCCCTCCCAAAAGTCTGCAGAGGCTCAGAGGATTTGGACACCTCCTAAAGTATGCCAAGATCCTGAGTGCAGTGGGGGAGGCTGGAGAGCTCGAGGTTGGCCAGGTAACTTCTCCTGCCTCACACCGATGGGAGTATTCTCTGTCACTGTTCACAGACAAATATGGACACACAGCCCCAGTCACCCACTTTACGTTAGAGCACGTGAAATTGCTCAGCATTTCCCAGGATATATCCCTAAAGATACATATGTGATTGGTCTCACTTCATTTTGGTTATCTGGAGGTGAGGAGGCAGATCCAAGCTACTCGTTTCGTTGCCTCAGCGGTTTCTGACAGCATGCATTGCTTTGCAGCAATTCATTTCTACCAGCAGATGAAGTTTGGATGGATTTCCTATCCTGGTATGTCCATTTAATTGGCTAAAATGGGACAAAGGCTCCCCATCCTATGTTCTTACTGTTTAAATATTTATCACAGAACAGACAGGAAGGATATAGCTAATTTATATCCAAGTTTAAACTGTTATTAAAAGTTACATATATACTGTAACTATATATAATGCCAAAACATCACAATGTTGTTGATATGCTGGATTACTCCTTCTTTCTTCACTTCACAGATAAGCAATTATTTATAACTTTAAAATGTGAACTATTTGGGCAAGCTGGAAACAATAGATTGGGAGTTGAATGCGGCAGGCAACGCAAGCAGTAAAACACCAGATGTCTTTCCAATCATGATTGAATTAGCTACAGGGGTTCAGATTAGTATTGTAGGTAAACAGCCTTCCTCTGGTAAAATCTGCCTCCCAGCACTCATTCTGTATGGAGATCAATGCTGAGGGAAAGATTTTTGTGCTTTACAGGTTATTATCCCCCAAAACTCTCTTGATGTTAGGAATGAGTAGTTCCCGTTACTAAACCAGCTTCAGTGAGTGTGGGCTCAGCTAAAAGGAAAGGATTTGCTCCCCCAATTCTTATTCACAGCTTTAGAAAGGCAAACACGTCACAAAAAATACTGCCGGAGATGTGAAGTTTGGGTTCAAAGTCTGAATTCTTTCATCTCTTTATTACCATACAAATTGGTAGGGTAACTTATAAGATTCTGTGTTAACTAGAAATACTGGGGTTTTCACTTACAAAAACTTAGTGGCTATAGAACAGAAAATGAAAGTCTTTGTATCTATGCCTAAAAGACAGGGACAACAAGTAAAAGTGAAGAGTTGATTTGCAGAATGGAGGTGGGCTGCTCGGGGAGCCCCAGAGAGATCTGTGCTGGGGGCTGTGCTCATTTCATGCATTTGTTACTGATCTGGAATAGAAGGTAAAGAGAGAAGTCACAAAATCAACTGATGATAAGGATAATTTAACAATTTATTTTCCCCCTCTCTTTCGCTTGGCACCCAGGCATCCACAGTGCAGAAGTACTAGTTACCTACCTACTACTAGTTACAGAAGTACTAGTTATCCACCAGGTGACTAAAGCAAACCAACTGGGCTTGGTTTTCTTTATTCCCACAGATGAGTGCTAGCTGAAGTTTTCAAGTTAGCTCACTGAAGGCGTGACTTCCCAAGGGTGGCGTAGATAGCACCATGAATATAAGCCAGAATATAAGAGAAAAGAGCAACTCAATGACTCATTACAACTTCAAAACCAATTGAAAGGTGAGTAATCAGGTTGGGAGAGTTTGGGAGACCCTCACTGTGGCCTGCCTCCACTTACAGTGCAATGTCACAGCACTGCAGAGCAAGGGGCTCACATTTGGAGGTGGGTTGCCAGCTCATTCACTGCTCATTCACTGCTGAAGCAATGGCCTGGCTGTACTCATTCTCAGATCTTAAATGCTGTACTCACCAGTTCTAACTAACTACACACTGGAAGGGTTCAAACTAGAATCATATAATTTACTGCCAGTGAGACAGGGCTGCTGGACCAACAGGTCATACTGCATTTTGGTGACCCCCAGGTACATGGGCAAGACCGAAGAAGTATGTTATGCTCCCTTTGAGCCTACCACTTGGAGAAAGACCTCACTCACTCAGCTTTACATAGGTAGGTGCCTGTACACTAAACTTCAGGGCATGTTTTATCATGTTGCTAGGATGCATCAATTAGTTGGAAGGAAGTAAAAAATCCTTAGAGATTCACCAAACCAAATATACACAGCACCTGGCTGCACCACTCATTCCCTAAAGAGGGATTATCCCAGGAGAGGGACAAGAGGATGGAAGGTGGAAAGAGGGCTCAGTGCTGAGATGGGACTGCTGCTGGAGGGTGGGAGTGGGACTGGGAATAGCTGGCAGGGAAACCCACCATGAGCAGGAGCACTGGCAGCCCCTGTCCTGCATTTATACCAGGTAATTTCACAGCCCTTTCAGCTGATCCTCAAATCAAGCGAACAAAACCTGAAATTCAAAAGGTGGGCTTTTTCTTCATTCCTTTTATTATTTTTTTTTTTCTTCCACTTGCTGGTGGTTTATATTTCCCACTCACACTCAGACGTGTTTTTATGGTGACAGAATTTGTCTCTGGAAGACACTGAGATGGCCAGTCCTCTTCTCACTCCCTCCTTCTAACTCCTGGCTTCACAAGCCCTGAAACAAGGAGTTCAACTTTCAATGGCGCAACCGATTCATGCAGCAAGAAATTAATTTAAAAGAAAGAGATTCACATAACACTGTTACAAAACTGTAAGATCCTAGATCCAACTGTTATTTCTAAGATCTCGCCTGGCTGTACCGTGCCATGTAAGTACTGTGCACAAGGGAGATGCCTGCTACAGAATAACACCACCTCTGTATTGAAAGCAATAATTTTTCATCAATATTTCCATGTTTCAGTGAAATTTTCACATTTGTGAGTGGATGGCATTTTTTGGCTTTTTTAAAAAACTATCCTGTGTATCAGAAAAGCACTTACATCTTCTCAAGCATCCTGGAGTCTTTCACATGCCTAGGACTCTTCTTGTACTCTTTTAAGTTCTTTGCTAAGACAGCCTTAATGATACTTTAACTAATTGCAAGCCTGGCAATAAAAGAGTAGGCACAAAAGTGGAATTGGGAGTCACATTCAAAGTGAAGCCAGATATTTAAAAAGAGATGCCCAGAAGACTGCTAGATCCACCAGATTAGACACAGGACAAAGCCAGATCTGGAAACCCTTAGTAACATGAAACAATGGGAACCAATGAAGATCCCCAGTGTCTAAAGAGCAAAGAGAAGGACGAATGCAGGAAAATGCAGAAGAGCTGGGGATGGAGAGACACAGCTCCTCAGCATCAGCTGTGCTACAAGTGATAAAGACAGTTATGGACATACAACAGAAGTAGGGTCCTGCAGGGCATGATCATGAGGCAATCACTGGTTACACTGAAAAATCATGTCTGTGTATTTAGGGTCTACTGCAGGAGAGAGCTCCTATTGTTCTCATGACTTTAGCTTTACAAAGCTGCGATGTCCTGAATGGAGGTTTTCACCTGCTGTAGACATGAGGACATCCAGAATGTACAGCAGTTTCAAAAAATAGTGATGTCCCCATGGTCCAGGTTTAGCACTCAGGAAGGCTTAGTTCTTCCTTCTCATGAAGCAGATAAAGCTCCTCTTTGAGAAAGGCTACTCAGCAAAATAGTCTTAGAAACAAGAAAGAAAAAAAGAAAAAAAGGAGTCCTTGTGCAGACATGTAAAAACCACAGGTGCTTCTGTGCACTTCCTGAGGGGGTCTGACACAGAATCACAGAATTATATAGGGTTGGAAGGGACCTTTGGAGATCATCTAGTACAAAGACAAAGCAGGTCCTCCTAGACCAGGTCGCACAGGAGCTTGTCCAGGTGGATTTCAAACGTATACAGAGATGGAGACTCCACCACCTCTCTGGGAAGCCTGTTCCAGTGCTCTGCCACCCTCAAAGTAGAGAAGATCCTCATCACGTTTAGATGGAACTTGCTATCTTCAATTCTGTACCTGTTGTCCCTTGTCCTGTCTCTGGGCACCACTGAAAAGAGACTGGCCCCATCATCTTGCAAGTACTTACACCCTTGTAAGTATTGGTAGGCATGCACTGAGAGACAGATGCCGTCATCCACGGGCTCAGTCACTCCCTGTCCCTCACAGCGTGTGGGTATAGTTTACTGGCACATCCATACAGACAGCCTGGAACAAACCTCTCAGGGCAGAGGCACCCACTGTGCAGCTATGCACATGTGTAATATAATCTTTGCACAGGCCCTGTGTGCTTCAGTCTTGAAGAAGAAGTGTTTTGTCCCCATCAAGTTTAGATTCAGTTTGAACACCCTGTCAAGTGGCTTTGCAATTCTTCAGGCTCTTCCTTCAGTTTCCCTGGGAAGGCACAAGTATTTCCCAGGGCATTACAGCTCCTGATGTGTAACGTGGCACAAGAAAGAAAAAGGGCTTTCCCAGGGACTCTGGCATCCTTCTCAGTTACCAAGGCAGATGATATCCCAGGTAATGCCCATCAGTCCAGGTGTCATCAGGCTGCCCCAGAGGCACCACTCATCAGCCACAAGCTTCCAAGCTACAGCTTTTAACATATTGTATGGAATGAACCTGCTCAGAACTCTCATTCCTTCTTGCAGGCACATATTCCCCATGCAGCCAGATAAAACATCAAAGAAAAAGAGGTGGAAGGTAACTAGTCTGAGACTGAGAGCCCTCTTTCTGTGTGAATTAAGTCTGCTTTCCCCCCCTAAAAAAGTGCCTGTAACGCTGCAAGAAACTGAACACGGAAAGTCGCCTTCAGCTGGCCCAGATGAGGCATGCCTTTAGGGAAGTAGAAGCCCCAATATTTACACATAGCCCAAGTTAGTAAACATTTGAACAAGCCAGTTACTGTGGGAAAAAGTCCTATAAACTTCATCAGGCTCTGGAAGTAGGGCTGCAGAAGTGTTATTTATTCATTGTTAAACTCTGGCAGTGTCTGCAGCTGTTCTTACAGATTTTATTGTCGGGGAACTCCGTGAGACTGGAGAGTCGATACTGAAATAATCTGTTTTAAAGTACGGAAACTTGAATGGGAAACTTTACACTTTTCGGGTTTTTTTTGAAATCCACGTTTCTTATTTTATCAGGTGCACATTTTCATGTGCTACTTTAGACACAGACTACGCCATCAGAAAGATCGTGCTTGCAGTTCAAGTGGAAAAACGCAGGCACATTTTTACTTAAGCACTGAAGAATGTGTCTTTCCTCTTCACGGTCTCTTTCTTTCTGCCAAATATCGATTAGCAAATATCGATTACCACAAACCTGCTAAAAATGTGCAACAAGACAGACCGTCAAGCTCGTGGTCACTTTCAATCTGATTCCCACAGAAAAAGTGTTTTCAAATCTTGTTATGCTTTAGGTGGATAGGATTCCTATAGAAACACATGCTTCGTATATATTTTTCCAGTCCCATGCATGCATACATTTAGTCCAAGAATTTCCACGAGTCTCAAGCAGAATTCTCTGGCAAAATGCCCTCTGAGGGAGGGAATCAACAATTCCGAGTTTCTGAAGCCTCTGTTACTGACTCTTCTCTCAACGACGGGGCTTGGCTGAGGGAGGGTCCTCCTTCACCTGCAGCCCGAGAAGGTCAGAGACATCAGGAAGAACAGTGTCGGAAATGTAAATGCAAGATCGTGAAATGTGTTACTAAAGAAGACAGTAATCTCCAAATAGCATATTGCAGTAACTATGTATTAATGTAGATGTTGTGAATTTAACCAGGGGGTTTAGATACAGTTAAGGAGGTTTTAGATACCATTAGTGAGGGGAACATACAATATTTTCAGGGTTAACTACAAACGTCTTCTCAGTTCAGCACCTTCAAAAGCGATGCTAAACTCTTTCATCTCCCTTGCAATCATTCACTGCGTGAAATTACTCTCTTTCTTGAAGATTCAGTCAATGAAAGAGAAAAGACTGAAAGCAAATGGCTCTGAGGATCTTAAATACCAGAAATTTAGCAAACTCCTATAATTGTACTCTTGGTCACGCGGTTTCATCTGCTCCTGTTGCCTCCTTTTATGCAGCATCACAGACAGAAAATGAAATCGAAACTGAGACATACAGAAATACTGTGAAGTACAACTTAACCATTTCAATTCTAGATTGAATTATGAAGGATGAGGAAGGAGACAGTGACCTTAATAGTTTTTTCAGCTAACAGAAGTTCTGTGTTTGCCACCTCAGTGTTGCACCAAGGGAAACAATAATGCTCGTTCTTAATTACTTTGGGATTTTCAACCACCCGGAAAATATCACTGGTCAGAAAAGGAAGGACTGAAACTAGACAGCTTTAAAACATTAGTATTAATAATTTAAACAGCTTCCTTAGTCACTAGCAGAATTAATGTGTTATTTAGAATCAGTGCTCGTTTAGGAAATATTATCTGTATGACACTGCAGATTTTTCAGGACGTTATTCTTAATGTCTGTTAAACAAAATGATGCTGTGAGAATTACTCTCTATTCTTTCACAAATAGACTTCTAGTCATTATTTTTTTAAAAGCACATAACTCACATTGAGTCTTACACTAAATCTAGCTGGACTCTTAGCTCTTTCTTATTAAACAGTAAAAGTACTATTTTAGTACATATACTTTCACACAAGGTTATTTTTAACTAATCCGTGTAAACTCTGTGTACTCGATCTGTCAGGAAACAGCTGACAATTTCTGCTGCTTTTAATGTCTTGCCTTCTGTTTGAGGATGTATGGGACTCTGGGGGTTGTTAAATAACTGCCTTCAAACAAACATTTGAATGCAAATAAGCATATAATTAAATAAAGAATCCAATAAGAAAGAAGAAATATGCTATCAGGGAGTGGGTGTAATTTCTTTCCTCTCTAGAAACTAGGTTGCTCAACTGATTTAAGTATTAAACAAATAAAAACCCACATCCTCAAAAATAAACTATTGCCTTGAAGTTTCCCCTCTTCAGTCATATTTATCTTTTTTTTTTTAATGAGTATTCTAAAAAATTCTTTGCTTTTTATAATTGCTTGTAATTTTGCAAATCAGAGTGTGATAGAAAGAAATCAGAAAAAGCATTCCCCGGGTTAGGGGCTGCAGATTCAGCTGCAAATTCCACCTCAGTGTGCATAGATACGCAGACAGTTACGCCCAGCACCAAATGACACTCACTGGTTTCATGTTAAAACACAGAGAACATTAGCTCCTGTCCCAGAGTATCCTAGATGCCTGAGAGTAACTACAGACAATCCCGATGCAAGTCACATTTCACCCCAGAACAGAGAACCTGTGTCCTGTCCAACTTCTGAAATGAATTTGCTGAATCACAGCCTTTTATTGATCTCTGAAAATTGTGGCTGAGGATGCCTGGAGAAAAAGCTCCTTGGAAAAGTGAAGTCTCGCCTCTGGGAAGGGCAGTGGACATCTGACCAGCTGGACCTGCCTTCTGCCGACACACCTCTCATCCCAAACTCAGTCCCGCACCCAAAGGAGTCGGGAAAACAAGACAAAGGTGGTGGAGTGGGTTGGTATGGATGGTTGCTGCAGCAGCTCCTCCTCCTTCATATTGAGACCTGCTGGGAAAGTATAACAACACACCAAGAACAAGAAAAGTGCCAGGAAAAAAATTCTGTGGCGACTCTGGAATTTACTTAAGAGTCTAAAAGAAAATAAGCTAAAATTAACAGTGGCCAGACTCGATACCTTTGTTATTATCCAAGGTTCCAGAAGTGTAATCTCTAGCGTGGCCTTTAGTATTTAGTAAATCTCCACAGGAGTTAAATAACTGCAAATTAAGTTGTGAAGCTATCAGTTAAACTGTGAATGTTTAAATGTTTTAAGTGTGTGTTTTAAATGCTTTAAACTGAGAATACATGACTGCTTGCTCATTGCATGCCGTTTGTTCTCTCTTCTTCTTCCCAAGGGAAGATGCTGGGGAGGTGAAGTGTCATCTTTGGGTAGAGCTCGTTTTATTATAAATATGTACGGTGCCTCGGTGTTTTTGCCACAGAAGGTCAAATAAACATCTCTTGTACTTTGAATGGAAAGTCAGGTTTGTGACTGTCCTTACATCCCAGGATATTTGTTTCACAGTCCCAGAGTGGTTTCCAAGAACATTCTGTCCCCTTTCTATGGCAGCATTTACCCCTACCGAGGTGGAGATAGGGAGCAACGGGAATGGTCTGCAGGGACAGAGGAGTGCAGTTGTCAACGCTAAACTGTAGATGCTTTTTGGCCACTGCGGGAAGCCCCGCTGCGATGAGAAGGACCAAATCTTGCTCTTGACTTCATTGTGGGAAGAGATTGTAGACAGCTGAGGACAGGTCTGATGATACAGTCAAAATAAACAGCGTGGCTGAGGGCCTTTTATTCTAGGTGAACGGTTCTAAGTGCTGAAAAGCCTGGTGACCAAATACATCAGGCTCTTGTAGTCCAGCCAGGAAGCAAGTGAAGCATGAATAACTGAGTAACGTGTCATTGTCTGCCAGCATGGGATGGGGTCTCCTAGCCAATCAAAGCTCATAGAAAGCATTACTCATGGGTAATGCTATGTCCGAACTTAGCACAATCAAGGAATGCAGAAGGACTTCTAAATTATAGATTCAGTTGATCAATTACAGATGTGGACCAACTAACTCCAAAGTAGACTGCATTTTGCACTCCTCAGAAAGGCTTTCCTCACCTCATGACTCTTGCATGGGTTCTGTTTCACACAGCTGTTTTTCATCCTTGGGCTAACTGTGTCCAAGCACGGAGCCAACAAGACAGAAACAGCAGCATGGCTGGAGGGAGTAACTAACAGAGCGAGCGGTCTCTCGTCTACCTTGTTCTAACACGTGAGGTTGTGCCACTTGATCAGTTTAGCCTGATGATAAAAGAGCTCCAAGAGAGATTGTGAGCAGTCCGACAGCATCTAGCAATTACTCCTCACTGCAAGCCTGCAGAAAGGACTCAAAGCAACTCAGTTCGTTCTCCAGCACCCTTCCCTCTCAGAGGAAACAACTTATTTTCATGGCTGACCATCTCAAGCACTGTGGGAGGGTACGGGAGAGTGTGAACGTGCTAGTTCTCTATAAGCAGTTATTGCTATTAATGTTAGTGACATTTAGCCACTCAGGCTAAATGGCTCTGTAGGACAATGGCCAGCCCTGAGGTCAAGTAATCCTATTTCTTCAGCAGAGTAAGACCTTGCTTGTTGGAACCCACAGGGGGCTGACATGTCATCCACACCTGAGTTCCATAATAACTGCCATCTCATTTTCTTCAATTAACTGACCATAATGAAGACTGAAGTTTCAGTGACTGAAACAGTTAAATACAATGAACATATTCAGGATTTTTTTTCCCAATTATTTTTCAGCCATGAAAGTCCTTTACTTTCTTATTCACAGTCCTTTACTTTCTTTTTCGTACAGAACAATCTAGTGTTTGGTCAAAACGGATATTCTGTAGCATTGCTTTGTATTTTACAAATCTTTATTGCAATGGAATAGGAAAAAGTAATAATATCTGTTTACTAGGGGGTAGTTGCCTCTGCATAACCACTCAGGAATTTTTGATGGGAAAGTGTAACTTGGATCAGCAATATTTCTTGACTGAGGAAACTGTGAATGGTGGATTGAATGGTGTATACACTGTTGTAAATCTGTCAGGAAATTATTAAAGCAATGCATACAAAGCAAACAAATTATGTATCCCAGAAATATTTTTCTGCACTTTGGGTGTTCATTTCCTCTCATATAATTCGATATTTCTCTACCCTTACTAAGCAGAGGCAGTATCTGTTTCCTGCAAACAACTGACACCAGCAATACAGAATACAGACAGAATTCCAGGTCCTTTAGGAAAGTTACTACATTGCCTCACAGATCTATTGTTCTTCTTTGAGGGAATCAAGAAGCCCACAAGGGACATCAAGAGAGGAAAAATTACCATAGTCTACACAGGCTCAAAAGAGATTTGATAAGATTTAAAAAAACAAAAACAAAAACCACAGACAAGGGCTATCAGAAAAAAGCCTCCATGTCATTATAACCATGGCAAATCTCTAGGACCTGTGCTCAGATCCAAAGTGTTGGTCATATTGGAAATGACCACAGAGAGGTGTGCCTCGGAAAGAGGCATGGCATGGCGTGCTGCCGATGCCGTTACACAGCACCCTGAACTGCAGAAAAGCCTCAGGAGACTGGCTGACTAAGTGTGAAAACAGCAGAGGCAATTACATTTCTGTAAACAAATGTAAAAAACAATACATGAAAACACGATCCTGACTTTGCACACAAATCTAATGATGGCCACAAAGTGGCGATTACTGCTAGGGAGTTACACAAAAATATCAACACAAACATCAAACATCAGTGCTAAATAATGATTATTTAAAACATAAGGGAAATCCTATGAAATATTAGGAATTTCATAGTGAACAAGACAAAAAATGTCATTATGCCACTGAGAAAAATCAATTATGTGTGTTATGAATACCAAGAGCATGACTGAAGGGGCGCAGCAGAAATGAAAACGTAGAGACAAACCTAGCAAGGATAATTTTGAACCACAGAGTGGCCTTCCTATAAGGAAGATTAAGATCAGTAAACATGGTGAGGAGACAGATGGGAATATGATAAGAGGTCTAGAAATCAAGGGTGGCATGAAGAAGGTGAATAGAGAATTCGTTTTAAAATATCTGGGAGACATCAAATGATACCAGTAACAAAATGCACTGTAGATACACGTGTGTCTGTCATTACAGCTTTTTCACCAGAAGGGCAGCTGCAGGCTCTTAAATAGATGAGCAGTTGTTGTGGTACTTGAATCTACCAACAACACTTCAGTGTTTGCCACTGACTGAATCTTCTTTCTGTCCACTGAGACCCCTGAAGCACCATGTTCTCTTACTTGACTCCTTCCACGTACATACAACTTTGGACATTTTTGTGTTGCCTCAGGGTCTGTCCTGTCCTCGAAACCGTGGTCGTGTGTTAGGGAGAGTGCTGACTGGTAAGGACAAAACCCGCATCAGGCAGGAGACTAATAATGTGTCACAATGTCTGCCACAGGACAGACAACCACTGAGGAGTGCTCAGGCTCTCATGCTGTTTCCTTTACTAGTACAGTTGCAGGCAGAGGGAGATGAAGAGGAACACCGAGGGCATGATACATCCCTGCACAGTCCCAGGGGAGCCAGGGAAGGCTGTGGTGACTGATCACTTCCTTCTTGTGATTCATGGGCTACTTGTTGTAGAGCCATTTAAAAAACAGCATGGAGGTGTTTTCTATTCTTGTTTGTGGAGCACACACCAGGAAGTACCCTGGGACAAGGACTGCAGGGGCTTCATGGATATTTCTGTTACAGATTTGTGCCATATAGACAACTATCAACAGCCAAAAATGATAGCAGTGACTCTGTCTAACCATTGTACAGTCCAGCGCTGTGTGAATGATGTCACTGTGTTTGGAATAATTTCTAAATCACATGAAAAATACTCACGGGCTGCAGTAAGCACAGCTGAACGTTGCCAGCTTTGATTTCAGGCAGGCAGAATTATCTTTTCTTTTTCACAGGACTTATCACAGAATCATAGACACATTGACTGGAAGGTATCTCCAGAGGTTTCTAACCCAACTTCCCACTGATCACAAGATGGTCAGCCAGGGCTATGGCTATCTGAGCCTTGAAAATTGGAAGGAGACTCCTCCATCCCCCTGGACTCACTCTCTAGTGCTGCACTAGAAGTCTAACAAAACCGTTTTTCGTAACGTCCATCCTGAACATCCCAGGCCAGAGTCTGTGGTTATTGCACTTTATTATTAGATGATTAGCTGCAGACAAGAACTTCCCACAACCTGCTGGCCATGCTCCTCTCTGTGTATCCCACTTACTGTCTGCGGCACAGTCTTGGCTCAAACATGATTTCTAATTGCCCCTTGTAACACCCAGGTCTTTACCAGCAGTGCTGCTACTTAGGCTGTGGGTAAGTATCCCTCTGCTGACAGAGGAGCATATCCTTGTGTCAGTAAAAATTCAACCCCATATTCAAACACTTGATGGGATACAGCTCCTTTGCGACACAGTTAATGACAAGGTTCAGATAAAAAGAATGGGAATTCAAGGGTGACAGAGCCCTGGAACAGGCTGCCCAGGGAGGGTGTGGAGTCCCCTTCTCTGGAGACCTTCAAGACCTGCCTGGATGTAGTCCTGAGTGATGTGCTCTAGGCAATCTCCTTTAGCAGGGGCATTGGACTAGGTGACCTCTAGAGGTCCCTTCCAACTCCGACAATTCCCTGATTCCATGAATTAACCAATGGGTCAGCCATTATGATTTATTTTGACAGGACATGCATCAAGATCCCAAACTGCGGTGACTTATTGTAGACATCATCTGCCCTTGCTTTCAAATGCCAACTGCACAGAAAATAGCTCAGAATAAGAAGAATCATTCTGCTTTCTTAATGTGTCCTGTGCAAAAAAAAACCCAATAAGTTTCCTAACAATCACTAAATCACAGAATGGTTAGAGTTGGAAGAAACCTTAAAGATCTCAGTGTGTAACACACTTTCTCTGTGATCCTTGACAGATAGAATTATAGAATGCTTTGGGTTGCAAAGAACCTTGGATATCATTGAGTTCCAACCCCCCTGCCATGGGCAGGGACACCTCCCACTAGACCAGATTGCTCAAAGCCCCATCCAGCCTGGCCTTGAACATCCCTGGGGATGGGGCATCCACAACTTCTCTGGGCAACCTGTTCCAGTGTCTCACAACCCTCACAGGAAAGAAGTTCTTTCTGCTATCTAATCTAAATCTCCCCTCTTTCAATTGAAAACCATTATCCCCAACCACACAAGTTGAACATATTCATACAGGTGTACTAACATCTTTTTAAACAGAGAATTAATTTAGCCCATAAGATGTGTGAAGTGGGGTATTCTCCAGTGCTCAGAAATTGTCAGTCTCAGAACAAGATAACAGATAGTCGTTTACTGCCTGTAGAATCTGTTCTGTACCTGATTCAGAACAAAAAAAGCCTCTTGTTGAGATTATGAGTGTACTTGTTTATACTGTATGAGGCTGTCACTACATAATCACTTTGATAGTTGGCTTCAGTAAATACCACTCAGCATGTATGTTGAAAGCTAGATTTGCTCTTGCAGACCAGTCAAAGGCCAGCATGTTATTTTCAGCAGGAAAGAAACCAGATGAACTTCAATCTACAATCCATTCCCTAGGAACTGGAAAATTTTCTGAAGAAAAAAATTGTGCACAGAAGATCAGCAAGATACTGAAGCCAGCAGAAAAATTGAATACATCCCTATAATTCGGAAGCCAAGTTTACCGACGATAAATCTTCAGCGAAACGCCTGGAAAACCACAGAGCAGACTTTCCACCTCAACACTGCTTTCCCCCCACTTCTGATATTTTAGCATGAGGAAGCACAGGGCACTGCTCAGATGCTCTGAGTGGAAAATGGTGCCTCTTCCCTATCGCTTGTCCAGACAGTATGTGTTTCGCTCAGACTTCTCCCTGTCACTGTAGCTGTGTCTACATGCCCATGTCTATCATGCTCAGGTTGCTCTTTTTTAATTGTGGAATAAGCTCTTGAGCTCTGCATTCTCCACTTCTACTTGGTTACAAAACAACCAGAAGCAGAAATCATGGCACCTGAGCCCAAAACTGTCCAAGATTTTGCTGTATAACCAGGTTGTCTCTTGACCTGTCCTACTGGATGGAAAGCTCTCCCAGTGATTTGAGTGTTTTGGAGTCTGAACAGAGCTGCACACACAGACTGAGAGGATGCAGCATGCTCACTCCAACACCATTGCCTTGGACAATTACACCAGTAGGCTTCAACCATCCCTATCAGGAAGGCTGAAATTCTTCCTTTTCCACTCAGTTCAGTTTGACTGATTCTCTACATTTCATAGCCCTCTTCATTTTAATGCATCCAGCAATGACTAAATCAGACTTCTTCCTGTATGTCCTACAAGGGCCAGCCTGCAAGCTAACTGTCTTCTCATCCCATTCATGGACATTTCTCTCAGATGGGCCAAACCTCATATAGCATCACTGCTCCTTCTTCACTCTCTGACACACCAAAGCCCACCTCTCATGCATTTACAGCAGAGCACCACAGCATCTTTCCTATGCCATAATCTCCCACGGCATGCAAAGTCCTCGTCCTGCATGATCTCTCACAGCACACAAAGTCCTCATAGAGCAGGACTGGAGTGGCAGCACTGCTCTTCCCACCAGTAGGGAACCATTAGCAAGACCTCATGTGGAGCCTACTTCCATCTACAGCCTAGACACATTAGCATCTAGATTAGCTTAATGCCACCTTCCATGCTAAAATGAAGGAGAATCCTCCTCAGCCAAATCCTTGATATATCCCTCCCGATTCCTTTAAAATCTGGTGCTATTATAACACATTTGCAATAATTCTTTGCTACAGATTGGATTGACACAGGAGATAGAATAAGAGTGTTCTGTTTAGATTATGTTTCACTGAAATCAGCCACCAAAGTTCTACACATTCTTTAGTCATTCACACTTTTCCATATCAACAGAGAGAAGGGCTGTGGAGAGGAAAAGGAATAGAGAAGAGGCCAAAAGGCAGGTATCGTCTGGTGATAGCATTCCATCTTCCCAAAACAGTCTGCTTAGGTTCTTGCAAGTCAAGTGGTAAAAAAGAGGAGACATCAAGAACATTCAGCTCTTGTAAAAGTTTCAGTTTTACAGTCTGGCTCCACTCACATGAAATTCTCCTCCCAAGAGCGCTGAAAGTGTGTCACACTCAGTCACACTCCCCTGACTCCGCAACGACATTTATAAAGCCTGAAGACTTTTCTGGGCTGATGAATTTGCTCAGGAACAGTTGTATTTTAAAACTGAAGAACATACACTAAACTTGACAGCTTGAAAAAAAACCCTGACATTTAACAGAACTAAGACAGGCCAATTTTACTGCTGTGCTCTTCTCGGAGCAGCTTTGCCTTGAATTGCCATTAGCAAGTCCAGATACTAAATTTATTTTAATGATTAAGTTAAAAAGAATCACTCAGTTATATAATGATTAGTCATCATTTCTAATATCTTGACCACACTTCAAGAGATAAAAATGCCCTTTTCCTGCCACTAGTGTCATGGATGAACTCTACTATTTGGTTTGAATGGGACTAGTTCAAAGCACCAGAATGAAGTGTTTTACAAGTTAACTTCAAGACTCCTTTGGGACAAACTACTTAGATTTTACAAAAGAGAAAGATGAAGCTTTCCAGCTAGGACAGCAGAATCCAGATCCAAGGGGTTGCACTACTCAGAGCATCAGCTCGGTCATGTCACTGTTATTAGAGCACAAGGGACCACATTATCGTGGAAAAAATTATAGCATCCCTTCGGGGGACTGATAGCCACCCAAAAAAACTGAAGCCCTGTCACAAATTGGACTTGTGATGATCCCAAGGGTCTCTTCCAACCTGAATGATTCCATGATTCTGAGTTTCTTTTGCTGAAACTTCTTAAAAAGTAAAAAAAAATATCTGTGTTTCCAGAAGATAAACTTTATATCTTTTTTTTTCACCTGTGGGGTTTTGGGGGTTTGGTTTTTGTTGTCGTTTTGGTTTTGTTTTTTTTTTTAGAGCATGATAGTTCTCTTATTTTGTTTTGGACTTTTGCCAACTAACTCTTTCCAGTTTTTCTACCATTTGTTCTGCTAATTCAGCGATGCCCAGTAGGTGGCCTCGGTGTATAATGTATTTCTTCACCTTTTTCAGTAATTCTGCCTTGCTTTTTTCAGCGCAACAATTTTATTTGAGTTGGAATCTCCTGCTTTTGATCACTCGTTTCCAAAACTCCAGCATGAGCTATTTGTTAAGTACTAATTATTTTAAATATTTTAAATATTACTCTGTTGGTGAAAAAAAAAAAAAATCAATTTCACGAGCACAGCTAATGATTTGGAAAAAGAACAAACAAAATGCACAGAGTTCTGCTCTGGTTTAGTGGTATCACCCCCAGACTTCTTGGTTCTCCCTTTACCTGTCATTTTACATCCCTCAGGGCTTAGTGAAACATCTTCTTTAGAGAACGTGACATTATCCAGGTCCAAACAGATATATTCATACGGGTTGACAAACACCGTAAATCCTTGGAGCCTTCAGCTCTGGATCTTTCAAAGAGCTATTGCTAACTCTCGTGCTTCTCCTACATCCCCATCACCAGAACTCAACTAACTTTCAGGATTCATAAGCTCCCACTTACGAACAGGGGCAATGGTAGGTGTTACCTGCAATCATCATCCTGTAGGAACATCCTTTCAGATAAAGAGAGTAAAGTTCCTTAGGTATGAAAACTCTGAAGTGCATTTGTAACTGACTGAAGATGTTAAGCATCCTATTTCTTGTTCCTGTGGGAAACACATCTTAGCTTCTGGGTAAGCAAGACCACCTCCAGCTGGGATCACTGACACAACAGATTGGCTGCTTTATTTTCAAAGACCAGAATGAATTAAATGCACACATGTAAGACATATTCAAAGTCATGTGTCCACCCATTATCACAAAATAGGATATTCTGAGCTCTCCCAGTTAGTGGGGTGGTTTCTACCGTATTTTGTCTTGATAAGACTCCGTATTCATTCTGCCTTGTCAAATATCATGCAATAAATCCTGTAACACAAGATCAATTGTCACTTTCACTGTGGCCTTCTACACTGAAAGAAGTGCCTGTGTATTTGTGAAACATATTTGCCAATGAAGTGTGGGACTATGGATGTCTCCAAACTTCCCGACCCTGTTTTTTGTAGATAATTGATATGTAAACTCCTATACATTATATATATACTGTACATTGGCTATTACCAGTAAGCTAATAAGACAAACAGTCTTATAGTTTCCCTACCATAATGAGGCCTGAAACCAATTTGGCTGGGATCAAGGAAATATGAAGCCTCCAAATATTTCTGGAATTGCCTCACTATAAACTTTTTCAAAAAGGCAGATTGAAACATCCTATAATAGATGTGACTGTTTGCATCAAGAAGCAGATATTTTTAGATTTGTGTTAACAAGGACTTCCTAAGGAGAAGTGTGCCTCTGGTCCTACCATTCCCTTACACCACTCTCTGCTAAGCTTGGGATCTTCATCACCCAACAACGTAGCCCCAGTACTGCCTTCGCTTCAGGCTTCGCTTATGCAGGGATGCTAAGGAAAATGTCCAGTCAAGACAAATTAAGAAGTTGATGTATGTGAGGCTTTATTATGTTTTCGTTCAGAGGAAAGGCAGGCTAAGATATGGTGACCTAAAGTACAATGAATGAGAGCATCCACACAGAGGTTTAGTATAACTTAGTGCATGGCCATTAGCTTATTTCATTTTAACATTCCTGGGTGTCCCAGTGCAGGCAAGTCCTAAGAAAACAGCATTAGCCGAAATGAAAACTTGGGCTTGCGTTTGTCCCCTTCACAGCCTGCTCTGCTACCATGGAGACAGACAGCTCTGTCAGAATCTCCTAATCTCATCTTCAAAGAAACGAAAACATTCCTGGTTGAAAGAGCCTGCGAAGCCCTAAATGTGATCTCGCGCCCTTCACTGAAATCCCACTCCATCACAAAAGGAAACAAAACTATTCTCTGCCACCCTTGTTTTCTGCTCATCTCTCTCCCTGAATGGTAATCACAGCTCCTAAATTATAAATTGCTTCATGAGGAGCACAAGTAATCGGCCCTGCACAATGCCCTACATCTCCCCAGGCAGCACCATCCCAGCGCCCTGTCCTCGCTCCTACATCCCTTCTGCTCCTAACTCCTTCTGCTCCTCCTCACCAAGGGAGGACCCTGCAATCCCTCCAGTCCCCCCTTGCAGGCCTAGCTCGGGTTTCTTAGTTCACACCAGTGATGTCTCCTCTCCATAGCTCCTGCTGGTTTGACAGCACCCTTTCCAGATAGCAATGGAGGACCGGCCAAGTCTTTGTTGCCACTCAGAGCACACAGTGACTCAATTCTTCCTGCATTTCCCTCAGTTTGACTCTCTTCTCTCCTACAGCTCTTCCCCAAAAGTATGGAAATTTAACTTCTATGTCCTTCTGCCAAAAATTCCTGCTTGGAATTCCACCAGGGCAGCCAAAAGGCATCCTGGTCAGTAATATGTCATCATGGTCAGAAACCAGGCCTGTGAGATAAGAGCCCCCAAACTGAGAACCAGGTTTCCCTGTGTCCCCCCACGAAGGGATTTCATCTCATCCCTTGTTTCTTCATCGAAGTAACCAAACCATGAACTAACTTATCAAAACCGATGTTCAGAAAGGTGTTGGGAGTTTAAGACACCGGTTGAATATCAGAAGACTGCTGTTCTTTAGCACTGAAGAAAGAAGAGAGTAAGTCTTCTAACCCTCAAGAACATACTGAAATGAAGAAATCACAACTTGGGGCCGTTTGTATTTTGGGGGTACATTCTGAATATCGAACGTCATTTAGAAGGAACACCAACTATTTTTATAGAGAAAAGAAATGACACATGGAAGTTATTTTCATGTCAGCTGGAGAGACATTGAAGGAAATGCAGATTTAACCCTCAGACTGGGAAGAACAGAACTATAGCACATTCCAGTTTCATGAGATTTAAATAAGCCTCCTTTTCACCACAGAGCAGACAGAGCTCTCACAAGCCATCACAGATCTCTTTTCTGCTTCTTCCAGGAGCTGCTGCCAGAAAATCTTGAGCTCTATTTTCCTGGAGCACTTTATACCCATATGGTTCTACATGATTTGGGTGGCTACAGTGATCACAAGCTCTTCGTTAAGGTACCTGCGCTGTGCATAACTTACTGAGGAGTCACCTGCCCAGGCTCATCTTCCACCCAACTCACTGATCTACCCCAATCAATGCAGTGATTTAACTGCTCCAACCCATTCTCTGTTTCAGTCAGACCTTGGTACAAATTCACCAGGCTGAACACAAGAAGAGTCTCACCTTTTCTTTTCCAAACAAAAACAATCAAGTTAATGACATCATTATAAAGAGGCCTCTCCAGATGCAGACTTCAGGTACCTCAGGTAACCCAGAATGACTGAACCCCAAAGTAAAGTGATGCCTACAGTGTGTCCAGCAACAGAAAACGTGAGGTGGAAAGCACCTTCTTACACACTTAGAACTTTGCCGCTTGCAACAGTTCAATGGGAATTAAAAGGTCAGCTAGGAACACTGCCTGGCGTAAGGATGAAGTATTTGGGGGAAAGGTGAGCAGGAGAGGGATTGCCCCAATAACCTGTCAGGATTTGGCCGAGTTAGACCAAGTATTTTGTTTCTCTCCCTGGTCCTAACACATTGTAGCTATTTCCAAGTGTGACCATTAGCCCTGCTCTGCTGTAGAGAGGCCTAGGAGAAGAGGAAGGATCGGTCTAGGATCACACACCAAGCAGGCACTGCGTTCAGGGTCACTCACACTTCAGAATTCAGGCAATAACAAGTTAAGATACACGCCAAAACCCACCTAAGTTCTGCTCTCTTTGCGCAACTGTAGTTTAATTCACATATTTTTGACTGTGAAGTTTATAGATACTGTTCTGGAATCGAGGCTCTGATGCTGTTTCCATCTTGTTGATAAGTCTAACCATATGTTTACATGAGACATATTAAAACCAAAACGTCCCACACGGCCTGTGAATTCAGACTTTCAGTCTGCTATCAGAATTAACCCCGTTAAATTTTACAACAGTTTAGTTTTTTCTCAGCCATGTAACTCTTACACAAAATTATCCTTTCACAGGCCCACACCATGGGTCCCCAAAACCCCCTCTTCTGGGTACAGCAGCAGAAAACTAAGCTGTGGCCATCCTGGATTCCTGAGGGAATCTTTCTTGTCTTCTTTTGATCATGTAAACGGGGTGAATCACCTCATGCCCCAACAACAGCTCTCTCAAGATGTCCCAGCTAATCCCCTAATCCCTCATGCCCTAAAGATGAGGACACAGATGGATACCAGCAGACAATTCCAAGTGATTATTGCCCATTCCAGGAGGCAGAGCTAAGGTTCCATTAGGGTGGACCTTGATTCCTTGCTCTGGTTCTCAGAGACCAGAGTGTTATTGAACTGCACGTCCTGAAAGAGCCTGAGACACCACAGAGCAATTTTGACAATGCGTTCACACATTTTTATGCAGGATTATTGAGCTGATGACCCAGCTGACTAAGTCAGAAGCTCACCCATTTCCCCCTCACCCTTCTGCAAGCAGTCCTCTCTTCCCTCCTGTGACCATTCCATTCAGCAAAATTGAGACAGTTTATCTCTCATGAGTCTTTAATGCACCACTGGCCCTGTTTTTCTGGTTTAAGAGCTTATGTATGGTCTCCTTGTTTGCTGTAAACTTAGTCATAAGCCAAACAAGCTTGTATTTTACCTCTGCAAACTATTCCACAGAGTACAAACTAAGTACACTTCTTCCATAAAAAGAAACATGACTGTATTCGAAACTGATGTGGGACATTGGAAAAGAACATCCTGCAAAGGCTGTGGCCACTTTCAGTTTTGACCTACAACTGGGCTTCTAAGTGTTGTGAAACAGATGAAGGGAAACCTGAACAGACCATGGAGAAATGAGAGAAGTTTTAATGGATACCTTTATCATTCAGTTTCTGAAACTGTAACGTGCTTTCGCACAGGACTTGTTAAAGGGTGTCTAATTTCCAGAAGAAGTACCTAGTACTGTGCTCTTGTCTGCATCAGAAAAATGAAAGGCCCTAAATGCTGCATTTTCACAGTCAATAAACCAAAACCAAGACTGCACAGAGAAGATGTAAGTTCAGGTATTACAATCATATGACAAGTAGACTGTGCCTAACAAACCAAGAAATGAAATGTAAAAGAAAAGAAAAAGGTGTTTAAATGAAAAATTAATATTTTGCCTCAAGCACCAGCAGAAAGATAACCCATATGGGAAGAAAGTCTGGCCTTCCGAGCACACTCAAGTCTCAGAGAAGGTGTGCAACTCCAGTAGATGTGAACACAAGCTTAGGACTAGAGAAGCATTGTCCTTGGAAAAGAATCCTTCTTTTTTCCCTTTAACAACAGTATAAAATTATTTCACAGGTGTATCTGTACAAGGTGATTGGATTCATTTTATTACTAAACTACACTGACCTACACAAGGTAAATAAATCAATCTACTGCTGATATGAAGTTATCAGAGCCTCTATCAGACAACAAATATATACTGACTGACTGAAATCCAAGGTGGCATTTTGACCTCTGCCCATGGTAGGCTCTGGTTCATATTAGACCTCTGAGGCTTCTCCTCTCTAACGTCTTCCATTCACCTCCAGTCCTGTCAGGCCTTGAGAGATGGTCACCGGGAACTGGAACGGTGCTGAGGTTGGGTAAGGCTGAAGAGAGGGTGATGGCAATCTTGCCTGCTCCATTCCACACACATTTAATTGCACAAATATGAAAGCCCGGAAGTTCCTCATTACATTTGTCCCATTTGTGGTGGTTATAAATCAAATTAAGGCGTCGTTTTAGTATGTGTTAAATATCTTGGTGTGTATCTTTTGCTGTGGTTGCTACAGGTCCTGAACAAATGAAGGAATGCACAACTACATCTATGCAGGAAGGGGCAGCCCTCACGGGATGCAGTTCGCAGAGCACATTCATAAAGAAGAAACAGGAGAAACCAAATGGAAGCGGGAATTTGGCACAGGGACTTTCTACAAAGGGACACCCCCAGACAAAATGCTGAGAACATACAGGCAAGGACCACTGGAAGGACTGAATAGTCTGGGCATTGGATCTAAAAAGCAGCCAGCCGTTCAGAATAGACACCATGCCCTTCACCGTGTAGGTTTTTCACTAAAGATTTCAGAGTCATAGGAGATTCAGCCACAATATTAAAATTACACAGAGAGGAATTTCCTCTATACTATTTTGTCAATAATACTAACTTCTCAAATCTGAAACCAGTGTCCTGCACTGGCCTTCATATAAACACTCCCCAGATTTAGACATTTCATGGACAGTTAATGTAATGTAGACATTTGTAAGACACATTTAGACATAATGTAACAATATATCTAAATATATAAGGATGAGATAAAAACCACATTTTCCCTTCCCTTCTTCATTCCCTGAATTTCAATAGAACAGGAGTATTTCAGTTGGAAGGGACCTGCAATGACCATCTAGCCCAACTGCCTGACCAGTTCAGGGCCGATAGAAAGTTAAAGCAAATTATTAAGAGCACTGTCCAAAGTTAAAGCAAATTATTAAGAGCATTCTCCAAACGCCTCTCAAACACTGACAGGCTTGGGGCATCAATCACCTCTCTAGGGAGCCTGTTCCAGTGTCTGATCACCCTCTTGGTGGTGAAACACTGAAAGGTTGTTCTTTTGCACGAAAAGTAACTAATTTGTGGCTTTCTGTGGTTCTGTCTGGTGTATGCTGTTAAAGGACAGACACAGGTCATTTCCAGCAACACCTAATGACCATCACCTCATCAAGCAGCCACCATAGCAGAGTTATGGGACTGAGAAAGCTTTTAATTATTATTATTATAGAGTCATCAGGAAGTAACCTTCAGTATTATAAACTCTGCTAGGGAATGTGTTAAATGCTTCAGAGGAAAAGTTAAAACAACATGCTAGTTTCAAAGTGGTTACAGATCAATTTTCCACATGGCACAACAAGGTTGCCAAACACGAAGGAGGTTTACAGGAAAGCACATGAAATGAAACCCAGTGGGTTTCCCTTCCTATCATCCCTCAACACAGATGGCAGGATAAATTTTTGGCAGATGAAGAAACACGGATCTGTTTCTCATTAAAAAAAAAAAAAAAAGGCAACAACAAACAAAGTCAAACCCAAATAAACAAAAAAAAAACCCACCAAACAAAAAAAAACAAAGCAAGTGAGCCACTGAGTGAATTGTTCTTGAGCACTTTGCCTCCTCCCGAATTTCACTCACATTTCATTACATGCAGCAACAGTCACATGGTAGTGAGACACAACAGAAACAGAAGTGATGAAAAGAGGGACAACAAACATTAGCCAATGGTGGTGACAGACCTAAACATTTGACCGTTCAGCAAGATCTAGGAAGAGCAGGTAAGTCAGCCATTATTTGTACGGGTTCGGAAACAATTCTGCTTGTCACCAAGGAACTTCAGTAACCTCGTTAGAGGAGCTCTGCACTTTACAGTCACCTTTTACTACGTTACAGTGAGCAACTTAATGGTTGCCATCATTCAGGCCAGCAGCCTCACAGTGGCAAGGAAAAGTAGTCAAGGAGGAAAAGGTGCCAGTAAGATGTTGCTGCCAACCCTCTTCTCACTAGCTGCAGTTCAGGCCCGTGCAGAAGGCTGCCTTACACTGCAGTCCTCACTGGTATAAGCTGGGCTGGCAAACCACAATCCTGTGCATTATTATTGCAGCTTTGGAATCTGTTGCTTCCCCTCCTCACAGAGGCTCCTCTGAGGGGGCAGCAGGCACATGCATCAGGGGTCCTCCTGTTCCCGTTTTCCAGGCCTAAGAGAAAGAATGAACAAAAGAGCAGATCCTGTGGGTCACTAACATTCTTAAGAGGTTCTCTGGTTTTGCTCTACTGGGAACTGATCTGCCACCAGCCTCCCATAATCTCCCACACGTTTCATCTTCCTGATATTCAACTGTCTGAGCAACCTCCTCAGTGGAAAGTCTTTCCTTAGTTTTCTGAGGTGAACAGGGAATGACCAAGACACAGATAACGGTTTTAGCAACAGGGCTGGCAAGCAAAGAATTGATTTTTCAGGTTGAGAGAGATGAAATGAAGTAAGTTGAAGAAGATAGTTATGAGGGAAAAGAAGTAAAACAGTGGTCAGTTTGCTACGTAGGAAGGACTGCTGCGTTTTGGAAGCGCTGAAGGTAGCAGTGCACAAAAAGGGAGTGGTGAGAAGAGCTCAGGATCCATGCCTGAAAAGGTGTGTCGGAGATTAACAGCCAAATGATGAAGAGGTGATGCTTGGGAAGCTGCTAGAATTACAACATGTAGTAAGTATGGACTGGCCAATGATCTCCAAACCACCTCACTGGGAGCAGAAAGGATTCCCCTAAAGGAGGGGACACTGTGATCGTGAAAGGGAGGAGGAGGCAGTGTGATCGCAAAAGGGTTGAGAAAAACACACCACCACCAAAGGAAAGGGTGAAGGGACCACAGGGCAAGCCAGGAATTGCGAATGATTTAAGCCTTAAACACCACAGATGTGGAAACGGACACTAGCCGTAGCAACACAGAGAAGCAAATCTGGTTGTGGCTACAACCTGCAACCCCGAGCGGCAGCGGTGTGAAACTGTGGGGGTGTAAACCCGCTCACGGGTAAGCGCCCGGCTGCTTTGCCCCCTGATGGAAATGCCACCACGGGGCTGCTCCGAAGCTCCAGGCTCAGAGAAGACACTTCGAGAGCCGCATTAACTATATCAGACGGCAATTGCTTCACCAGGGCTCGCTACCCACCAGCCATCACTGATACACGGAAGTTCGCCTGCCCTCAGGTACGTGACAGAGCTCCGCGCCGAGACCCAAGCCCCGGAGCCAGGGCCCGCTCACCCGCTCCGCTACAACCACCAGATGCCATTTTGTGCCACAAGCGGCCCCAACACCTGCCGCGCAAGTCGGCCGACCGCCCCAAGGGTGCTTGTGAGGGGTTGGTGGTGGGAGGGGACAGCGACGGCCATACCTATGCCCACACCCACCCAAAACCCGCAGCCACCCCAGCAAACCACCGGCGACGCGCCGCAAACGGGCCGCACCCGCCGCCCCAGAGCGGGCACTACATTTCCCAGCAGCCTCCGGGACGAAGGGGGGAAGACGACTGCTCTGCGTCCGGCGCGGGGGCTGCTGGGAGAGCCGTTAGCGGGGCGTGGCCCAACGGCCGCCGCTGAGGGGGAGCGGAGGGGCTGTTGCCGTTAATGGTGTTGGTGGCACCTGCAGCCGCCGGTGTAACTCGTAATTGATTATTGCGTAAGGGATGACATGGGGGTTGAGAGGGTCTGGTGGGGGACGGCGGGGCGCGGCTGGAGCTTTGGGTTGAAGGAAAGGTCGGGGTCGGGGTCGGGAGGTAGGTGCGAAGCTGAAGTGAAAATCTCAGCAGCCTGGAAAAAACAAGGGGAAGTTTGCTGAGTCAGTCTCAGTCCCCATCGCTACTGGGACCAGTAACGGTAGCACCAGCCAGTAGGGAGGAGGTGGTAAGCCAGCTCCCGGTGGGTTACATGTATGGGGGAAGTAGCTCTTTCCTCTTAAGGGATGTGGTGCTTCAGAAACCGATTCTAAAAAACCAGATATTGAACTTATGGTCTCTGTAATCGCTTCACAGACATCCTGGGGAGGAACGGCTGTTCGTGGGATGACAGGCTTATGGGCACTGATGAACTGCTGTTCCAAATAGGCAGCTCGGGCCCTGTGAGGCAGAAGCTACAGATGGCTCCACCGGGACTTGCAGCACATCCTCTGCTTCTTACATGACCTGAGATTAGCAGAAACATCATGCATCATTTTGTTTCTTGTGGCTTTTTGGCCTTTCCTAGGGAAGATCAGGAATGTGAGATTGGCAGCTGGGAGGTCCCTCTGGCAATAACTTCTTGACCACTGTTTTCTCACCCAAAGTTACGCCAAACACGTAGAGTCAGACTATGAAATCACTGTAAACAAGCAAAACAAAACTCTACCCTCAAGTATTTGGGAGTGCAAATAAAAATGTAGACAACATTAAAATGAGAACAGAATTTTCAAAGCTAAGGCTTGCGTTTGGTTGCTTCTAACTGAAGTACGTGCTGCGTACTGAGTCTGGTTTTGGGCCAGTTACCACAAAAAAAGACATTGAGGTGCTGGAGAGGGTTCAGAGAAGGCAATGAAGCTGGTGAGGGGTCTGGAGGGTAAATCTTCTGACGAGAGGCTGAGGGAGCTGGGGTTGTTCAGCCTGGAGAAATTGAGGGTGAGGGGAGACATCGCTCTCTACAACTACCTGAAGGGAGGGTGTAGAGAGGTGGGGGTCGGTCTCTTCTCCCAAGTCACAGGTGATAGGACAAGAGGGAATAGCCCCAAGTTGCACCAGGGGAGGCTCAGATTGGATATCAGGAAAAATTCTTACATTGAAAGTGTTACTAAGCATTGGAAAGGGCTGCCCAGGGAAGTGGCTGAGGCACCATCCCTGGAGGTATTCAAAAGACAGGTTGACATGGTGCTTAGTGACATGGTTTAGTGATGGTTTTTTATCAGTTAGGTTGATGGTTAGACTAGATGATCTTAAAGGTTCCTTCCAATGTAGACAATTCCATGAATCTGTGAAAACCTTTGGGATGGTACTGCACAATCTGGCCTGTGGATTTTCTTTGCTCAGAAAGTAGATCACTGTTTTTCTTCAAAACATTTTGGGTGACATGTAATTAAAAAAAATTAAAGGATGGAGGTCTCTGTTGAACATGATGAGAAGCCAGGCTCTTCTCAGTGACATCCAATGATAGGACAAGGGGCAATGGGTACAAGCTGGAACAGAGGAGGTTCTACTTAAATATGAGGAAAAACTTCTACACAGTGAGGGTGAGGGAACACTGGAAGGGGCTGCCCAGGGAGGGTGTGGAGTCTCCTTCTCTGGAGACATTCCAAACTCACCTGGAAGCGTTCCTGAGTGACCTGCTCTGGGTGTTCCTGCTCCAGCAGGGGATTAGACTAGATGAGCTTTCAAGGTCCCTTCCAGTCCCTGAGATTCTGTGATTCTTTCTGCCTTCCTTGCTGATCTCCCCTTCTTCCTATATTTTCCCCTGTTATTTTTCAGATGGCTAGAAATTTCCTAGTGGTGCCAGATGGCAAGTTTAAACCCAGTGAGAAGAGGTTTACTTTTTGAGTTTCCATTGTCATCGTGTTATGTTTGATCCACAGATGACAGAATCCATGGACCACAGTTTAAAATGCAGCAGATAGGCTAATATGCCTTTGTTTCCTATTCAGTGGTGCCTTCAATAATTAGTTCCTCTAATTATTTTAGTTCCTCTTATATCAATAAGTTCCTCTTATATCAATAATTAGTTCCTCTAATATCTGTTTATAATTTATAGACAGTATAAATATTATGTGCCTGTTCTCTAATGCCTACCAAGACAGGTCAGGTAACACCCTGAGATTTTATTTGTACGTGGCTGACTCCTAATACTGACAAACTGAAACATGCTACAGACAACAGGTCTGTCTTGGGAGCAACTCACACAGGTTACCCAGAGATAAAAGACAGAAAAGCAACATTTCCATAGTTATTCAGAAGCTCCTCTCCTGTGACAGGCGAGCACGTCAACTGTATTTTCTCCATTTATCCACTGGGACCATGAAATACAAAACTCGTGTGTGGCTTCAGAAGTCCCTGAGCTAAAGGTGTCTGTACACCCTGGGGAAATAGCACTTGTGTGTTTTCCCCGTTTTCCTGGTTACCCGAGAAGTAAAATACCAGGTTAAATCGATGCTTTGTCTAACACAGCATGGCTCTTTCTCTGTAGAGGGCTATATGGCAGCCAGTACTGTATAGGTACAAAAATCAGTGGTGGTGGATGTGATTAAGCTTTCTGAAATGAAATGCTTTTTTTGCTTTAAACCGCTGCTCTGCACAATAAGAACGTTCTCCACTATCCCTTTTCAAGTGTGCAGTACATAACTTAGCTGACTACTGAGTCTCTGAAAAGGGGCTTCTAGTAGGCGATTATTAGACACTGGTTCCTAAGTACACTTTCCTGAGGATCTTTTATAAATGACCTGCACAAACCCATTACAATTTGCAGCAGGAGAATCAGTCTGTTTGCCAGTGTAAGGGCAGTTTCTTCTATTTACAACTAGAGGATGGGGTTCACTTGTTATCACCTACTTATTTATTTTAAGAAACTGAATAATCATGCTCTTCACCCACACATTTAGGGTTCTGTATCCCTTTGTTACACCCCTCCCCTCTCAACTCTCATTCTGGCTGTCGAAACGTCTCTTAAGCAAAAGCGATTGCCTGCTGTAACCACCCTCAGCACTCTTCTGCGCACCTTGCTCCTTCTGCTAGATTCTGGGGAGGGGCAGGGGGAGAAAGATGCAGGGGAATCAGTCTTTACTCAGCACTGAAGGTGTGATTAAATCATGGCATGATTTCTGCTATTTTCTTACCCATTTCTTCCCTGAAAAAAAACCTATTCACACATTAATCTAACATTTTTCCTAATGCTCCCACAGCTCTTTCCCTAATTCAGAGATAATTATTGTGGGTTTAAAAAGCAAGTGATTGTCAACCTGACAGGTTGTGAAACGAAGTCCAGTCTAAAACCAGGGTCATGTTTTGTCCCATTTAGGAAGTGGGAAGGAGGAAGATAAGGTTAGTGGAACTATCCCTCGGCTAGAGGGAGTGAAATGGGCACTAGTGAAGCTTTTTTAAAATGGTTTTGTTTGGCTCTGAGCTATGGAATTAACACATTATAGATTTCAATTCTAGAAGAGAAAAAAATAATTCAGAAATTAACTAAGCCCTGTGAAATACTGACATTTTAGAAAACACAAGGAACCTACTTCATATTCCGATAAATGAGGAATGCCACAGTGAGTGCTAAGATCACATCCTGCATTCAAAAGTAAGCAGGAAAAGGGAAACAAAATCTGCCTCTGTAATATTGAGCTGATTTCATAGGTGATACCTGAAAAAAACCCATACCCAGTCAAAAAACCAGTCAAAATCTCCTATGGCTATTGAAAGTCAGTTCTGGAAAATACAAAAGTTTTAATTGAGTGCTCTTTTTCTAGGTTTTCTGCTATAAAGTCCAATGAAAGATAAAGGGCTACCAAAGCAGCGATCAGCTTTTATCTTGAGGTTAGCTGATAGCAAAGATCTAGACAGGGTTCCTTTCTTCACAAACTTCATTGCTCTCTGTGTATTTTAGAAAGTGAGATATTTTTTATCACACCACTTTGTGTTGCTGTGCTATCACATGCAGCACCTTTTTGTCACCTAACAAGACGATGCTCAGTTTCACACCTCACAAGCCAGGCATAGGCTTCAAAATCAGAGCTGAAGTGTGACAACAGTGGCATTTTAAAATCCTAGAATCATAGAATCATTTAGGTTGGAAGAGACCCTTGGGATCATCAAGTCCAACCATCAGCCCTACTCTACAAGTTCTGCCCTACACCAGATCCCTCAACACCACATCTAATCTACTCTGAAACACAGTCAGGGATGGTGACTCCACCACCTCCCTGGGCAGCTGATTCCACTGACTGACCACTCTTTCTGTGAAAAACTTTTTCCTAATATCCAGCCTAACCCTACCCTGCTGCAGCTTGCAGCCATTCCCTCTTGTCCTGTCGCTCATTGCCCGTGAGAAGAGACCAGCACCAACCTCTCTACAGTGCCCTTTCAAGCAGTTGTAGAGAGTGATGAGGTCTCCCCTCAGCCTCCTCTTCCTCAAACTAAACAATCCCAACTCCCTCAATCGATCCTCATAAGCCTTATTCTCCAGGCCTCTCACCAGCTTTGTTGCCCTCCTCTGTACTCGCTCCAGCACCTCGATATCTCTCTTGTGCTGAGGTGCCCAGAACTGGACACAAGACTCAAGGTGTGGCCTCACCAGTGCTGAGCACAGGGGGACAATCACCTCCCTACTTCTGCTGGTCACACTATTCTTTATGCAAGCCAGGATGCCCTTGGCCTTCTTGGCCACCTGGGCACACTGCTGGCTCATGTTCAGCCGCCCGTTGACCAGCACCCCCAGGTCCTTTTCTGCCAGGCAGCTCTCCAGCCACACTGCCCCAAGCCTGTAGCCATCCATGGGGTTGTTGTGGCCCAAGTGCAGGACCTGGCACTTGGCCTCGTTGAAGGCCATGCCATTAACATTTGCCCATCTATCCAGTCTGTCCAAGTCCCTCTGTAGAGCATCCCTGCCCTCAAGCAGATCAACACTCCCACCCAACTTAGTGTCATCTGCAGACTCACTGATAGTGTAAATATGAATCTTGTAGAGAATAAATACAAAGATAGAGCAATTTATTGTAGGAAAAAATGTAGTAACAAGTGCAGTGGGTCATTTCAAACAAATGTAACACATGAAATAACATCATCAACATGTAAATATAGTAATTAATGTACACCAGAATGTTGTGCAACTTACAAAATGGTTGGGAAATGTATCTAAAAGAGACGGATGGGCTTTTCCCCCCTCCTTTTATATTTGAAATGTCTTTTTCCTTAGACTCTAACTTTCTAACCACAGGGCACTACATAGGCCAATGGCCTCGTTTGTACAGAACACTTCAAAGTCCTGACTGCAAAACATCTCCCTGATTTAGATCAGAATTTCACATCATGAAATACTACCTCCTTGCACTGCACTTGGTACTGTGTGTACCACGCAACCTAAGTGTGTCCCACCAGGCACATGCAGAATGAGCTGGTGGAAATCAAGCCTGTACCCTCTCATCTTCTTTTGGGGAGCCGTTCAACTCCAATTAACTATGAGGTGGACCATAGAAATCTAAATCTTTTGAGGAGGGAGAGTGACACTGAAGTTTGAACCAAACCTGGCAAAGCAAAGGTGATTTAATTAGGTTCCTCAGATACGGATCACTCAGCAAGTAGCAGGTTTTGGGCTCTTCTAAAGAAGTTCTGCACCTCGCTGCCTCCAGGCTATTTACCATCTAAAAAAGACAAAAAAGCAACAGAATTTCAAAAAGAAAAGCAGAGAAACAAAGATCGGGTCTGGCACAGAATCATCTGTTTTCTTACACACACTCCCTGTCATTTATCTCCACATGCAGCCCCTGCCTGCAAGGCTGCCCTGACTTTCCATCCGGGCACAGACCTGCAAGCCCAGATGAGTATTCATCGCGGCCTCACCTGGAGCCTTTCACAGGGGCTTAAATTAGTTCTCTGGTTTGTTACACCCTGCTGTTTCCATCCCGTATTCTCCTCCAGTCCCTGCTTATTCCCGTATTAGAACACCCTCTCCCACCCACTGCTTTCATACACACTCAATTAATTAAAACCTTGCTAACTTTTCTTTCTGTTAGCTGGCTATCAGCTCTGCTGCCCCATTTCCCAACCACCACTGCAGACCTCGGATCTCTTTTGCTAGTTGTGCTTCCCCGCTGTGTCTCTAATTTTTCCATGTCAGAAACCCTGCATTACTTTTCATTAGCAAGAAATTCTTCCAAGCCCCAAATGGTATGAAGCTGCCTCACTGTTTACTATTCAGGGAGGATTGTATGATTGGTTACTATTGTATACTGTTTACTATTTATAGTCTATTTACTGTTCAGTGAGGATTATATTATTGCAAATGATGTTTTAGCCCAAACTTTCCAAGTAACTGCTCACAATATTTTTTTTTTCATAGAAAAAGGAGATAAATATCTTGTGGGCCACTTCTCCCTGCAGCACAGGCAGGCACTCTTAAAAGCAGAGATACTATGAGGGATATATACCGCAGGCACGTAGCGGGGCACGTGGGGACAGCGAGCAGAGGCACACAGCAGCAATCTCGCTGCAGCGTTGCAGCCAGCAGTGGCAAACTACTCATTATCCCTGTTTGTCGGGCACCGAAGTTACAGCTTGTGAATGTGAAAATAAAATCTTAGCAGGGGGATGAGAAAACACAAGGCAGCTAAACAGGGCTCTGATTTGAGCAGTATCTAAGCAAGTGCTGTAACACTTTCTGAATCGCACTAGAATTACTTGCACCTTTTCTTTCATCCCTCTTCGCTGCTGTGAATAAAGTGGGTCGGCTCTGGGGGCAGAGACAAGCTCAGCCAATGCTCCTGTTTACCCGAGCCAGCCCTCGGCAGCCACTCCCAGCCAGGTCATGCCAAAGCATGTTTGGGATCAACAGACCCAACACTTCTGCACTCATAAGGGATCGGAGTGTGCCAATCCCATCCCCAGACCAGGGAGTTCAATAACATTGAGCACTCTCAGCAAATCCAACTTCAGAGGCAATGCTGGTGCTGCCCCCCACTTCTTTCCTGCAGGGCGAGGGGAGGTAGATAATCATAGAATCACAGAATTGTCAAGGTTGGAAGGAACCTTTAAGATCATCTAGTCCAGCCATCAACCTAACTCTGATAAAAAAACATCACTAAACCATGTCACTAAGCACCATGTCAACCTGTCTTTTGAATACCTCCAGGGATGTTGCCTCAGCCACTTCCCTGGGCAGCCTGTTCCAATGCTTAGTAACACTTTCAATGTAAGAATTTTTCCTGATATCCAATCTGAGCCTCTCCTGGTGCAACTTGAGGCCATTCCCTCTTGTCCTATCGCCTGTGACTTGGGAGAAGAGACCGACCCCCACCTCTCTACACCCTCCTTTCACTTGAAGAGAGCGAGGTCTCCCCTCAGCCTCCTTTCCTCCAGGCCGAATAACTCCAGCTCCCTTAGTCTCATCCCCATAAGACTTACTCTCTAGACCCCTCACCAGCTTCATTGCCCTTCTCTGAATCCTCTCCAGCACCTCAATGTCTTTGTAGTAAGGGACCCAGACATCTATACTCTACTCACTTGTCCAGCATGTCTCAAAGCTCTGCAGATCCCATAAATTATAAACAGCTATTTGACATGTCCTCTGGGAAGATGGAAAATGTGGTTTTAAGTCCTACACACCTGACATCATTGTCACAACCCTAATGTAATAAGAATGGCACGTTTCCATGACTGAGGGGCATACACCACTTTTCCCATCAGCAAACATCAGTTAATCCTAAGAACTGAAATAGCCACCTACATCCACAAGGAGCAATTGGACTTGGGCATTAGAAGACTAATGTAACAGGTACCCCTGTCAGGGTAAAGAAGATAATTTTGGACACATCCCTGTCTATAGTGCTACTTATTGGCAAGGTCAGAGGCTTCTGCCTATGCCACACTTTCCTGTCCCATGGGAACTCTGATTAAGTTAGTCTTGTTTTGCATGCTCTTGCCACACAATCCTCTGCCGTGTGTGGGCACACAGTAAATTTGATCAGAGCTGAGAAAGCAAACCCCAAGTATTTCTTTGGCAGGGTTTTACTCATTGGTTCTGGTGAGGTTCACCACGTGGCAGTAAAATTCTCAGAGAAGGAAAGACAAAGGGGTCAGTTCCTGACACCAGCCATCACACTAAATACAGCTGCTTAACAGGCCGTGAGCTCTGGGATCTGGGCATCCAATGATGATAACTTAGTGCTGGCATGTTCTCTCTTCCAATCAGGATTTGTTTCTTCCTTAATTTGATTTGCAAGGGATAGAAGCATGCTATTCAGTGCACCAAGCTGCTGTTTGTATTTGCTGTGTAGGTAGGAAACACCTCGAGCAGAAGATGTTAGTGGGGCCTATCTCACCCCTTCACTAAGCTGGACTTGGCACTCTTCCCACAGGTAGCGAATGGGGCACCAGTGGGTAATAGTTTGTCCCTTCTACAATTCCTGAATTTTCTATCTGCTGATAGAAGGAACTAGAATTCAATAAACTCCTGTTAGAGGGTAAATATGACTCAAAGGAAACTCATATGGTAAATGCAAATTCAGACCGTAAGTCAGTATTCTGTGTTCGGGATGATGATCCTGCCTTTTGACTGGAGCCTCCTTTGCCTCAATTGGGTTTTTTTTCTGCTGGAATAAGAAGAAAAAGTGAAGAATTCTGGCCTCATGTTGTTTGCCCTAGTTCCTCCATAGGCAACATGGGAGACATCTGACTTCTATTAGCAAAGCACTAGTTTTCAAAGTTAAGACCCACTCCTCTCTTGGCAGTTGCAACAGGTAAGGCCAAGCTTGTGTAGGCTGCAATTGCAATAAGGTACCTGAAATTGCTAAAGCAGCTGACACTGACACTGGAAAATTATTAGGATTCTACAAGTTTCACAGCAGACATAGACTAAATCACAGTATATAGGCACCAGTGGTGCTGCCTGTACCTCCTCTCCTACTTCTTGCCAGTTAAAAGAAAACAGAAAGCTCAGAGTGTTTATAAGCACGTTTGTTGAGGGATGTTAGTTGGCATAAATAGTTAAGTTTTAATTAGAATAAATGATTTAGGATTATAATATGGCATGATTTGTGCTGCTTGCCTGCCTGCACTGAGCACGAGTAGCTAGATCTGCTGAAGCCTTTAAGATGCAACAGTTATTTTCCTTAACTCCCCCAGCAGCTGGTACGGTGTTGCATTTAGTCCTCCAGTGTGGAAAAGATGCTGACATCACACTGGTGTTTTGGTAGTGTTTTTTCCAAGTCTGGGACTCTTCAGTTCTCCATCTTCTGCCAGCAAGCACAAGTGCACAAGGAGTATAAACCAGAAAAGAAAGGAGGGTCCAGCCCTCAACTGAAACTGCAAATCAACAAGGTAAGAGCCTACCAGGACACAGAAAAAGAATCCAGCAAGTTCTTAGAAGATCACAGACCCCAAACTCATGAAAAGATGCATGAACAGTGCATGAAGGGCGGGTGTACAGATCACAAGGGTATAATTGCCCAGGGATTTCTTTGTTCCAGGTCCCTCACTTTGGAGGTACCCAGCCCGGGCTGTCCTTGCTGCTGTAACCTTTCAATGAAATTTCGTATTTGACACCTTCTGATGCATGAGACTCTGCAGCAGGAGACCTCGGGCTGAGCCTGAAGAAGCAGGAAGTGTGCTCGAGTGGCAGCACGCCTGTGTGCTCCACCATGAGTAGTGTGTGAATGCTCGGGCAGCAGCTTCTCCTTTAACAGTTACACTATTCCACTTCAGTGGCTGGGGGCTAATTAATGCTTTAGTATCAAACTACTTATCCATACTTTGAGTGCTCTGCTAAGAAGAAAAACAAAACAAAACAAGATGAGAGCGCTTTTAGGAGAATGTGGCTCCAATAAGAAGCCAGGCTCTTGTTTTTTATTAGACTAAAGTGAGGGTGAGTATCCCAGTAACCATGCAGTTGCATTTATCCAGCTTAGACCAACCCTTACTCTCTATTTGCTTTATCCTCATTTGTTGTGACACATCCATAATCAAGATTAAGTGGCAGTGAAGTCAGGTCAATGTAATAAAGAAACTACCACAGATTCACCTGAAGCATAAATAGCAATTTAGTCTGCCACTGGTTACACTCTTTCACTAGAGGTGCCAGTATCTACCCAACAGCAAACACCAAGAGCTCTCTGGAAATTGAAGTAGCCCGAGATAGAGGACAGCCCTTAGTAAAAAACAGCCACAGGCTCCCGGCACATTTCCGTAAGCACAAGTCCTGCAGACGAGCAAAAGTGAGAGCACTTGGAAAGTTCCTCAAAGTTGTTGATATGATTTGAACGACCCTGGGTTCCCTTGGGAACATCCGACATGATGTTGCACAAAAAAGGCACAAACAACAGCAGTCCCAGTTGTGAACTGCTGGCATTTTGCCAACGCTTACAAATCGGTCCAAAAATAACACGCGGCAAGAGGGAAGCGTCTTCATCTGATACAAATGAGGGTGGTTCCGTGTCTGGATTCCAATCAAGAGTAGTGATCCCACTTGGGTCTTCTCCGACCCCAGACTCGTGTGACAATCTTAAAAAGGGTTTTTTACCATATGGCTGAGTGTAGCCTTTCATCATACAGACGAGTAAACTCAAGATATTGAGTGAGTTTTACTGCAGCAAGTTTTATTCCGTGAGTTTGTAACTTGCAGGAAATCTTTGCACAAGCTGGGAAAACCGGCCAGGTCTACCACCTTCTAGCCTCCAACTCTGATCAGAAGATCAGGCTCAATGTTAAACATTATTCATTTCCAAGCATGACTACAAAGCACGTATTTTATTTGAACCTTTTGAAAATTAAATGGATATGGGTTTTTCTTACACTCCCTTGTTTTAAGTGAGCCACTGTGAACAGTACAACCCACAACAAGAAAGCAGCAGCCAATCTCAGGTTTAGTCAGTCTCACTGGCTATCATTAGCCTCCTGAATTTACTGTGTTAATACAATAATGTATTAGCTTTCACTAAAATTATTCTAACTCAGCAGTTAATTTCTCTTCTGTGCATAGTTCTTGAAGGTGCAGCAGAGTCTACAGCCAAGAGCCTAGACTCTGACCCAAAACTGTACCTGCAACAAAAGACCTTTAGACCTCTTTCAACAACACTTTAAATAGAATGTGCAGGGGAAGCAAAAGTATTTATTTAAACAGCACACCACCTTTCAACCCCCCAACCCTTCTTGGCTATGGGGAGCCATTTCTTCCAAGGCAAGCAAGTGACCTGCTCCCTCCCCAGCGTGTATTGCCAGCCATGCTCTCCCTCCATCCCTTCTCTGGAAAATGGTTGCACCCAGGGAGTTTTCAAAATGTCTTTGGAGATGACTGGATCAAAAGGCAGATTTTTAAAGCTGCCTAAAGTATCTTAGACCATGAATTCCCATTTCATGCTCTTTATTGTGCAGTATATTAAATCTAGTGTTTCATAAGCAAGTGTTTGTTTTAATTCAGGAGACGAAAGTAGCGTTCAGAAGGCTGTGTTCTGAAATTCCTACCCAAGTGTAACAGCAACACAGACACACCAAGCTGGAAAGGAGGCGTATTAATGCTCTCAGTGCCAATAAAATAACATTCAGCCATATTTTTTTCTGGAGGTACTAAGCATTCTCTCCTCATATAGACTTTCCTTAAAGTTGTGAATACTCAGCACCTTACATTTTTGGAGTTCCACTACCTAAGGACGAGCAGAAAGTTAAAAAAGCCTCCCAAACCACTGCTGCTCTAAGGGCAGTTATCTAGAGCAGTAAATTGTGAGCTCTTCACTAAATTTGCAAACTATTCTGACTACAGCTAGAACACATTTTGCAAGCTCAGTTTTTGTTCATTCCTTTGAGCAGACACCACCCTGAAAGGGCCACATTTGCCTGGTGAAAGCCTTTCCGTGGCTTCACATAGGCTTTGGCCTTACAGCATCTCCTGACACCCAAGCATACCCTGAGGTGCCGCTCTACACACGGGGTGACAACCACCCCAAGCACAGCCACTTCTTCACTCGCGTCCCCAGGTCCAACGGGTTTCTCCCGAATTTCCTCGCAGGNCCCCCGCCCAAGCCCACCCAGGCCGGTTCCCGCACCAGCCCCACCGCACGGCCCAGCCCCGCGGCATCCACCTTCTCCCACCCCACCGCCCAAGAAAAGTTACTGCTTCCCTCACAAAAGTCAAAAGGGCTTAATGAATACTGCTTTTTTTGTATAAATAACGTAGGCGAGAGAGAGCTGCCCCCACAGCCTCCGTCCTTAGGGCCTTACTCCCTACCCCGGCTCCTGCGAGGCCCTGAGGGGACCGAGCGCCCTCACCAGCCACGGGCTGCGGCTCCCTACCGCCTGCCCAGGCCAGG